>BSBK01000062.1:97500-605000 GCA_027943335.1 Chamaecyparis obtusa | reverse complement strand
TTTTAAATATTGAAGTCAATGTGATTGTTAAATTTGATCCTTTGAAACATATTTTCTCAAAAATGGATCTCTCTGGCCATTTGGCAAAGTGGGTGATGTTACTTATAGAATTTTATCTTAATTTCATTTCTCAAAATTCAATTAAAGGGAAAGCTTTAACATATTATTTGGTTGAAGCTCCTTGTCCTCATTTTGATACGTGCTCTACTTCAATACAATTCCCTGATGAGAATATTCTAGCTATTCAATAGGATGATGTTTGGGAATTATATTTTGATGGGTCTAGATGCAAGATAGGTTTTGGTGTTAGTATTATCTTGATCCCACCTACAAAAAACTGATCCCTTTATCATACAAAATAACCTTTCCTTGTACTAATAACATTGTGGAGTATGAAGCTCTTATAGTTGGCCTTCGAGCAGCTTGATCCCTTAACATCAAACACTTGCAAATTTATGGAGATTTTCAATTAATTGTTGAAAAAATTAAGGGAGGTTATCATACTAAGAATGATAAAATGACACAGTATAGAAATTTGGCTATTGAGGTTCTTTCAAAATTCTCTTCTTACACAATTCAAACTTTACCTAGGAAGGATAATCGACATGTTAACGCTATGGCAAGCACAAATTCTTTGGTTTGTCTTGAGAATAATGCTAAAAATTTTCAATTTACTATACAAACTCTTAAAAACCCTGCAATTGCTAATAAGATTACCTCTGATTGTTTTAATTTGCATTTGGATGAATGGTATTCTCATATCTTTCATTTTTTGAAAGATGGTACTTTTCCTGAATCAGCAATAAGGAACACATGTAATCATATTAGGAAGCTTGCAGCACATTACATCATCTTAGGAGACACACTTTACAAATTCTCTTATGAAGGTTTTCTAAAGATGTCTTAATAGAATCAAAATTCTGGTACCTTTGGTAGAAGCTCATTCTGGTTCTTGTGGGGGACATTTTGGTGGAAAATCTCTAGTTAATAAACTTCTTAGAATGGGATATTAGTGGGAAACAATGGAACAAGATTATTTCATGTTTGTTAAAAAATGTCCTGAATGTCAACAACATAGTAATTTGATTCATGCTCCTGCTCATGACCTTCATAATCAAGTTTCTCCATGGCCTTTTAGTATTTGGGGTTTTGACCTTATTGGAAAAATCTCACTAGCTTCTTCTCAAGGATATACGTACATCCTGACTACTACAAATGTTTTCATGAAGTGGGTGGAAGTTGTCCCTCTTCATTCAATAACTATGGATGTTATCTATGATTTTATCCTTAACAATATTATAACACGATTTGGTTTTCCTTCGACAATAATTTTGGATAATGGTACCTCTTTTAAGAACAAAGAAGTCATGAAATTCTTGGAGAAATATTGAATTCAACATAGATTTTCAACTCCTTATTATCCTCAATCTAATGGTCAAGCTAAAGCATCGAATAAAATCATTGAACAAATTTTGAGAAAAATAGTTAACAAGAATGCAAAAGATTGGCATACTCAATTGACCTATGCTTTATGGGCTTATAGAACTAGTGTTCATACTACTATGGGTACTTCTCCTTACAATCTTGTCTATGGTACTGATACTATTATGCCTTTGGAATTAGAGATACCTTCTTTATGTGTTTCATTTCACGACATAATCAACAAGGATACATTTCGAGAACAACACTTACAAGAATTAAAAATGTTGGATGAACAATGAATACATGCTTTGGAACATATAAAAGCTTATCATAAAAATCTTCAGAAGCAATATAATCATAAGGTTATTGAACAAAATTTTTTAGTTGGTGATATAGTCTTATATGAGAATCAATGAAATGTGAATGCTTTACCTGGTGAAAGCGGAAAGTTTAGTCCTAATTGGCTTTGACCTTTTATTATGATTGAAGACTTTGGTTCAGGTGCTTATAAACTTACTGATATGGATGATGTTTATTTTAAGGAACCTATCAATATTATGCATCTTAAACATTATTATCCTTAATTTCTTTCTTTCTCTCTCAGTGTATTTATGTATTCCTAATAAAATAATTGTGTTTGTTTTATAGGTTATGTAGTTTCAGTAAAATTACATTTGAATATATTTATGCACCTTCTTTCTTTTGGTTAAGTTTTATATTGATGAAAATATAGTAATCAAACATAGAACTAATTAGTAGAGAAATTTTTTCATTCATAAAATCTTTTCAGTTTTGATACATATGTGGCCCATGGCCCTATCTATCACTCCGTCTATCTCTATGCTCTGATGGTCGATGACTCCCAGATTTCTCTGATCTATGATGAGAAGAAGTAGATCTATGACCGGTAGTCCATGTGAGTGGCTCCTTGATATGATCATATCAAACATGTGCTCTTGGGCCCTCTGTAGCTTGTTCATCAGTTTATCTTCTCTTTCTTTGCACAATCTCAGCTCTCATTGGACACATGCAAAGATATCGGCATGCCTGTCAGGATCTCTGTGACCAATGGAATACTCTCACTCACCAGCTGGTAGTTGGTAGGATATACATTTATCCTTTAGAAGCTCAGATATAAAACTCCTCCACTCCACTACACTAGCTATAGAATGGAAGAACATTTATCAATTTAATGCTCTTTTCTCATAAATTAAGTTACATTTTCAATCAATTTCATATTCCATACCTAGATCTCCCTATTGGGTATCACTAAAGGATCTAGATGGTGGGGGAATGGATTGAATACTCTCTCCATGCTTGCTATGTCTAGGTCTTAGCATTGGTGTCTTTATGTGGGCACATGGAGGTCGTCATGATCTTAGTGGTGATGCGTGAAAAATGTGTACATCCGCACCAGTATCACTAGCTGGGGGCATCTCCTCTTCTCTCTCTTTTACTCTTTCCTCCTCCATAGGTTCTCCCTTGGAGATGTACTCCTCATCTCTGAGATCCTCATCCTCCTCTATTGTACCACTATCCTAATGTGTCCTCTCTGAAAGGCATCGATCACCTATGGGATAATCCTCAGGAAAGATGGGGTGGGTTCCCTTCCTACACCAATACCTAATGTAGTCTTGGCTCATGCCTAAATAGGATACATCTGATGGTACCTCTATGTCCTCTATCTCATCTACATCACTATCTACTATGTCTTCTACTGATGGTCAGTGTATGGCACCATGTATCTGTTAGTACCTCATCAGATGTGCATAATGAAGTATCACCCCGAGGACTCCCTACAAAAGGCCAAACTATCTCATCACTCAATCATAGTAGTATGGAATCACTATGAGTTTGATAACCCTCTAGTAGCTTGTGTTGCTATGAATGTCTCACCTAGTGTCGTGTATCAGGCCACTCTATCATCTAGCAGTAGGATATCCATATCACATCTATGCCTAGAATATGGTCTAGACATACCCTCCAATAGAGGATATCTCCGAACTACCAGACATCTCTCAGAGGATAAGCAAAGCCTCTCGGTGTGCTAGAATCTACCATCACTAGAACACCCTATGGTCATGTACATCTAAAATTCTCAAACAGCCAAATCTGCAAAAGCATGCATATTGAAAGACTCTCTCCCTGATATATCACCAACTGACATAGGTCATGGTATAGTTGAGATAAAATACTACAACCCCATGAGTAAACAATCCTATCACTCTCCATTCTCCATACAAGATGGGTGAAAAGTGCAGAGAAAAATGTACCCTTTGTGTTGGGTACCACAACCAAGGACTGTATACATAGCATCACTCTCCGTACCAAAGGTGTAGGACCTACAAGTATGGATGATAGAGTGATCTGATCTGACCAGGTTCGCATCTATAGAACCCATCCCAAGCAATATTCTACATCTACCAGGACATTCTTAGGACCTTGTGGTGCTCTTGGTCAGATAGAATCACCTTGAATTAGAAGCCATAAGATTATGTAAACATCCTCTAGTGTCACAGTGATCTCACCTAAGGGAAGATGAAAGGAGCATGTATCCTCATCCCACCTCTCTATCAGAGCCAATAGCATGGCTTGGTGTAGTCTAATCTATGGTAGGACTATCACCCAGTACAAGCCTATGTCTCTTAGTAACTCCATCTCATCCTCTCTCAGCTCAGATAGTTTCTCTCTGATAACTGCTAGTAACCCTCCAAAGGGATTCTCTCAAAGATGAACCAGGTCCTGTAATCACAAAAAAACATCATATCAACATTCTGCATCATCAAATCTATAAATCTAACTTGACTAGGTCAAGGTCGACCTTAGTTAGGTCAAGGACAACCTTCTTGGGTCAAGGTTGACTTTCCTAGGTCAAGGAAAACCTCACCCCAGACAAGGTGGAGACCTTCCAATTCATGTCGACCTTTTTGGGTCAAGGTTGACATAATTGGGTCAAGGTTGACCTTTAAGGCTCAGGGTTGACCTTACCTACAGAAATAAAGAATTTATGAAATACAAAAATAAAAAATAGAAACTTGCCTTGGGAAGCGGTCGTCTAGTAGCTAGGCACTGTCTCAGGAGCTCCATGCGCATCGCTTGAATTTCTTCTCTCTTCAACATCTTGCTTTCTCTCTTCTAATCTACAAATGGTAAGAATGAGTAAGTATGAATTCCTTTTCCTTATTTATAGTCAAAATTAGGATTTTGTTAGGGTTTACTCATGTTAAATTTGAATTTCCCTTTATGTGCATTTAGATAGACATTCACTCTTTTCATCATAGCTTGAGTTCGGTAACTCTATTTTCAGTGCCATCAGTGGTTTTGGAATCATGATTCAAATACCAAACTCCTTGAATCAATTTAGGAAGGATGGGAATCCTTATAATTGGTTTATGAAATGACTTTTAAACAAACTACATATCTAGTGTATAAAGTTATGCTTATCACCCTATTTCACCCTTTAGAAGTAGAAAGCCGAAACATGGAGGGCACGACGGGTTTTATGCACTTCTTAGTTTTCATTTAGTAAGATCTAGGTGATTTGTGAATTTTTATTAACCTTTTGTGTTGCAGGTTCTAACAGTTTTCTACAGGATCTCTACATCGAGGACTTGGCTATATCCTTTTTATTTACTATGATGTTTTCTTACTTTAGCTTGCATATTCACATTGTATCATATCTAAGCTAAAGTGGGAGCTAAAAGTATGATATTAAAATGGAATAACTTCCATCTTGATAGGTTTATCACCCTCTTTTAGTGCACTTATCATGATAGATTTACATTTAGGATGCATCTTCACTTGATCTCTTCATTTTAGGTGAAATTAGGGTTAGGATTCCAAGGATCCTCCTTGATTTCCCTTCTCTATGGCTCTATTTTCTAGGTAGGATCTAGGTATAGTTCCTCCTATCCTTCATCATGTTCATCATAGGCCTCTATGTCCTTTTCTGGCACTCTGACCTATTCTGTTATCATTTCCAAGTCTCTGGGCATCCCTGGGACCTCCTGTTCTCAACACTAACTAGATCTAGACCCCTAGGTCAAGGTTGAGGTTGACTTTGACCTAGGTCAAGCTTGAGGTCAACTTTGACCTAGGTTAAATTCAATTTCATCCTTGACCTTTTTCAGGATTTGATCCCCCTTTTCAAATTTTGGTCCCGGAGGACCCTGAAATCAATGTCAGACTTCTGGATCTGAATGCGGAAGGGTTTTAATTTGAAATTCACTTAATTATTTTCCCTCCTTAGTTGGTTATTGTGATTGGACCATAATTCAAGGTTAAATTTGAATTATGGGCCCTTACATTGCCTAAGGAGCCTCACTTTGAAACCTCTATATAAGAACTCTCTTTTGCATTCATTTCAACAAGTCATGAGAAGCAAGCAAGTGATGGTGAAGCGAAGATGCAAGATTGCAAGAGGATGATATAGAAGATCAAGCTATTTTTGATATCAAGAATTTTTTGAGCACACTATTGTGGACATTCCTTTGGAGCAAGAGAGATCCCTTCTTCCTTGATCCACCATTTTCAATATTCAAGCATTCAAGGATACAATCATGGGGTAGCAATTACGGATTGTGAGTTTGGTGAGAGTACTTTAGCCATGGGGGCTTGGTATGCTTTCTTATCAAATTCAAATCTATGCATTGTTCACTCATATCAATTCATGTTGGGGTTTTAATCTAGAGGATTAGATATTGGCATTAGAAATTCAATACACACACACATATTCTATTACATCCGGCTATTCGTGGAGGTGGAGGTGGAGATCACCAAAATGGGGGTTTGAATAAGGAAAAACCTTATATAGCCACCCCAAAAACACCATTTTCAGATATCTACAATCTTTTTTTTGGGAGTTACAGAGCAGATCTCAGTACCCTTTTCGTCAAACTTCCAGGATCCATGAATAGAATTTTTGTCAGAGCATTTCAAGTCAAGGATGACCTTTAGGGGTAAGATTGTACCTTGAGGTAAGATCTTACCCTGCATTATGGTCAAGGATGACCTCCCTCATAATTGAAAAAGCTTTCTAGGTTTTCTCAGTCTTTGTTTTCCTATCCCAGATCCGGTTGTAGAATTTCTCAAAATGGAACATAAACATTAGAAAATAGGTATTTCCAGATTAGCTTTATTATGAGGTATGTACTTTATCTTATCTAATTTCAAGCATTTATAGATTTACATTACTATCAATTCATATATATATATATATATATATGTATGTATGTATGTATGTATGTATGTATGTATGTATGTATGCATGTATCATAGGAAATGTGGACTTAGGATCTCTATTAGGTACATTGTTGAAAACCCTACCTGTACTGGTAAAACCCTTGGTGGTATGCTAGAAAATGCACATGTTTGATCAACTTTTGAAGCGATCTCAGGATGCAATTTATATTTAGGTTCTTCACATGTTGTGGAATTAATCAGTGTGAACTTCTTGTCACTTTTGATCTTGGATTTTGGAGTATTGGATGAAGATGCCATTGTTATTTCAAATTTAGGGCTTCACAAAATCTTCAAAAAAATAGCTTGGTAGCTAAGAACTTAATTGGAATGATGATAAACTGCTTGAGATTTTCTCAAATTTATGTTGAATTCTCAAAAAAATATTTGCTCAAATTCTCTCAAATTGCTCTGGTTCTTCCCTTTATCACTGTGTGATGAAATGACTTGCATCATTAATTATTTATATCTAAAATCTCTTTTCCCACTTAAAGTTCTGCATTAAATACTTTACCTACCTCAACTCAGTGAACATAGTGACATTCAGTTATCACTTTTGAAGCTTCATCTCAGTTAACACTAGATATTGCTCGGTTGATACTTCAACTTAGTTAACCTTTCCATTTTCACCGACTAACAATATTTTACTCGGTCATGATTTTACCGACTATACACATTTTAAGCTCAAAACATATAATACCCTAGTGCATATTTTTTCATTCTGATTTGGTGTTCATTCAATAGATATAAGGAACTGTTGTAAGATATAACTGATTGAAATTGAGTTCCATACTTACTTGAATTGCTTAGGTGGACGTGGTGAAATCACCTAATCCAAAAGATGAGGTTTCACTAACTGTTGTGCTTGATCCAACATTATCATTTGTTGCTTTTATCCACATTTGGTTTCTTATCCTCATGATCTCTTCAATTGTGTTACCATTTGTGTTAGCATTTACCTCTTGTTCTCGGTCTCTATTGCCTTTTCTCAAGTGTCTGACCTTGTGATAGTGCAAACATGCCATTCCAGAATTTGTCTAATTTTGAGATCTTCCTCTCTAGTGCTTTCTCATGCAATTTTTTGCAATATGTCCATATCTTCCACATACTATGCAACTAATCCAAGTTTTGTAATTCCAAGTATATGCATTACCTTACCTTTTCAGTTGATATGTCTAGTTTTGTCCTTTCAGTTTCCAGACTTGCTTCATCTTTTTCTTGCATTCATGTGATATGTGTCCATGAATGTTGCAAGTGTGACAATAATTTTCCATGTAGTGCTTCTTAGGTGACCTATTCAAATTTGATCTAAACTCATGTGCTTGATGTCCATGCTTATTGCATTTATAACAATAACCCTCAAATTTAGGAGTGGATTTAGGAATACCTTTTTCTTTTCATCTGCAAACATTTGATGTGTGGCCTAGTTTTCCACAATGATAGCATAGGAGATTCTTTGGCCTTGGATTTGCATAGGCACTCTTCTATTTATCTTGTCTTGATGGCTCTCCCTACTTGGTATTGCCTAAACCAGTAGTGTTGTGAAGTCTTCTTTGACTGCTCATGAATTAATCCATCCTTTTTGTACTTGTTGACTTGGTGGTCAACACCTTCTTGGAGATTTGTGACATGGCTTAACCACCTCCCATGGATCAAGTTAAATCTAACATTTGTATTAGGCATTGACAGTTCAAGCTTTTGGTGCAATGGAAAATGATTCCAACAATTGGTATCAGAGCCTTGGGTCATGGGTTTGAGTCTCCCTTCAGTGGGTGCTGAAGGCTCAATCGGTGCTGAGGGGGAGATTATTGACTTGGTGGTCAGCACCTCCTTGGAGATTCATGACATGGCTTAACCACCTCCCATGGATCAGGTTAAATCTGACATTTGTATCGGACATTGACAATTTGAGCTTTTGGTGCAACATCAAATGATTCCTAGAATCATTTGACGTTGCACCAAAAGCTCAAATTGTCAATGCCCGATACAAATGTTAGATTTAACCCAATCCATGGGAGGTGGTTAAGCCATGTCATGAATCTCCAAGGAGGTACTGACCACCAAGTCAATAGTACTTTCTTCATCTTTCTTAATCATCTCATTGTGTTGTTGTTGAATCTTTACTTCATTCTTTAATCTTTCATTTTCTTCTCTCAATTCACCGATGTCTTACAATTTCCTACTAAGCTCACTATTTACTCGGTTGACTTCCTGACTCATGAAAACCATCTAATTGGAAATTTTAAAATGATGCTCGGTGAGTCTCAATATCTCAAATTCCTTTTCTTCTAGCTTTTTAATCATTTTCCTCCTATCTTCAATAGCCAAATTCCTATCTTGTTCATCATGTCTTGCATTGTTCATGACATCAATCATTCTAACCATTTGTGTCTCTTGACTGATCTGTAGTGCTTTCACTTGTTCAGTAAAATGTTGATTCTTTTCAGATAATCTAACATGGTTCCTTCATATGCATCAAATATTCTACCAAATCTAGATCTAGATGCCTCAAATGGATCATCTATCTCTTCTTCATGATAATCAATCTCATTATACCGAAATGCCATATCCTTCCTTTTGACCAGTAACTCTCTCAATTTTTCTTTCACTTCCTTGAATTGTTCAATGTAGATCTACATCTCCAGTTTTTGATTCTCAATAGTCTTTTCAAGCTTAAACCTTTCCATGCTTAAGATCTTTTCTCTTCAGTGATTAAAATTTATTAACAAGAGAACCAACTCTGATACCAATTGTTGGAATTATGGAAAGATGTGTACTAAGAGGGGAGGGGTGAAGGGTATATGCACAAAGATTGGGGACCAAAAAGGTGCCACTTTCCTTTTTGGCCCCCCAATGACCATAGTGCATACACACTAAAGTGCTTGTGCCATATAAGGTGCACATGCTATGGCTTGGGCAATTCAAAACATAGCGTGTGCACCCTATAGGGCACACATGCACACATGCAAAGACATTTTTCTAGTTCAATTCATCAAATTTGATAAAGAATGGCTCAATGACATCATCAACTTTGAACCAGAAGAAGAAGTAAGTGTTTTTACAGCCTATGCCTCTTATTTGTATTGAAATTTTAGTTTCGAAGCAATTTGTTTTGGTAAAATTTCTTTTCTTAGATTTTAAGTGTAATCAAGATTTTAAAATCAATTTTGTTTTAATTTCTAGGAAGAAATGATCTCCCTAAACAAAACCCTCAACCAAACCCTCCATCTTCTACTCATGAACAAATGATTGAAGAAAATAACCAAGAAAATGAACCTCAACCACCTCCACCAATCAAGAAACCTCCTCCTGGAACACATGAAAATTTGATGAACCAAATTGAAAGAGGTAAAAAAGAGTTAGAATCTTTAATTAGGAGGTTAAAAGATTCTATTGCTACAAATCTTGAAAGGGAAAGAATTGCAAAATCATTGGAATCAATCTTGACCCACATAGGCTCAGTTAGTGGGAAACTTAATTTATGGAATGATAAAAGAGGAGATCAAAAACAATATTATGCAAATAAATTTTCATATAAGGACATGAAAAAGAAAAAAATCACAAAAGATGATATTTACAAACTCTTTAAAAACTAGGGGACACTGATACTCTTAAAACTACAACAAGGAGGTCCCAATTCATTGGTCCTTGAATGAAGACATAAAAAACAACTTTTGGTAGAGATGGTGGATGGTCTTTGATTCCCCTCCCTATAACAATCATGAGGTTCCTAAATATTTCTTGAGGAAACTCTATTGTAAGTTTGTACTCAAGAAGGTGCCAAATTATTTTGACTTTCTAGATTCTCAGGGTAGAGGAGGGGGGTCATCATTTGATAGAGAGGGGGCACATCATGACCCTAATGCACCTAGGGTTCCTATTGGAAAGTCACAAGTGGATCATGTTAGTATTCCTTCCATTGTGAAGGAACATGTAGAGGTGGACACACTAGGCATGATTAGTCCTCTGATAGAGACTCTCATTCAGTGTGCCACTCCTTTAGTTGAGGGTCACCATGGTCAATCTTTGAGGGGACATATTTATTGATCATGTGGATCCTTGTGCACATTTGGTACTACTGAGAGAGAGGAAGAGGATCATGGAATGATGATTGATGATTTTCTAAATATGACATTTGGCATTGACACACAGGTAAATATTTTCAAGTTCATTAAATTTATTTGATCATATTTCATTTATAAAAGAATAACTAATTAATTTAGTATCTATTGATTATGATAAAAATTTAGGGTAAGAGTGTTGGTGGTGGTAGTAGTGGAAATGATCCTCCAGTCCCCTTCTACACATCATCATCAACTCCAAAAGTATGTATTGAATAAAGAATTTTAATTAATATATTTTATTATTATGTAATTATATGAATGAATGTATCATAAATTATTGTGCATGTGCATTATTTCACTGGTGGACCATTGACATTCACAATAGACAACAAATGGCATCATGCCACTTTACTAGAGGTATCTTTATTTTCATGTTAATTTGATTTACTTGATTATATTTAATTAATAAATGAATGAATAACTAAATTACTAGACAAATTATGATCAAAATCAAGATGCAAAGTGGTCATTGCAGTGATCACATTCTTTCACTTGGATTTTTGACATCATCATTGAGTCCACTAGGTATATATGTATGATGTAGGGGCATCCAAGGTTAAGGCAGGGACATTCTGTGTCCTTGGTAAACTGCATGGAGTGTTTGTGTTTTGGCTAGTTTTTACTCAGTTGTAGCCTTGACTGACGATCTCAGTCATTGAAGGAAGCTCAGTCACTGAAGGAACTTGGTAGTCTTTGGTACTTAGTGAAATAGTTTCTCAGTCATGCTTGTGGTGCTCAGTTGACACTGGTGCTCGGTGATGTCTAGCATGCTCGATAATTTTATTGTCGCTCGGTAGTTTAGATTTACCGACTGAAGTTCTATGTAATTTGTGAGCTGACTTGGTGAATTAATTGTTGGTAGCCATTATCTTGGGCCGACATGTAGAATTAAATGTTTGTATACATTTGTGAGTTGACTTGTATGGAATTTAATTATTTGTTTCAGGGAGTTAATGGTTTCATCCAGCCAACTTGTGGCTGATGATTAGTACTTAAGGAGGGCTTGGGTAGATGTTTGGGGGTAGATAGAGAGAACTTAGAGAGTGAAAGGTTCATGACTTGGAAAACTTAGTGAGTTAGATCTGAGGTTCTAAAAGCTGGAGTTGGCAAAGTTGTGGAAAATTTCTTGATGTTCTTGCAGATCAGATTGTAATATGATAGTCCTTTGTAGCAGAGCTAGGGGTTTTCATACTTGGGAACAAGGAGATTGCTTGGAGGCTTGTGAGTTTAGATCTACCTTAGGGTTTCCATTAGCTTATGATTGTCTTTAGAGATAAACTAGTTGAGATTGTATTGGATCTGATTATGGATCTTGTAGAATTATTTCATTTTGTATTTGGCCCTAACCCAGAAGGCCTTACAACCAAGCATGTTGATGAAAATTGATTGAAACATTTATGGTATTGTCTGTGTTGTTGAGTATTATGTTGTGTAATTATTTTGGCTACAAGGTTTGGACTATCCTTCATTGGATCCACTATTCGGTTTGGACATCGAGAGCTTGGTAAGGAAAAGGTAGCTCGGTATGTGAATGGTTTAAGATTCAATATTCAGGATGAGCTTGGTATGCTGAAGATTGATTATGTTGAAGATTCTTATCAGTATGCTCTGAAGGAAAAAAATAAGTTGAAGAGGAAAGAACCTAGTAACTCCTGAGGCAAGGAAAAGATTGATCACTTGGTGAAGGAGAAACCGACTGATGTAGAAGATGAACCGAAACCTGTGGAACTAAAGAAGAAGACAGGTAGAGTTATCTTTAAGGGTACTTGCTATAACTGTGGAGAGGAAGGACATAGTTCTTTTGAATGTACATAGAAGAAGGTTGGCTGATGAACTATTGTGATGAATGAGAACATTCAGAATGAACCTGAATTAGAGAACTTGCTGCTTTGGTGAACATTGCTCGGTACAAAGGATGAACCTTGTCAAAAGAGTAATTTCTTTAGGACCTGATGCAAGACTGAAGTTAAACTCTATGATGTTATTTTTGATAGTGGTAGCACTAATAACCTTGTTGCTGAGGACCTACTTCAGAAACTTAGTTTGAGTAGAATGAAACATCATTGTCCTTATAGGCTTGGCTGGTTGCAAGATGTTCATGCTTTGGAAGTTAGGGAACAATGCTTCATTGATGTTCAGATTGGCCAGTACAAGGATCTTGTGCTTTGTGACATTGTGAAGATGAATAGTTGTGATATATTGCTCGATCAACCTTGGTAGTATGATTGCAGAGCTATTTATGACTATGTCAAAAATGTGTTTATTGTTGAGAAGAATGACAAGAAGTTTTCACTAATGCCTTTGATGGATGCAATGCTTAGTAGGAGAAGCCTGAGTATTGGTAGCTGATTTGAGGTTGTGGATCTAGAGAAGATGAATGATCAGTATGGAGAACTGACCTATGCATTGTCTAGAAAAGACTTGAAGAGGTAGAGAAAATTGAAGTGGAAGACTTTGCAAGCAGAAAAGGTGGAGGACTTGTATGTGAAGAACCGGTTCGAGATTTATGTGTTGAATCCTGAAAGATGTTCTTCTCACATATGAACATCTTTTGGAACCTAGGGTGTCTGATGTAGGGGCATCCAAGGTTAAGGCAGGGACATTCTATGTCCTTCATAAACTGCATGGAGTGTTTGTGTTTTGGTTGGTTTTTACTCAATTGCAGCCTTAATCGACAGTCTCATTCATTGAAGGAAGCTCGGTCACTGAAGGAACTCGGTAGTCCCTAGCACTTGGTAAAATGGTTGCTTGGTCATGCCTACAGTGCTTGATTGACACTAGTGCTCAGTGATGTCTGGTGTGCTCAATAATTTTACTATCGCTCGGTAGTTTAGATTTACCGATTGAAGTTTTATGTGATTTGTGAGCCAACTTGGTGAATTAATTGTTGGTAGCCATTGTCTTGGGCTGACATGTAGAATTAAATGTTTGTATACATTTGTAAGCCAACTTGTATGGCATTTAATTATTTGTTTCAAGGAGTTAAGGGTTTCATCTAGCTGACTTGTGGCTGATGATTAGTACTTAAGGAGGGCTTGGGTAGATGTTTGGGGGAAAACTGAGAAAACTTAGAGAGAGAAAGGTTCATGACTTGGAAAACTTAGTGAGTCAGATCTGAGGTTCTAAAAGCTAGAGTTGGCAAAGTTGTGGAAAAGTTCTTGATGTTCTTGTAGATTAGATTGTCATATGATAGTCCTTTGTAGCAGAGCTAGGGGTTTGCATACATGGGAACAAGGAGATTTCTTGGAGGCTTGCGAGCTCAAGTTTAGATCTACCTTAGAGTTTCCATCAGCTTCTAATTGTCTTCATACCTAAACTAGCTAAGATTGTATTGGATCTAATTGTGGATCTTGCAAAATTGTTTCATTTTGTATTTGGCCCTAACCTAGAAGGCCTTACAGCCGGGCATGTTAATGCAAATTGATTGAAACATTTGTGGTATTGTCTATGTTGTTGAGTATTCCACTGTGTAATTGTTTTGGCTACAAGGTTTGGACTATCCTTCATTGGATCCACCATCCTTGACTGCATAAATGTAATAATGCATTATAATTAACATGTCAGTAGTACATTCTTATAGGAATGTTTTTCTTATAAATTTCCATGGACATGTGCAGTAGTTGAATGTTGGAGCTTCAACATCGATACCACACACGGAAGGATACGGTGGAACCTTCGTGGAGGTATCATTTATTCATTAGTAGGGTTGTAAAAAATATATGTAATCTAGATAACTACTTAATACATTTTTTGTTTCATTTTCAATTATTCACACCAGAGACTCCTCCTTCTGTTTGTGATACTTTGGATCATGGAGTAGCTATAGAAGTAGCTAGTTTTGAAGCACTGACTGAGGTATGAAATAGATCACTTAATTTTAATTGTTATTTTAATAGTTTGTATTGAATTTTATATAGATATTCATGTATGTATTTTAATTATTATTTTGATCATTGTTGTAGGGACTTATTACTCTAGATCATCAGCATGTGCCTTTGGTGGATGTACATAGTGACTATTTGCTAGCGGTAAGTGAATATTCTATTTTATGTCATTGTATAATTCAATTTTGATGTATATTAGTTATTGATGCTTAAATTTCTTTTTTATCAGCTCAAGCTATAGAAGAGTCTAGAAAAGAGGACTACTAAGGGCACTCAAAAGACTACAACATCCAGTGCATCTCCATTGATGCTACAATCAAGGACAACTCAAGATTTGTTTTCTTCCCCTGGCGGGAAAGGATTAAATTAGAGATATAGATTGTATGCCTATATGGCATTAGTAGACATATTTTTGTATATTGTATAAGTGACATGTTGTACATCCATTTGACTTTGAGGAAGCCAGTTTAATTTTATAGGATATATTTGATGTTTGACATTATTAGACATATATATTTGGCTTCATGCCCTACGAATATTTTTTTATGTTTTAGGTATGAAATTCATGTGTTTTATGTATTGATGTATAGTAATTTATGTTTATGTGGATGTCTTATGCTTTGTAAATTTCCCATGCCTTATAGTTATGCTTGTATGTTTATCGATGTATCTTGTTATTGTATGATTTATATTTTATAGAATATGAATGTGATGCAGAGGTGGTGTGTAAGACACTCTAAACCCATACCTGTATAGAAATACAAGAACAATCAGTAAAAAGTGAGATAGTCTTCTCACATCAAACATCCTTCATAAGGATCCACTGTCTAGGTTTCACCCAATGCACTTGCATTGGTTGGCTCCAAACTATCAAACTATCATTCTAGGATTGCTGCTAATAACCTTGACCAGTCATAAAATTGCATTTTTCTCCACATCTTCCCAAAAGACTTAAAAAAAAATCAATGATTTGGATACCCTTTTGGAATTTTTAAAACATATCCCAAATGAAACCCAACTTGTTTTGAGACAAACTACTTTAAAATTGTTGATTCCATTTTGCTAAAGAGGCCTAATTCACCCATTTAACAAAGGAACCCTATCATGGGTAATCTCCCAGACCTTTCCCTCTTCAAGAGTCCTATGAAATGGATCTAATTAGAAGAAAATGCCATCAATTGGACTCTATGACACTTCTAGATATGAAAGCCTCGAATTGGTCTTAAAAACCCCTATAAACTAGGTCTCTCTCAATGTATGACCTCCCAACACCATACCAACCAAATGAAAGTTGTTCCACCATTCTTATACCACCCTCAGATGGATTCAATCACAAAATGACCACCTCCAAGGGCTTGATTCTCCATTGATATACCTATGGCTTCATTTCAATGACCCTTGGTCACTCCGCAACCCCAACAACTCCTCCAATCAATGCCCACCAAACACCTTCTCATTCTTGCATTCAAATTTTTATAATTCTATAAGAAAATGATTGGATCCATCCCTAATTTATAGTAATTACATCAATATGTGAACCAAGTAAATTATTACAAGTTTTTGATCCTTCATGGATTAAATCATTACATAAAATGGCTTAATAGCCATGTTACAACATTGAAAAGACCTTATAGGTCTTGTATCTTCCTCAAACTAATTAGTCACCCAAGTGACCCTCTTGCCTTAATTAGGGTGCCCTACACCAATTCTTCCATACAAACCACACCATTACCCCTTTAGGCTTGTAGCCTTCACCAGTCACAAAATTGCCCCTCTCTCCTAATCTTCTCAAACAACTCTAGAAACCAATTAGTGTTTCAGACACCCTTTGGGATTCACTAAATCCTCACTAAGTCTCAGGGTAGACTCTTTTAGACCATATACTAGATCCAATACCCTAGCACCCACCAACTAGTCCTAATTCCATCCCAATTACAAAGAAAGTCATAAAGATATTCACTCCCCTACCTCCCAACCAAGAAATAGTATTTTCAAAGGTTTAAAAACAAAATATTTTCAAATTTTTAAGGTCTCAATACCTACCAAATCTTCTAGCCACCAAACCCTTGTTCCTAGGGTCACACAACTAGGGTCTATTTAAAAAGAAGTTTACAATCTCTTCCAGATCAATCTAGTTGATCTAACACATCAACATTGATCCCCACATCAACAATCCACCATAAAATATATCCAATCTTTAGGGTATTCATACACCATAATGACTGGTGTAAGACAGGGACTTGATCACACAACCATCTCCTTCATTCAGTGATGTTCAAATAACATCAACTTACATCCATGCATGAAAAAACTAAAAAACATGGATATAATACATTTTTGTAGTCTCCCACTAGTCATAGTGGCCATAGGGGTGGAAGAGTCACTTCATTGTAGTTACTTCAACTTTTAAACACTGGTTGTACCCTTCTAAATCGATCATAGTCCAAAAAAAAATAGTCAATTACTTTTCCTTAAGAACAATAAGAATATTGAAACTAATACATGGAATATGTAAATGAAAACCAAATAAATGTATTTATATCACTATCCAATCAAGATCATGCTTCCATAAGCATTTAAATTTTGAGATGCTACCTCACACTAGCTCTGAGATATGACCCCCTAAAGATCACCCATTTCATGTTGAGTGCACCTTGAGGGACACTTCAGCCCAGAGTGGTCAACAGCTTTCAAGTGACTCTATGTGCCAAAAGAGGTTGCTAGTAGCATTTACCTAGCCATTTAGAGCTGTTGGAATAGATGGTTTGATGCTATGACTGACGGTTTCAAAGATACACAATGTTGTTCATTTCAATTGAGGAACAATGTGAGTTTTGACATCAACCAAGAATGTGTTTCCAAATATAAACAAACTTGAATCTATGAAAAATGAGATAGGTTATTGTAGGCCTCAGCAACATGGTCCTATAGAACCTTACAATTTGATCCTACCTTGCACGAGCTTTGAGGTGTGACTCTGTAAAGATTTCTGATTTCATGCTAAAGGGACCTTGAGGGACACTTCGGCCCAGAGTGGTCAGCAACATTCGAGCAACTTTGTGTGCCAAATGAGGTTGCTAATAGCATTTACCCAATCATTCAGAGCTATTAGAATAGACGGTTTGATGCAATGACCAGTGGTTTGAAATATACACAATGTTTCTCATTTCAACTGAGGAACACTACAAGTTTGACATCAACCGAGAATGTGGTGCCAAATATAAACAAACTTGGATCTTTGAAAATTGAGATAGGTTATTGTAGGCCTCGGTAACATGGTATCATTTCACTTGATGGTTTGATGCTACCTTGCATGAGATCTGAGATATGACCTTGTAAAGCTTGCTGATTTCATGTTGAGTGTACCTTGAGGGACACTTCGGCCCGGAGTGGTTGGCAGCATTTGAGAGACTTTGTGTACCAAACAAGGTCTCCACGAACATTTACCCAGCCATTCAAAGCTGTTGGATCAGACAGTTTGATGCTATGACCAATGGTTTGATAGAAACACATTGTTGTTCATTGAAACTGAGAAACACTTTGAGTTTTGACATCAAGCAAGAATGTGGTGCCAAATATAAACAAACTTGGATCTTTGAAAACTGAGATAGGTTATTGTAGGCCTCAACAAAATGGTCTCATAGCACCTGAAGGTTTGATGCTACCTTGCATGAGCTACAAGATATGATCATGTAAAGATCACCAATTTCATGTTGAGTGTACCTTGAGGGATAGTTCGGCCCAGAGTGGTTGGCAGTCTTCAAGAGACTCTGTGTGCCAAATAAGGTTGCCACTAGTGTTTACCCAGCTATTCAAAGCTATTGGACTAGATGGTTTGATGCTATGACCGACGGTTTGAAAGATACACAATGTTGTTCATTTCAACTGAGGAACACTATGAGTTTTGACATCAACCGAGAATGTGGTGTCAAATATAAATGAACTTGGATCTCTGAAAACTGAGATAGGTTATTGTAGGCCTTGCAACATAGTCCCAAAGCACTTGACAGTTCAATGCTACCTCATACGAGCTCTGAGATATGACCCCGTAAAGATTGTTGATTTCATGTTGAGTGCACCTTGAGGGACACTTTAGCCTAGAGTGGTTGGTAGTGTTCAAGTGACTTTGTGTGCCAAATGAGGTTTCCACTAGTGTTTACTATAATACCCCAAAAATGGGCTATAAGTTCATTAACCTCCTACATCGACACATCGAATGAAATCAACATTGAAGTCCTAACCCAAGGCACATCTAAACATCATCAAATCCTAATTGATTATCTCAAATTCTCAATCAGAGAATATTCCTAGTAATATTCTTAATCATCTTAATTATCTTTAATTTAATAGTTATTTGGCGATAAATCCTATTTATCCTAAAGTTTGATTAATTGAATATTCTAAATATTTAATTAATTAGATTTAATACTGCCACTTAATTATTTAATTGAATTTAATTATATTTATTCCTAATTATTACTATTTAAATTTGACAATAAATCAAAATTCCTATCATTAATTGATTAAATTCTTATTTAATCAATTAAAGCAAGTTGTCATATTTAATGATATTATTTTGTAATAAAAGTTTGATTTAATAATTGATTAACCCATAAATCAATTATTTTATTTTTAAAATTAGTTGAGTTGGAAGTAAATCACTTTATTTACTTATTTAATTCATAATTATTATGCACATTCAAAAAGCAGTTAAACTTGAAATCAGAAGATCAATTCAAGTTGTTTTAAAAATGAACTCAACTTTGATTTGAGTTAAAAAGCTATTTTTGCATGATTTTGTGAATTAATTATCTTTTATTATTTGATAACTCAAAAATCAACCTGAGTTTATCTGAGTGATTTATGGCTTTTTCCATGCATCCCAAAGCCCTAGATTTCTATAAAACCAAGGCTCAGCTCTTCAATCTCATATCTCTTAGAATTTGCAAACTTATGGTGGCGAATTGGTATCTGAAGAATTGAAGCTTCTTTGTGAATCAATAACTTTGTGAGATCATTCATATTTTAGCATATCATTGTTAGATTAATTGCATTGCTTATCAATTTTCATATAGAGTAGATTCATATAAGATTTTTCATATTATTGCATCTAAAATCCAAAAAAATAGATTAATTTGCATCCAATTTCATATCTAGATTTTGCATTCAAATCCTTCATTTAGGTGTCGTTAAGGTCACTGATCTCGGTATAAGCTGAGAATACATACTCGCATCTATTAGAAGGCAGTAAATCACCTAGTTAGTTTAGTTTTCAATTACTTGCACAATTTCAATTTTAGCTAACCTCTAATGTTTTATTGAAGTGTTGTGTCTAATATCCAAGCACAAAATTCACACACACATTTTTGGCACCCATCGTGGGGCCCTAAAATGGGTTTCCTTTCATTTCTATCAATTTTCTATCTTTTGAGGTTAAGGGTTTCAAGGGTTTTTTCAGAAACTCGTATCAGGAGGTATCGACTATCGTACGATAGTCGATTTGATTGAGGATCATACTATGAGAAACAAAGTGTCGTTTAGAAGCTCTGTTGTCATATGATCTAATACCCAGTGTCGTACGATTTTTTGGACTGTCATATGGTGGGTGACCCACTGTCGTACAAGTTTTAGTGCCAGGTTTTGATTGTCATTTCACTTTTTCAAGTAGTTTTCCAAAAAAAATTTCTAATTTGGACTAACAACTAACATTAACAATTGAAATTTGTTGTTTCTAATTGATTTCTACTGATTTGATTGGGAAAAAGTGCAAGAATTGCTAAAAATAGGTAAGAATCTACTAAGTGCATTGCGAGGAATTCAGGTAATATTTTCAGCTAATAACATTTCAATTTGGATTAAAAAGAACTCTTGTGTGTCAAGCTTGTGTGACCTTTATTGCTTTCATATCACATATTTCATTTTGGGCTATAAAAATGAACATGGATTTGCTTTTCAACATCTTTGTTACACATAGTAAATAGGCCCTATGAACAATATTCGTGGCTCTTGAGAGAGTGGGTCTCTAGTGAAACTCTTCTCAACGAAGAAACCCTTGTAGGTAGGGAGGATACTGAGAGAGTCTCACGTTCTACTAGATTTATGTGTCTTCAGCTTCTGATTGATACATTCTCTCTCTGAAGAGGTTGATAGATCATGAGTGGTTGACATCATAGATCTCTATGAGATAATCTTGGTCTTAGCGTGTTGGATTAATCTATCTACTTTGTTTGGGTTAAAAGTGAAAAGGCTAGAGGACTATGCTATACTCCCTTTTTGGGTAGTACCAAAAACTTAGATCCTTGAATCTGGAATTAGTCTCCATGTGGTATATTTTGTGAGTCACCTTTAGAGAGGGTTAACCATAGTGGACATTCCCTTAATTGGGTCAACCATGTTGATGGAACCTCAAGTGGTAATAGCCATTTTCACCGTGGTAGTGACAACCGCTATATAAATATCCTTGTGGAAGAAATCTCCACAGGTGTGGTCTCTTATTGGGCTGTTAGATCTCCCTAGTAGATCCTGATTGATTAAATTCTCAGACTATGTCAAAACCCTGGTGTGCCTAGATTGGATTTCACCCTCTTGAGATCACAAAAGTTGTAGAGTTAGACCATTACTAAAAACCCTAGTGAGGCCAAATTTTCATTTTTCTAGGAATGTGTGCGTTATTACAAAACTTTTTGGAACATACACTATTAGCACTCCTAGGAATTAACACAATTTAGTCACTTGATTGTTCATGCACAGGGTTACTTTGTCCCCTATTCATTGTTTTTAGACGTGCTTGAAATCACTTGCTTGCTATTTTACATGCTTGATTATCTATTTGGTTACTAAGAATGAATCAATCCGCTACAATCTTCAAATTTGGATAGACAATTTTGTGAATAATTTGAAACTAAAAATCTGAAAAAATTTCAAAATCTAATGTCAAACACCTTTTTGGAGTCAATAGTCATTTTGTAAAGTCAGAAAGTCATATGACTTTTGGCTATTGTCATTTCAGAACCCGCAGATTGTTGTATGGTATATGGTACATTATTGTATGAGTTTTGCTGCCAGTCAATTCAAAAAGTCCAAATTCCTACAATCAACTATCGTGCAAGTTTGACAACTATTGTATGAGTTTTTCAATTGTCATTTCATGCTATACCCACTATCGTACAAGCCTGTAGAAAGTTGTTTGAGAAATTTTTAAAAGTTGTTAGAAAGTTGTCAAAACTGTCAGAGACCCAGCTTTTCCAGCCTATTTCTAGAATCTATCAAACAAATCACCATGTCAGGAACATAGCAAAAAATATTGAGAATCCAATCATTTTCCTAAAGTGGTCTTTTGAATCTAATTTAGCCTTCTATTTAATCGATTTGAGTCTTTATCATCTTGTGTCAAAGCCTTGTCATAACTATCAATGTTCAATCAATCATCAAAATGGCTAAGTGTTTTGAACTCGTGTTTGCTATCTTTTGGGAATCTACCCATACATCAAGGGCACAATCTCCATCTACGTCTAATCCAAGCTTCAATCAATCAAACCTTGACAAGGTTGCATCATTTGATCTTCTTGAATCAATTTGTTCTTCAATTGTCTTCATCTTGTTCTTTTGTTTCACCCAGGGTTAATGGTGGAAACTAGAGCTTCCTCACACAAGAAATCAAGAGAAGCATCTCATACCTTACCTTTGACTCATATCCAGGGTCCAACTCTTGAACAACTCTACAATTCTGGTCTTTATGAAGATGAAGGTCTTGGCAAATTTTGATTAAAAATTGGTTACATTCCCCCTCCATCAATTCAAGGAGTCAATCAAAAAACTCTACATCAATCTATTCCAGGGAGTCCTAAAACTCCTAACATGTCTAAAAGAATTAGTACACATGAGGAAGAAACTCTAATCACTGCTATGATGAAACAAATATGCACTATGCAAGTCAAACTTACCAAACTTGAGAAAGAAAAGGAACCTAAAGAGTTCTCCATGGAAGCTCTATGCCCTTTTCCATTTGATAAAAAATTGTACATGTCACCATGCCCTTGGACATAATATGAGCAATGTGATAATCCTTTTGATACTTCTTCCATGGAGGGTGACACACCCATCTTTGTAGACTATGATGACTATGATGAGGGACAATATAGTGATACCTATGACACCTCTGTTCCTAAGAGTCATCATCGTTGTGTGCTCGTGCTTACTAGAAATGGGATGTCACATTGGATAGATCGTGATGGTGATCCATATGATTCTGATTTTGAAAGAGACTTTGATGATTTCTATAAACAATACCTAGATGATACATCTACTTCTATTGAGGAAGAGAAAGCTTACCAAGCTGATTATAAATGTGCATACTATAAGGATCTCTCCTCTAATAACTCTCATGCTAAAAATAAATATTACACTCTCAAGAAAGATCATGTTAATGTTGAACCTTTGTCTTGTGATGGTTCCCTTCCATCCCCTACTTCCTCCAATACTCATACATTTCATAAAGCTCCCAAGCCTATCAAATCTTTCACAGAACCTTCATCCAACACAAGCCCTGATACTTTTCATATGATTCCCTATAGTTATCCTCAAGGGCTACCCCTTAAAGAAACTCAAGCTAACCTTCACTTGGCTGAAAATACTTTCAATAATGCTAAACCCAAAGAGCCTAAGCCTTTATATGCTATAATGCCTACTTGAGCTAGTCCTTCCCCATCTCTTCCAAAGTCTTCTATATAATTACAGCATAGTCCCTTGTCCTTAGAAGTAGCTCCATGTCAAGAGGACTCTAAAAATGATAAAGAAAAAAACATAAAGAAAGATCAAGATCAAGAACCCTCCATGTCATCCAATCCTTTTCATGATGTCTCTTATCCACTTCAGAATTCTTTTGATCCTACACATCCTTTTTCATACATTCCACCATGTCTTAAGTCTTCTCCTAAGCAAGATCAAGCTACTACTTACATTGTTGAGCTTATTGACAATCAAAATAACCTTACCCCACTTCTACTTTCCAAAGATGATACTTCCATTAAGGTTGGTAAAAATGGTGTTGTTACTTCCAATGTTAAGCCTATTGAAAATCAAGAGAAAAATTATGTGCTTATGCTATCCAAAGATACTTGTCAAGATCAAAGTCTTCCATCTTCTTATTCTACCACTCCATGTTCATTTCCACTTTCTACTATTCCTAAGTCTTTGCAAGCTTTGAACAATACAATCAAAGAAGGTGCTCATATTCAAGATTTCCACGATTCTATTGAAAATCCTTATGCTCACTCTAAAGGTGTTGATGTCCTTGGTTGTCATATAAATGTTGATGAACTTGTTAATTATCCTTTTGCATCTTCCACTTCCATCCTTGGACCTCTTCCACCACTACAAAGGGCTTCACGTCTACCTTCCATCTCAGGTCCTTATCTCCCTTCACTTTCCCCTCCTAACTCTCCTAATTTTCCATCCATCTTGGGTCCTTACATCCCTCCATCCCTCCTCTTTCCTCAAGGTCAACATAGATGCATACCCTTGAATCCTTTCCATCCACCCACCCATTTAAACTAGTCATATCCTTCTTCTTCTTCCACAAGTCCCAAGTCTTTTGGAAGTAACTTGAATGTTCAATAAAAGAAAAAGAAGCAATACAAGAATCCATCAAAAAAAGAAGATCATAGTGTCTCCTCTAATCGACATGGAGGCATAAAGTCAAAAGAGATATCTAAGAAAAAAACTACAAGACATGTATGGGTTCCAAAATCCATCATTGAAGATATTCTCTCTAAATCATCAAAAAAAAAAAGAAGCCTATGGCTATATGGATTCCAAAATCTCTCTTGAAAGAGTCTAATGTTGAGAAACAAGTGAATTTGACATTTAAGCTTCCAAAGGCTTCCACTTCATCTTCTTCCAAAAACATTCTTCCATTCCATGCACCTAAACCACAACCTCTACTATCCATTCATCATATTCCTTCATGTATTCCTTCATTCACATTTCCTCCATCCTCTTGCCACCCTTCAAGGTGTGTGTTGATGTTGATCTTGCCTTCCTTTCCATCTACCCTTTCACAATCCTTCCATTCATTATCCTTCTACCTTATATCCTTTTTCCTCATTTTCCTATTCCTCCTATCTTCCAACCTTACTCACTTTACATAAAACCTTATCCTCCATTTTTCTCTTCCATCTTCGTTTCCCTATTAGCATCTTTGAGTGCATCATTTTGAATCCTTGGCATATCATGGTTTATCCTTTCAAGGAGCATTATCTAAAAAGCTTGCCTTCTTCCAAAAATAAAAATAAAAATAAAAATAAAATAAAAAATTTGAAAATGTGCCTTGGTGAAAACCTGGAAACAAGCACCTTGGTAGCAAAAGTAAAGGGAAATAAATTCATCCTATGGTGAAAACCACTCCTTTGTGGTGCCTTGGATAAGTACCATGATGAAAACCTGGCAATCAAACATCATGCGTAGTTCTTCTACATATTTCATCCATTCCATCTTCTCTCTTTGATCTTGACAATGTTGATCTATACATGAACATTTGGCTATCTTGTGAGCTATCTTACGATGATCTCGCTTTCATTTCGTTCATGTTTTGCCTTCATATTTATTTTCCTCCATTCATTCTAGCCTTTCACCATCCTTTTCCCCTTTGGTCTTGATCTAATAACAAAAAAAAAGAGTAAAACACGATGCTATGAAGCCTCTTGACATGTCTACTCCTTTGGACTGCATCCTTTCCTACTCTTGCATTATGATTTTGTGACTTATCCTATGTTGGCCTTTCATTGCTTGTTCAAATGTACTTTACATGAAAATTTTTCCCTGGCTAGGGTATTCTTGAGGAGTTTTCCCTTGAGGATTTCTTCCCTTCATTCTCCTTCATTCTCTTGTCTTCCATCTCTTCCACCAACTTGCTAATCCCTCTTATTCTCCACCTTACTAGAGATTGGGACTGCATGATATGATCTTTCTTGGGAGTTTGCAATGGAGAAAGATGCAATCAAGTTTGCTAAGAACTATCAAAAGTGTCAAGTGCATGGAAACTTAATTCATGCTCTAGGGAGAGATCTAATTCCCTTTACTACACAATGGCCTTTTCACCAATGGGCATTTGATCTTATAGGGGCTATACATCCTCATTCTTCTAATGGACATACCCATATAATCACAGCTACAGATTATTTTACAAAATGGGTAGAAGTAGTCCCTTTGACACAATGAACTAGAAAACAAATATCTATGTTCATATTGAACTATATCATATGCAGATATGGGATACCTAATTCCATAATCACAGATAATGGTGGACAATTTAAGAACAAAGATCTAGATGATTTATGTGCTAAATTCAAGATTACACAACATTGGTCATCTATCTACTATCCTCAAGGGAATGGACAAGCATAGGCTTCTAACAAGAATCTATTGAAAATCTTGCACCGTACAGTTAATAAAACAAGAAGAGACTAGCATCTCATGATCAATTCAGCTCTCTAGGCCTACAGAATGAGTATCAGAATGCCCACTGGGGCTACACCTTTCACTTTAGTTTATGGGTCTAAAGTGGTACTACCTATTGAGGTTGAAATCTCATCACTAAGAATTAGAATGCATGGTCTAGTGACTAATGATGACTACAGAGTGTCTAGGTTGCAAGAACTTAAAGTACTAGATGAGTGCAGACAAGCAATGTAGGATCATCTTAGAGTATATCAGAAGAGAATGTCTAGAGGCTACAACAAGAAAGTCAGACATAGAGAATTTTAGGTTGGTGATCTAGTCTTGAGAGAGAATCCTAAAAATCAATCACATCGAGAACGCAAGGGGAAGTTTGAACCCAACTGGCTGGGTCCCTTTGTAATCACCACTACTTTTGGCTCTGGTGCCTATCAACTCTCAATGATTGAAGGAGAACAGCTCCGAGAACCAATCAACATTCTCCATCTGAAGAAATTTTATGCCTAAAACATTCAGTCTATGGTAAAATGTCCTGAAAAAATCTTAAAAATTGGAAAAAGTCCTGAAAAAATGAACATCTTGGTGAAAACCTAGCAATAGGTGCCTTGATGATTCACAAAAAAATAAGAAGTACAAAAAAAAATTGAAAAAAATGAAAAATACAAAAAAAAAGAGAAAAAGAAAAAAAAAAGTGCATTGGTAGCAAAAATAGAATCTCTGCCAAGATGGTGAAAACTCGGCAAATAGGTGCCACTTGTTTCAAAATGCTCTATCTATCAACACAATCTTGTTCTTTCCAAACTTTTAGTCATGCTTTAGTTGTACATATCTCCCAATTTTTTTCTACATTCCTGTTTTCAATAAGTTGAATTGTACACCAATCTGCTCAAGCGTCTATATCCTATCAATGCTTAACACTGGGAGAAATCAATATCATATCCTATGGTCTCCAGTATACTTTAGATGTGTCATATCCAGTCAGAGTCCTTTGAAGCTTCATCCGAGTCAGTCAGTCAGTCTCCTCTCCAAAAAGGATTTTGCATCTACAACAATGCAATTAAACACAAACTGAAAATAATCTATGCTTTTCATGCTTTTATCTCCTTGTATGCTTACTGATTCGCATTGAGATTTTGCATATTGTGTCCCTTCGAGCTCTTTGATGATGTCCCTTATAGGATTTAGAGAGTGATGACTAGGGGCATAATCTTTTCTTTGTTTTATGCTTGTATGTGAAAATCTAACTACTTTGGAAATTCTGGATTGAAATGGTGTTCGACTGTAAGAGCCTCTATCTTGAATTGGATGGCCATGTGTACCTTGACCATTGATACCTAGAAAATTCAAGGAAGTTTGATCTAACTATTATCTTTTTTAGTGAGTTCTTTCTCCTATTGTGAAATGCGATCTTATCTAAGGATGTGAAGGATAAAGGGTCACTACAGGTAATTCACATTGGATTTAGAATGATCTCTTGACTATTTTCCATGCTTATAATGCAAGGCATATTCAGGTCATCATGATGTTTATGTTTTGATGCTTATACAAATTGCTATATCAAAATGGACATGATATTTAGGTCATCCTAGCGTTTATGCCTTGGTGCTTATATCTAATCTGACATTCCGAAAATAAAATCAATACTCATATATCCAAGGTTTCATAATTAGTGTGTGTTGTATTGATTCCTACACATACAAATCGATATTCATATGTCTATAGTTTCATAACTAGTGGGCATTGTATTGATTTATCCAGTTACCTAAAAATTCAATGATGAGAATGACCAACACATGATCAATGACTAGGTCCTAGGTCTTAGGTTGCATTTCATTCTGCATGTCTCTTTGCATTTTGCATGTTTTCACGATCTCACAATGGTTGGCTAAAATTCAATGCTTAAATGATTCTTCAAATCGCATCTTCAAATCTAACAAGAGTTGAATCTCACATGAAGGTTCCTCCAATGAAACAACAAGTAGAATCCTTTTTCGGGATCAAAATCAAAATCTGTGATCATTCATATTATTAACTACTTGCATAATCAACCTTCATTCATCATAGAAATCTAGTATTCAACTTAACTGATTATCTTCCATCAAACTATCAAAATTTCAATTGGGTCAACTATGGTCAACTCATAGTCACACCTAGTCAAACTTGGTCTTCTGGACCTCCAAACTATGCAAAATGTGTTTTCAAATGTGTATAACCACTTCTCAAATCAATTAACATGCTTCTAAACTATATCACACTGACTTTTCTTGTCAGATTTCAATTTTAATCCCGAAGGGGGCATGGTATTGCACCTCATTCAAAGTCGGTAATCTAAATTTGAGATCATATCTTTCCTTAGTAATCAAGACAACAACCATGTCTAGTTGTTGATTCATCAAAAAGACCTCACTGATTGGGGAAAATCAATCATCGCTCAGGGCATATCAAATTCATCAAGATCCATATCAATCTAGTATTCTCTTAATCTTGTAAATTGTATCAGTTTTTGCAACTATCAGTTCAATTGTTTTATTTCCTTGGTTCTTCGGTAACTGAAGGGTTCAGATGTGATACCAATGTGATTCTTATCGACAATCGAGTCTGGAATTGGTCACTCACTTCTTCGCAATCATAAGGTTTAAAATTAGGCATTTTGACATTTTTTCGCAATCATCGGTTCATTTGTTGTTATAGTTAACATTATCTGTGGTCATTCAGGACCTATTATCTTCATATCAAACTTCAATCAATTTTTGTTTCATATCAATTTCAATTTCAAACATCAGTTCAAACATCATACACAGACTGTCTTTGAACCACTGTGCTTCGCACAACAATTCAAAGAGGAGCAAAATGTAATACCCCAAAAATGGGCTATAAGTTCATTAACCTCCTACATTGACACATCGAATGAAATCGACATCGAAGTCCTAACCCAAGGAACATTTGAACATCATTGAATCCTAATTGATTATCTTAAATTTTGCATTGGAGAATATTCCTAGTAATATTCCTAATCATCTTAATTATCTTTAATTTAATAGTAATTTGGCGATAAATCCTATTTATCCTAAAGTTTGATTAATTGAATATTCTGAATATTTAATTAATTAGATTTAATACTGCCACTTAATTATTTAATTGAATTTAATTATATTTATTCCTAATTATTATTATTTAAATTTGACAATAAATCAAAATTCCTATCATTAATTGATTAAATTTTTATTTAATCAATTAAAGGAAGTTGTCATATTTAATGATATTATTTTGGAATAAAAGTTTGATTTAATAATTGATTAACCCATAAATCAATCATTTTATTTTTAAAATTTGTTAAGTTGGAAATAAATCACTTTATTTACTTATTTAATTCATAATTATTATGCACATTCAAAAAGTAGTTAAACTTGAAATTAGAAGATCAATTCAAGTTGTTTTAAAAATGAACTCAACTTTGATTTGAGTTAAAAAGTTGTTTTTGCATGATTTTGTGAATTAATTATCTTTTATTCTTTGATAACTCAAAAATCAACCTGAGTTTATTTGAGTGATTTATGACTTTTTCCATGCATCCCCAAAGCCCTGTATTTCTATAAAACCAAGGCTTAGCTCTTCAATCTCATATCTCTCAGAGTTTGCAAACTTATGCTGGTGAATTGGTATCTAAAGAACTGAAGCTTCTTTGTGAGTCAACAACTTTGTGAGATCATTCATATTTTAGCATATCATTGTTAGATTAATTGCATTGCATATCAATTTTCATATAGAGTAGATTCATATAAGATTTTTCATATTATTGCATCTAAAATCCAAAAAAATAGATTAATTTGCATCCAATTTCATATCTAGATTTTGCATTCAAATCCTTTGTTTAGGTGTCATCAAGGTCACTGGTCTCGGTATAATCTGAGAATACATACTCGCATCTATTAGAAGGTAGTAAATCACTTGGTTTGTTTAGTTTTCAATTACTTGCATGATTTCAATTTTAGCTAACCTCTAATGTTTTACTGAAGTGTTGTATCTTGTAGCCAGGTACAAAATTCACACACACATTTACTTTGTCATTTGGAGCTATTGGACCAGACGGTTTGATGCTACGACTGACAGTTTGAAAGATACACAATGTTGTTCATTTCAACTGAGGAACACTTTCAATTTTGATATCAACTGAGAAAGTGGTGCCAAATATAAACGAACTTGGATCTTTGAAAACTAAAATAGGTTATTGTAGGCCTTGACAACATGGTCTTGTAGCACCTAACAATTTGATTTTACCTTGCATGAGCTTCGAGATATAACCTCGTAAAGATTGCCAATTTTATGTTGAGGGACACTTTAGCCCAGAGTGGTTGGTAGCATTTGAGCGACTCTATTTTCCAAATGAGGTTTTCACTAGAATTTACATGGCCATTTAGATCTATTGGAATAGATGGTTTGATGCTATGATTGATGGTTTGGATACGCAATGTTTCTCATTTCAACTGAGGAACACTACGAGTTTTGACATCAACCAAGAATGTGGTGCCAAATATAAAAGAACTTGGATCTCTAAAAAATGAGATAGGTTATTGTAGGCCTTGGCAACATGGTCTCATAGCACCTAACAATTTGATACTACCTTGCATGAGCTCTGAGATATGACATCATAAAGATCACCAATTTCATGTTGAGTGCATCTTGAGGGACACTTCAGCCCAGAGTGCTTGGTAGCGTTCGAGTGACTCTATGTGCCAAACAAGGTTTCCACTAGCATTTACCCAGCCATTTAGAGCTTTTGGACCAGATGGTTTGATGCTACGACTGACGGTTTGAAAGATACGCAATGTTGCCCATTTCAACTAAGGAACACAATGAGTTTTGACATGAACTGAGAATGTGGTGCCAAAAATTAAAAAAACTTGGATCTTTGAAAACTGAGATAGGATATTGTAGGCCTTGATAACATGGTCCTGTAGCACCTTACAGTTTGATGCTACCTTGCACGAGATCTGAGATATTGTTATCACTGTACAAAATTTTCAGCTTCATGCAAATATTTTTGAAAAATAATCCATTTTAGGGATCTGAGGGTTAGGTTTTATGTTGAAAACCCCTTGCATTTGATAAAAACCTAGTTGTTCTTGAGCCTTGTTATATTTTGGCATTACTTTTTGGCTCACTAAAACTTCCAAATATGCATGTGCTATATTTTCCCCTTTTAATTTTTACCGCCATGCCTAAGTCTCTGTTTAATTTTCCAAAAAGTGTTAACCTTTTAATTTGTGTGGTTGTCATTGAACCGCAAGACTGCTCTTTGTCAGATTCCTTGACATGCAAAATGGTGACAATCCACCACCTATCCTAGCAAGCCCGTCTGATGTTGTGACGCACTGACCCTAAAGAGTGAATCAAATCTATGGCTATCATCATACCATTAGACCAAGATGTTGTTCATTTATGCATCGTGGTATAGCGATGACCATCATATTATCTTTTGAAGAATAAAGTCTGCGGTGGGTCCTGATAGTGCCAGGTCATGATGATTTGTCAATTTCTTATTGGTTGCTAGCAATCCAGAGGTGGTGGTTGTTAGACCCTTTTCTAACCAAGAGTAAAGATGACAGATGTCCCACTTGTCAGTTTTCTACAACGTGGTGTTTTGTGGTTCGATGATCAGATGAATGATGTGTCACAATGGGGCCTGTCTTTTTTGGAGGATTAAAGTATGACAAGATCTCATGGTTGTTGTTATACCATTGAGATAAGATGCGCACTCTTTAAGGTCAGCGGTATGGCGACAATCATTGATCTTGTCTAAAAAGGAGGATCGTTCGGGGGGGTCCTTTGCTGTAGGTTTTTGATGATGTGGTCTTTTTTTATTGGCCCAGGGTATTAGTGACATGTTCCAATTGCCAGGTGTCTCGGACACCATAGATGAGGTAGAATTTTTTAGCTTGCTGATGGTTTTGAGGTGGCATCTCCTGATTTGTTGAAGGTTTTCAGAGTGTTTAGTGGGGCCAAGGTTTTATTAAAATCTAATGATCATCCGATAAAAGTACATCTACGGTGGTCATTATATCTTGAGTTGGTTCTTCTGACATGTTTTGGTTTGCACTTTAGTGACGAGGTGACACCTATCCATTCTGGGTGAAGTAAAGTAAAGTTATTTTGTTTCCCCACATGGAAATTTTTAAATGTTCTCATTGGTCGAGAACTGATTTAGGGAAAGTAAACAAGTTTTTTTCTGGTCGACTTGCCAACCATCCAATGTGCCAAAAAAGAAATAAATCAATGGCCTAATTTCAAATTTTTGGTCAGTGACATTTTTCACGTCCTATGAATAACTGAGGTGGCCAAATTTCAATAATGATGGATTTAATGTGTTACATGAAGACAGATTGTAGGCAATTGCCAGTGCTATACATCAAAATTGAATCATTGTTCCTATTCACCATTTTTAGAAGCGCTCTGGCAATTTTAAATTTTCTCTCTCGGGGTGATTTCAAGCGAGGAATTTGCAAGTGCCTGACAATGGGGCAGCTAGGATGAAAGAACTAGTTCCAAGAAACCCTAGAGATTCAGTTGCAGACGGTCTCCATGATAGGGGAAACTGGATGAGAGATGTCAAGATGGGTGACAAGCATAACGGTCTTATTCTGTTCAAGTCATCTTAATCACAAAGGAATGCTTGTGCCCCCTTAAGTAATATATGGCAATTTGATATTGGGAAGTTAGTTGTCCCTAGTGTTTTTATGGATGCTGAGTTACTAATTCAGATAGCTAAGTGCTATGATCCTATGACAAAGTGTGTCAAGGATATAAATGGTCGAGACCTAATCAACATCACAGATGATGAGATTAGGGAAGTATTTTCATTGAATGACCCATCTGTGGGGTTAGAGAAGATAGATTTCACAGAGTTTATTGAAATCTATGAAGCACAGAGAGATTATCTAAGGATAGGGCCTTTAAGGCAATTTTTTGATCAGTTTGGATCCATGTGTGCTGTCAGTGCAAGTACACCAGAGCCCTTTAGATTGGACTTATTCAATAGAAGGGCACAGGAAGTTTATAAATCTTTGACTTTGATTCTAGGGCATGATGAGGCAACTCATATACTAGTACCTTATATGTTCATGATGGTATAGTCACTGCACCCCCAATTAGCCCTTATTTTTGACTTTGCATCTCATTTAGCTGATATAATCCATGAGGGGCTGATGGGAATAAAAAATATGAAGGTGTCTAGACCTTTTGGGTGGTACTCAATGCTCATGCACATGTTTCTATACAAGGGTGATGAATATTTTGGTACAACAATAGATATTGTAAAGGAAAGGAATGGAGAAATTCTTCCAGTGCAGTTGTGGACTATAGCTCTGTCATGGGACAAAATTGATGCAAGCTATATTATTTTTGATAGAGATTTTGCCTCTAGACTTAGAACTCTTTTACATTTTGACAATCCAAGGATTCCAAGAGAGTTGCTAAGGCTAATTAGGACAAAGGAGTTTTTCCAAGATATTACTATTGTCCACAATTTTGGGGACATTATCCTATATCCAGTTTCCATAGTTTTTAGAGTGTATGGTTGCAAGGTGGCACCTTATGTTTTACCTTATCAAGTCCCATTGAAGTTGGGATATGCAAAAATTCTAAGGCAGATTGGAGACTTGCAAGAGTCCACTCTCACTAGTAAGGGAAGGGGAACCTTTTTCCCAGATATAACTATTGCACATCAATATGTGATTACAAAAGAAGGATGGGTACATTTGAATAAGGTTTTGCAGCCCTATAGAATGTCCAAAGCAGTGGTCAGGTGTCCAGACACTGAGGGTTTTCTCTCAGGATTATTTAGAGATAAGGTGAGGTTTGCTCTTATTGAGCATCAATTCAATTTTCCCAAGGATGTAATTAGAAATGAGTTTGATCTTCAAACTCGGGAGATCAAGAAAGAGAAATGGGTCATTTACAAAAAGACTCTAGATTTTATTCAGAATTTTGATAGAGCTTATGACCCATTGAAGGGGTTTGAACCATGGGCAAGGAAAGTGAATACACTTATGGAATATTTTGAAGGCATCATGCATGGAGCTAATGAAAAAAGGGAAATAGTGAACAAAATAGACCCTGAGAAGGCTAGGCAGATCTTGAGCCAACCCAAATATATGAAATTGACCCCAAGGGGAGTCTGTACAATGCAAAAAAGGAGTGGTTACACTGTTCTCCTATCACCACAACAAAGAAGTGAAGATATCCCTTCTACTTCAAGAGGGAAAAGGCCTATTGATGATCCAGTAGTGCAAGGACCCTCTCCAAAGAGGTAGAAACAAGAAGAAGTAAGACCAAGAGAAGAGGCTTATTCCCCTTCTCAATCCCCTATTCAATTGGATGAACATGGGGTGGCAGAAAAACTTGTATAGTTGAGGAATGAGGGAAACATTTTTGTTTCTAATAAATATTTGTAGGAAGGAATGCCTAAGGCACCTAAGGAGGTGGCCATGGATCTTTCAATAGAAGAGTTTGAGGGTAAACAGATGGACCCTACTCTAAAACAAGCCACTGACTCCTTCCTTGCTGATGACAAGTTTATCAAGACTAGGGCATTCTCCCAATTTCTTTGGAGAATGAAAATAAATCAATTTAAGGAGATATGTGAAAAGAAGAAAGAAGAGTCTCTTGCTAGGGATGTCATAGAAATATAAAATGAGACCAAGGTAGAAATGGTCAAACAATTTGAGAAAATTACTCCAGAGGAAGGGAGGGCCATGGTTCATACAGCAGGGGTACTAATTCTACTAGAGTGGGACATTGTTGATGCTATTGTCTTTGACCAAGTGAGAAAAAGCAAAGTGAAGACTCTTGCTATAGCAGAACAGGCTAAATAGGCTACAAGAGGATTTTCTTTCTCTGAAGATCATGCTGCTCTTGTGACGTGGTCTCTAAATAAGGATGAAAATAAAGGGAAGAGAAAGGATCTCTCTGTAGGATATACAGGCAGTTTGTTAGTTCAGAGAGTAGGAGAAACATTTAGAGTTGAAGCATCAAATTTGATTTTAGAAACTACCAAATTTAATGCCCAAGTGGAAAAGAAAGATGCTAGAGAGAATGAAGAGCTTAGGCTCAAATTTGAAATGGTTCTCAAATCCTACAATGAGCTCAAGGTTGAGCTAATTCAGAAGGACAAATTGATTGCACAATTGTCAGGACCCTTACATCATAGGTCTCCTTAGTTGGTGATTTCTAATAAGCCTATAGTGGCTTCATCTTCAAGCCCAATAATTAAGCTACCACCATCCCCCTACCCAGAGACAAATTTGGATGCAAGGGCTACCTGGGAGAAGCAAAGATTGACAAAAGAAACAAATAAGTTGAGGGAAATAAGGGTACAGTTGGAGAAAGAAAAAGATGAGAACATAAAGGCCACAGCTTTAGCAAACCAAAAGTATGAAGAGAAAATGACAGATGTAATCATGTAGTTTGCTATTGATTTAAGCCCTCCATTCACCATGGCCATGCCAGTAAGTTATATTCATTATTTGAAACTTTAAATAAGGAGAAGACGGAGTTGTCACCAATTTTGAAGAAGTGGATTGAAAGGTCTCCCAATATAAAGTTATTTTGTATGCTGTCAAAAGGACAAGAAGATCTCGATCCATTAATTAAGCCAGTGCATCAAGTTATACAAAAAATGGTATAGTTTGGGATAATTTTGGATGGTTTTATTAGAAAATCAAGCATGTTGAAAGCTAAACTGATGCTTTCAAACTATGAACTGGTTCCTACCATTTTCATAGATAAAGGAAAATTTAAAGAAGCACATCAATGGAAAGAAGAAATGGATGCACTTTTTTTAGAAAGAGTGATTGGTGTCTTAAGTGGCAATTTTTCTTTTAGTAGTGTTATCAAGTTGTTGATAAATGCTAAGTCAATGTTTGACAATTTTCAGCATAAGGTCACTCAGATAGAAAATGAGTGGGAACAATTATCAAAGAAGAAGGCTGAATTTTCCAATTTTGAGCTCCCAAGAAAAGAGGTGTATGATAGGTGGAGGTATCAATACATACCTCATTTTCAAAAGGTCAATACTCCACCCACCTCTTAGAGCGAATAAAGAAAATATTTTTGAGTCATATAAAAGTTGGTAAGATATATGGAGACATTTATTACAGGATGGACAGTGAGATGTTGCAGATCAAATTTGTCGAAGAAAGCCAAGGACAACATTGAAGACAAAAAGAAAGGTGGCTCATCTACAAATATCCCAACTACCTGATCAAATATCTCATCTACTCCATCAATGTATTTATTGTAAATTTTGAAGGTTGTTGTAAAGACTTTTAGGTCAAATTTTGTAACCCTAGAATGATCAGTAGCTTGTTGCATTTCCTTGTATATAAAGGATTTCTCATGATCATTCTAGGTATTGAGAGCTTAGGAGAAAAAGATAGAAATTTTGAAAACATAACACTCAGTCAGGGATTGTAAATTTTGTATCATTTTATCAGAGAAATAGAGAAGTACAGGTTGCTGCTATTATTTTGCAAGCTTTGTTTAGCATTTGATGCATGCAATGTTTAAAGGGTGAACTTAATATAAATCTTGGATCTTTGTCTCTTCTGTGAGTTTTTTCAGTAAATTTTTAAGTCTCTTTGAGGTTTATATGTATGTGTTTGAACTTTGAGTTCTGATCTAGGATTGGATTAAAATTGCTTTGAGTTGGATGCATGTTTACTGAATCTATTCAAGGATTTCTGAAAGTAGGAAAGATTTGAAGTAATTTGTATTTATGTTCAAGACCCACCATTCATCAAGCACAATTGTGTTCATTCTATTTTCTGACTCTATTGCCCAATTAATAAGGCATTGGCCTTGATCTTCCTATCTTATCTTTGTATGGAATGATTGGAATCTTGTAATCCTAAAAATCATTAAATCATTACTAGTCTTTTCACTTTATTTACTTTATATGTTGTTCTATCCAGTGATGGAGAGTCAATGAAAAATAGGTTTTTGTTTAGTACTTTCTCACTTTCATTTGTTGTAAGATCCAGTATTTAGTGAAGAACAAAGTTATATCTATTGGATCAGGTGTACCCACCTTGGTTTTGCAGAGCTAGAAGTGAAGAGGGCAGTCTTGTCCCTATAGTTGGTCCAGTTACCTATAGATTGCTCACATTTGGAACTAACCTCTCCTTAATATCCATAATAGGTATATTGGTATCTCATGGAGTGTAAAATCCTATCCAAGAACCAACAAATATGACTAAAAAAGATTGTTGATTTCATGTTGAGTGCACCTTGAGCGACACTTCATCCCAGAGTGGTTGGCAACATTTGAGTGATCCTATGTACCAAACAAGGTTTCCACTAGTGTTTACCTAACCATTCAAAGTTTTTGGCATAGATAGTTCAATGCTATGACTGATGGTTTGAAAGATATGCAATGTTTCTCATTTCAACTGGGGAACACTATGAGTTTTGACATCAACTGAGAATGTGGTGCCAAATATAAACAAACTTGGATCTCTAAAAACCAAGATAGGTTATTGCAAGCCTTGGCAACATGGTCCTATAGCACCTGATAGTTTGATGGTACCTTCATGAGCTCTTAGGTATGACCCCCTAAAGATCACTGATTTCATGTTGAGTGCACCTTGAGGGACACTTTGGCCCAGAGTGGTTAGCAATGTTTGAGCGACTTTGTGCACCAAATGAGGTTACAAATAGTATTTACCTAACCATTTAGAGCTGTTGGAACAAACATATCGATGCTATGATATGATGGATTGTGTTTGAGAGATCACTGAATGAAGGAGTTTGTTGTGTGACAAGTGCCCTATTTTGGCACCGGTCATTTTGTTGAGTGTAAATCCTTAAGAGTGGATGTTTTTATGGTGGATTATGGATTTTGAGATCTATAATGATGTGTTTGATCAACTGGTTTGATCTAGAAGACATTGTAAGGTTCCATTTTAGTAGGCCCTAGTTGTGTGACCCTAGAAATAAGGGTTTGGTGGCTATAATAATGGATAGGTGTTGAGACCTTAAAATCTTGAAAATATTTTGTTTTTAAATCTTATGAAAGACTATTTCTTGGTTTGGAGGTTGGGGAGTGAATATTTCTATGAGTTTCTTTGTAATGGGGATGGAATTAGGCCTAGTTAGTGACTTCTAGGGTATTGGATCTACTAGATGGTCCAAAGGAGTCTATCTTGGGGTTTGGGTAGGATTTATAGAACCCAAAAGGGCATTTAAAACAAGAAAGAGTTCCTTTAGTTTTTTGGGAGGATTGGGAGAAAAAATATGATTTGTGACTGGTGAGGGCTACTAGCCTAGAAGGCTAATGGAGTGGATTGGGTTGAAGATCACTTGACCAGACTTGGAGGGTTGGTGGAACATGACATATGGACCATGTTAAGGTGTTCTAAGAAGTAAGAATGAGGGTGGAAGACTTGTTGGAAGATTTGACATATTGGAGGCTCCAGGTGCATTGGGAGAAGGCCTAGATTGTGATCATTGGTTAATGGGATCACCAATAATGTCATGTAATCCATTAAATATCACAAGGGATAAATATGTAACCTTGGGGTCACTTGAGTGATCCAAGGAATTATGTTAAGGTTAATAGTCTATAAGGTTTGTGACTGTTATTAGATAGTTTTAGAGTTGGTTATATGGTTTTTGTCAGTTTGTTTTGGAGTTTGAGTCCATTTCATGGTGGATCCATGAGTTTGGAAATAGGTATGTGGATTTGGTGTGTGTAAAGAACCATTTTTTAAATGGTGTTCATTAAAAAAACAAATATTCTCTACAAACTGTGTACTGTCATGTGGGTATAGTAAGCCTTAGCAATATTTTTAAACATGTTTTGGTGATGTGTAAGGATTGGATCATGATGTGAGGACATTGCCTTGGTTTCTATTTACCTTTCCATGCAAATTTTTTTAGTATTTTATTTGTTAATAAGGAAAAGTAATTAATTAGTGTTCTTGATAGAGACTAGGTTGTGTGCAGGCCCTATATAAATAACCCTAGAAGTAAGGGTTTGGTAGCTAGAACAATGGGTTGGGGTTGAGACCTTAAAACTTGAGAATATTTTTTTTTGAAACCTTATAGAATAATTTTTCTTTCTTTGAGGTCAAGGGAGTGTTAGGATTAGGTAATACTGAGAGGGGGGGTGAATCAGTATTACAAAACTTTAATCTTTTCAACTTTAAACAATTATAAACAATCCAGAGTAATGCAGAAATGAAAAGAACATATAAGCATAAAACATTACTCATTACACCATGATTTATTCTTGAGGAAACCTTGGCCAAAGGGAAAACCCTAGTGGGGATGGTACCCACAAATATGCACTAAAATATAATATCCCTGCTAGGAGATCTAGCCTTGTTAGGAGTTGATTGTTACATAGTAAATTTCCTTGTTAGAAGAATACAAAACCATGTTAGGTGTATAAAAAAAATGTGGTTAAAGGTGGTGAGCACACTGCTCTTACAATCAATACTTGTCTCAAAAGAGTTCTCGAAAGGGGAACAATACAAGCACTTATCTTGCTTAGATAGTTTCACTTATAGCTTGGCCTTTTACTGATCGTGCATCTGATATCTACTCTTAAATTCACAAACTTACTCCATCATCATAATCATGACCATACTTCACTTTCAAAAAAGCAATCTATACTTATACAAAATCAGTCTTCCAATTGGCTTCACAATTAGCATACAAAACATAACAATAACTCATGTAAATGATATTTATGGAGTCGATGCTCTTATATTACCAAAGAGTTGGAAATTTACTTTATTCACCTATCTTAGCATGTTACCATAGTCACTATACTCTCCTTGATCTTTGCAACTATTCATATGCCCAGTTATGTTGTTTTACTATCTTCACATATCTTCCGAACAGTGTATCTCTCAGATCTGGTAACCAAAACTCATGTGCTCTTAACTAAAGCATGTATATATCCCAAAATAACTTTAGTTAACTTAGAAATCTTTCATACCTCATATATCTTCACCGCTGACCAAAACTATAGCATTGTACCTTGTTATCCTGATTTTGGACTTACATGACTATGACTCCAGTAGTAAACTTCTTATCATGCGATCACTCCAAACATAAGTATTGCCATAAATGATAACCCTCAAGTGATTCTAAGTGCTCCAAAACATCACATGCCTACAATCTCTCCCTTTGGCTTTGATGGAAACACTTAGAAAAATGACTAAGTGTCACAATACAACTCCCTTCTTTTGTTTTTCTCTTTTCTACTTTTTTGTTTCTTTTCTACATATTTCTTTCTCTTCCTCATTTTTCCTTTTTCTTCCTCTCCATTTGACATCAATGGCAAAGGTATATTAAAAATTGTAAAAATTAAGCATAAATGATTTAGTGCTTACTCACCAGATTTAAGACATCTTGGAAGGAGTTTTCCAAGGTCTTAACTTCTTCAACCCATGAATTTATCAATCGTTCATTGACATGGATTAATCCATTCAGTGCATATTGTTAGGAATAGTCCCAAGAGATAACTGAGGGGAGGGGGGGGTGAATCAATTATCTAAAAGTTTCAATTATTTAACCAATTAAGTATACTTTAACATAAAGCATAAATACAATGAAAGAACACTTGAACACAACAACAATATTTTGGTTATGGGGAAACCCAAATAGGTAAAAACCCCAGTGGGATATGACACCCACTAATAATCTGCACTAGTGTTTTATGATCCTTGTTAGAAGATCCTTAACCCTATTAGGAGTTTCTTTACAATACATTTAGTATAGTGACCTAGTCAAGGTTCAGACCCTGTTAGGAGTCTTTTACAGTTAACCCTGTTAGGGGTGAGGACACACTATCCAAGAGCACACTCCTTAAAGGGGTGAACGCTACAACCTTCTAAGTAATAGATACACACTATATCTAGATCTTGGTGAATTGTGTTTTGACCTTCTATCTAGATCAGTTCCAATGTATAGCATAAAATCTTCACTTGGTCACATAGACCTTCTACTGATGGCTCAACACTTCGCACACTCTGCTCTACTCTTCATAATCAACTCTGAGCAATGCCTTAGCAATCACAAATGACTTCCTATAAATATCTTTCCTCTAAATGATATAATCAATTCGGCCTATTAGAACCACCTTGAAATCATATTAAAGAAACCATAACATACTCCAATAATAATTTAGCCAACTCTACTAAGAACGTAACATAATCTAGGACCTATCCAATATTGATAAATTTAGATGCACACTACACACTATCGGCTCTACCAAAATAACTAAAAATTTCTCCTCAAGCTACATTACATCATGCACTCTTAACCAAACATTTTTAACTCTTCTCTAATTTGTAATCCAAGGGTGCATATTGAAATGATAGGTGCAACTCCTGAACCAATATAATCTCTGTCAAATCTTCTAAATAAACACAAGAAACTGCTACTACTGAATAGTGACTACATAACTTCACTTCTACTAATCATCAAACTCTATGTCCATGATTGTAACATCACTAACATGTCTTCATCACATATGCAAAGGTGCAAGGCTCTATGTTGACTATATGGACAATCACTCACAAAACACTTCCTGTAACTTTGTCAGGAACACTCCTGACACAAGTTGCTACATAACTATCTGTACAAATAGTTAACCTCTGCATCCATGATATCATGCTAATAACATGTCCATGCTTCATATACTAAAATCTTACTACATAAGTCTTCCACACATACTACTTACCATATGTTGTCATCAATGACAAACATACAGTCAGCACTGGCTTACTGGAAAATCTCCAACAATCTCCCCCTTTGGCATTGATGACAACATATGGAATGAAAAACACCATCAACCCAAATGAACAATTATTTTATAACATTCTCCATTTCCTCATCAAAACTCCCCTAAGGATGAATCCTCCATCTACTTCAATATTATTCAATATTCTCCATTTCCTCAACTGAACTGCTTCCATGACTAAATACTACTCCTCCTTAGTATATTACTCCTTCTTTACTTCTATTTTTCATGACTATATATTACTCCCCCTTTGACATTAATGGAAAAGGGTGCCAACTCTTTTAAGCATTAGTACTACTCCTGAAGTAGAGTAGTCAACCATCCATCAATCCCTAAGGACTGATGCTCTTTCTTCTTTCTTCTAAGCTCAAAAGTATCCTTTGCCAGGGCTTTGTGAATATATCTGCTAGTTATTCCTTTGTACTCACATAATCCAATTTGAATTCTTTCTCTACCACTTTCTCTCTTAGGAAGTGATACTTGATCTCAATGTGTTTTGTCTTTGCATGCATCACAGGTTTCTTTGACATATTGATAGTGCTAGTGTTATCACAATGAATAACAATAGGATAATCAATCTGAATACCAAAGTCCTTTATCATTTGCTTGATCCAAAAAATTGTAGAACAATTCAAGGCTGCAACAACATGCTCCGCTTTTGCTGTTGACTGAGAAATGCAATTTTGTTTCTTTCTTGTCCAAGTGACAAGTCTCTCACCAAGAAATACTACTCCACCTGATGTACTCTTTCTATCATCAACACATCCTACCCAATCTACATCTGTATATACATGAAGCTCAACATTTTATGAGTTAGGATACCATAGACCATAATCTATAGTACCCTGCAAGTATCTAAATATTCTTTTTACTGCCATGAGGTGACTTTGTTTAGGCTCTACTGCAAATCTTCCAACTATGCCAACTACATTAGATATGTCTGGTCTAGTTTGAGTAAGATATATGAGTTTACCAATCATAGACTTGTATAATGTCATGTCTACTACTGGAGAATCATCTTCTTTTGTAATCTTGCATCTTGTTATCATAGGTGTACCCACTGGTTTGTAATCATCCATCTTGAACTTCTTCAATATCTCTTTCACATATTTGGACTGATTAATGAAAATACATTTCTCTATCTGCTACACATTTAATCCCAAGAAGTATTTGATAGGTCCAATCATGCTCCTCTCAAATGCACTTTGCATCTCCTTAGAAAATTCCGCACTAAGTTTGTCATTACCTCCAAAGATAATGTCATCAACAAATATAGCTACAAGTAGTAGACCTTCAGATGTCTCTCTTATGAATAGATTAAAATTTTCTGCTCCTTCCTTGAATCCATTTTTTGTTAGATATCCATCAAGTCTCTCATACCATGCTCTAGGGGCTTGCTTAAGTCCATAGAGGGCTTTCTTCAATCTGCATACCATATCAGGTTTGTCTGATAAGGTGAATCTTTCTGGCTGCTCAATGTATACTTCTTTTAGCTCTCCATTCAAGAATGCTAACTTAACATCCATATGATAAACCTTGAAGTTTTTGAATGTTGCAAAATCTAAAAACAACTTAATAGCTTCTAATTTTCTCACTGGTACAAAAGTGTCTAAATAATCAATACCTTCTCTTTGCACATATCCCTTACATACTAACCTTGCTTTGTTCCTTACTATTATACCATCTTCATTCATCTTCTTTTTGAATATCCATTTTGTTCCAATCACATTCTTGTCACTAGGTCTTGGGACAAGTTCCCAAGTATCATTCGTGATAATATGATATAGTTCTTCTTTCATAGCATGATTCCAATTAGAATCATTACATGCATCTTCAACACTTAAAGGTTCAATTTGAGATAGTAAACATATCACCTCATTGCTTGCTGAATTCTTTGCTTTTGATCTTTCTGTGAATTTTCTACTCTGATCTCCAATGATTTCATCCTTAAGAGTGATATCTATATGTATACTTTGGAACTTTAGGTGATACTGAATCATCTTCCTTCTGAGTTTCTTCTTCACTTGTTTTAGGTTTATTGAACAATACATCAATACTATCAAACATTTCTTCAACAACTGTCTCACTAGTGGAAGGTCTAGGTTCTTCTTCAATCATAGGTGAGTAATCATGATATCTTTCTTGAACCATAAAATTTTCATCAATCTTAACATGAGCACTTTCAAATATCTTCTTCAATCTCAAGTTAAAACATCTATAAGATTTACTTTTATTAGAGTAACCAAGAAAAATACCTTCATCACTTCTTGCATCAAACTTCCCTACTGCTTCATCCCTCTTGATGTAGCACTTTCTTCCAAAGATTATGAAGTATTTCACCATGGGAACATTACCAAACCATAGTTCATAAGGTGTCTTATCTATGCCAGGCCTTAATTGTATTCTATTATTTGTATAGATTGTTGTATTGACTGTATCTCTCCAATACATGTGTGCAACTTTTCCTTCAATCATGATGGTGTGCATTGTATAAAGGATGATCCTATTCCTTCTCTCTAAAATCCCATTTTTCTAAGGGGTTATAGGTGCACTTAATCATCTCTTTATGCCATGTTCTTCATAGTACTCATATAATTTGTCAGAGGTGAATTATCCTCCTCTATCCGGCCTTAGACATTTTATCTTTAGTCTAGGTTCATTCTCAACCTTAGCTTTGAATATTTTGAACTTATCAAATTCTTCTGACTTATCTTTCAAGAATGTAACCCACATCATTCTAGAATAATAATCTACAAACAAAATGAAATACCTTTCTCCATAGTATGATCTTGTTTGAGTTGGTCCACATAGATCTTTATGAATCAGATCCAACTTGTTCTCTGTTGAATTATGCTTGCTCCTGAATGAATTCCTCACATGTTTTCCCATTACACATTCCCTAAATATAGTATCAACTAGATTTTCTATGCTAGGTAGGTCTCTAACTACCTTTACATTACTTATCTTTACTATGTTATCAAAATTTATATGACATAGTCTTTTATGCCATAGCCAACTGTCATCTACTTTAGCAAAAAAACAACTTGCTTCTGGATTAAGCTAAAAAACATTACCTTTAGTTTTTGATCATGATGCAATCATTTCTCCTTCCTTGTTGTTAATGATGCACTTGTTTCCATTGAACTCCAACCTGTAACCTTTGTTAAGAAACTTCCCAACACTTAGTAGCTTGTGTTTCAAACCATCAACATAGAGAACATCATCAGTGTTATTCTTTCCATCCAAGGTGATGGCTCCTCTACCAATGATAGGTTTAGGAGTGTTATCTCCAAATCTGACGATGCGTCCTTTGTATCTTTCCAAATGAAAAATCTATCTTTGTCTCCTGTCATGTGATGTGAACAACCACTGTCAATGATCCAATCTATCCTGATGTCAGCTTGTGAAATCAGTGCTAACTCTTGTGAATTCTTTTCATCTTCAAGAATAATGAATCCAATCTCCTCTTCTATTGATTCTTCATTTGATACTCCATCTCCAGCATAGTAGCATTCCTTTATATACTTAGTCTTGTAGTCATTCTTGAACTTTTTAACTCTTGTAGGACACTTAGATGCAAAGTGACCAATCTTATTACATGAAAAGCATTTGAATGGTACTTTTCCTTCATATTTTCCCTTTCCTTTCTTTTCTCTTTAAGAAATCATAGCAATGAAGTCATCTAGATTTTTTTCTTCATCATCATCATCAAAATTACCAGAGGTGGTCAAGGATTTCTTACCATGGACCGAAGTTTTGAAAGTTGTCTCACTTTTAGGCTCTGCCTTCAAACTTGATATCTCAAATGCAACAATCTTGCTGATTAAGGTCTCTCTTTTGAAATTCTCTAAGAATTGCATAGTCTCATCAAGGATGTTTATCTTGTTCTGATATTCTAGTGTCAAAGTAGTCATCACCTTATCCATGATGTCTTCTTTTGAGATTTCTCCACCATTGTTTCTGATTCCAACAACTACTTCATTGATCCTTTGATTGTAGGCTCTTATGTTCTCCTCGGGTAGCATCTCCAATATATTGTACTTTTTCTTCCATGTATTTTTGCATGAATTCTTTGCTTGTTTATCTCCTTAAAACATGTCTTCTAGGTGCTTCCATAACTTATATGTTGTGTCCACTTGCTTTATCTCTGAAAACTCACTATCAAATAGGGCATTGATAAGGGCTTCTTTTGCAATTGCATTCTAATGGAACAAATCCTTTTGCTTGCTAGTAGCATCATCCTTTGCAAGATTTTCTAGAGAGGGAATCTAAACTTCTTTGATAGCCACTTCAAAAACTTCAAAAGCAATGCACTATAAATGTGTCATCATCTTGTTCTTCCAATCAAGATAATTATCTCCATCAAACTTAGGACTGTCTTTTCTAAAGAATGCCATCTGATCAACCTCAAGCTATTAAACTTTCTCTCTGAGGCACTTGGCTCTAATACCAATTGTTAGGAATAGTCCCAAGAGATAACTGAGAGGGGGGTGGGTGAATCAGTTATCTACTAGTTTCAATTATTTAACCAATTAAGTATACTTAAACATAAAGCATAAACACAATGAAAGAACACTTGAACACAACACCAATATTTTGGTTATGGGGAAATCCAAATAGGTAAAAATCTCAGTGGGAATTGACACCCACTAATAATCTGCACTAGTGTTTTATGATCCTTGATAGAAGATCCTTAACCCTATTAGGAGTTTCTTTAGAATGCATTTAGTACAGTGACATGGTCAAGGGTCAGACCCTATTAGGAGTCTTTTAAAATTAACCCTATTAGGGGTGAGGATGCACTATCTAAGAACACACTGCTCAAAGGGGTGAAGGCTACAACCTTCTGAGTAATAGATACACTATATCTGGATCTTGGTGAACTACACTTTGACTTGCTTTCTACATCAGTTCCTATGTATAGCATAAACTCTTCACTTGGTCACATAGACCTTTTGCTGATGGCTCAACACTTAGCACACTCTACTTTGCTCTTCATAATTAACTTTGAACGATGCCTTAGCAATCACAAATGACTGCCTATAAATATATTTCCTCTAAATGATATAATCAAGTTGGCCTATTAGAACCACCTTGAAATCATATTATAGAAACCATAACATACTCAAATAATAATTCAGTCAGCTCTATTAAGCACGCAACACAATTTGGGACCTGTCCAATATTGATAAATGTAGACACATGCTACACACTATCGGATCTACCAAAATAACTAAAACTTTCTCCTCAAGCTGAATTAAATCATGCACTCTTAACCAAAAATTGTTAACTCTTCTCCAATCCATAATCCAAGGGTGCATACCAAAATGATAGGCGCAACTCCTAAACCAATATAATCTCTGTCAGCTCTTCTAAATAAACACAAGAAACTACTATTGGTGAATAGCGACTGCATAACTTCACTTCTACTAATCATCAGACTCTATGTCCATGATTGTAACATCACTAACATGTCTTCATCACATAGCCAAAGGTGCAAGGCTCTATGATGACTATACAAACAATCACTCATAGAACACTGTCTGTAACTCTGTGAGGAACACTGTTGACACAAGCTACTACATAACTATCTGTACTAACAGTTAACCTCTGTGTCCATAATATCATGCTGATAACATGTCCATGCTTCATATACTCAAAGATTACTGCATAAGTTTTCCATGCATGCTACTTACCATATGTTGCCATCAATGAAAAATATAGAGTTAGCACTAGCTTGCTGGAAAATTTCCAACACATATGACATTGTCTATGCTACCTTAAGCTCTATAAGAGTGGATACAGACATTGATCCTTTAACTTTTATCATTTTTGAAAGATGAGTCTCCAACATTGTAAGCTTAGGAGTCAACATGCTTCTCAATAAGCTAAATCTATCTGCAACTCTCCCTTTCTCCATTTCCAGTACTCCTATCTTATCCAATAGTCTCGATGTCTCCTTATCTATTTCTCCCACAGTTTGTGAAGATGATTCACAATTGTCCATTAGACTATCAAGGGCAGTCCTGTCTTTGGCTATGATCTCCTCAATGTTCTTTAAATATCTATAGGGGTTTATGCAATAGCTATAAATTTTCTTGCCTTGTGTTACACAACTCTTGGCCTTAAGAGTAATAGCCTTAAGAATATTTAAGTCCCATGAAATGGACTTACAAACTTCACTCAACTTCTTCTCCAAAAATTTATTTTTAGCCTTTTCCTCTACTATGCTTAGCAATGAGTCAAAATGACTATCAAAGCTATCCAATATGGTACCAAGTTTCTCAACTTCATCTTAGTCTTTGAAGATAACGAGTGAGGGGATTAGCTTGTTCACTGTTTCTATAGCCCTGACCATTACCTTTGCTCTTTTGTCTCCTTTCCGAGTTGATCTCTCCTTAGCTTTAGAAAAAGCCATAAATGAAAGTCTCATCAGCTCATCTTCATCCATGCCATCCACATCTGAATTGATTAGTTTAGTCACACTTGCCAACAATAAAGATGTGTCCAATTTGACCTCAGCAACTTTTTTAGATTTTATCTCTTCTTCTTGCTTTTCCTCCTATTGTATTTCCTTCTCCTGTGCTTTTTACTATTGTTTCTCTTCTTATTTCTGTTAGAATAACTAAGAGGGGGGGTGAATCAGTTATCTACTATCCCAAAACAAAATGTATAAATCAAAGAAAATTTTACAATTTCTTCTCATCAGTAAACAATAAAACTTTTACTATCTATGCTTTTACCAATTACCAATCTAATACTATAATAGTTACCGATCAAATCTAACATGTAACATGTAAAGAATGATAACAAATAGATATCACAATCAACACATAACACAAGAGATTTAACGTGGAAACCTTGTAAAGGGAAAAACCACCTAGGACCGGCAACCCAAAATTGTTCACTCTTCTGAAGTGAGGTCGGTTAAGACCCAACCCTATTAAAATTTTTTAAACACACTATCAGGTGTGACCTTGTTAGAGGATTTTAGACTAGAAGTTATCATCCAACCAACATTCACTATAGGGTTGACAAGATAGCAATGTTCATTCTATGAATGATACATCATAAGACTTTTAGAGAAAACTTGGTTAAGAGATTTTGACTGTATACAATGGTTAAATATGTAACAGTAAATGACCTACCTTAATACAACTTCAATTGCAAATTACAGATTAATATTTAGTCCATTCAAATCCTTCTGATCAATATTTCACTTCAGATTCAATACTGTATCAACTTACTATCTGTCGGTAATTTCTCTTTGTGGCTCGGTAATTTTTTTGCAGTTTGGTTCTTACTAACCAGTATGATCAGAATGCATGAAAACCTTGTTCACGTGATATTCCTTTAGCTTCTACTTCTTCTGGCATCCATTCATAAAGAAATTTTGTTCTCTTATATAGATGAGTAAATCATTTTCTTCTCCTCCATCAGATTTTTCTGTTTAACCACATTCATAGATTTTTCTGCTTCAAACTTTCTTGGTACTTGTGTCAATAACACATTTCATTCTACTTTGTTAGATCTTCCCTAAATTTTGTCAACCGCCGATCTATGTAACAAACATTATTTTTTACCTCAATGTTATACTCTTGCTAGCTCATCAATCTTATCAGCTAAACTAATCATTTAATTCATTCTATTCCACTCGGTTAACAAAGAAATGCATCGGTGAACACTACTCAGTTAATACTGTGATCAATATACACTACACTCTGTTGGTGTATACTAGAAATGCTTCATTTACTGACAACACTGCTTTGTGTCTTTCAACTCTATACTTCATCATAGATGAATGCAACATAATAAAGTCAATATCATCAAGTCATAGACTCATCAACAAGTTACTCAATGTGTTCCTTATCCTCATCTGTCATGTACATCTTTCCTCATGTAGATTTCTTAGTTCTTCATCCTTTTCATCTTTCTTCAGATGTCTCGATATAGTAACTTACAAGATAAGTGTTGTAAATGAGTTGACATCAATGAGAACATAATACTAATTTAATCATATTACACATCTAATCAGCAACTCCTCAGTGATCTTTAATCATAGATTCTTCAATCAGATTCTAAATCAGTTGTAGTTCAACAATCTCTCCCTTTGGCATTGATGGCAACTCAAGTAATATGAAGTGTACCATACACATACCAAACATATATTCTATGACTTGTGAACAAAATGCTATAAGTCAAATAGACTTAATATGTTTAATCACTATGTTACTCAACTAGCATTAAATAATACAACTTTACCATTCTGTAGTTGTGATCTTTTCAGTTCTCTTGTTCCTACTTCTATTCTCTGTAACTGATCTTCAATACTCTATCTCATTTAGATTGACTCTCCCTTAGATAATTCTCATCAGTGTTTGTTCCTTTTCATATCTTGTTCCTTTTCATATTTTTTATCTCTCCCTTTGACAGCAATGCCAAAGAAACAAATAAACAAACAATTTTGTCTTCCTCTGTATCTCTGAATATAGATATTCCAATCGGTTCAAGTTCTCAAACTTAATCACAACCTTGAACATGATTCAAAGTGTGAACTATGCTACATCAACATGAATGATATTCTAATAAAAATAGGCTGATGCAACAACTAGATCACATTAGTGACCAATAGATAGGGGATGGACCCCAAGTCTAGTCCTCAAGTATTCAAATGTTTCCTTCGATAGGGGTTTTGTAAAAATATCTGCAAGTTGTTCTTTAGATGTGACAAATTCTATCTTCACTTGCTTCTCTTGCACTTGTTCTCTTAAGTAATGATACTTAATAGATATATGCTTTGTCTTAGAGTGCATCACATGATTCTTTGAAATATTAATAGCACTAGTGTTGTCATAATATATAATCACCGGGTCAGTGATTACCTCATTCATTCCTTCCAACACTTGTTTGATATATGCAATGTTTGAAAAGTTAGTAGCAGCAACAACATATTCTACTTCAGCTATAGATTGAGAAATACAAGCCTACTTTTTACTTGTCTAGGTTACAAGTCTTTCACCAAAGAAAAATGCTCCTTCGGTGGTGCTTTTTCTACTATCCACATTTCCAGCCCAATAAACATCGGTATAAACTTTTAGTTCAAACTTCCCTTCCTTAGGATACCATAATCCATAATTCTCTATTTTCTTCAAGTATCTTAAGATCCTTTTTGTAGCTATCATGTGTGATTATCTAGGATTAGTAGAAAATCTTGCAACAATTCCCACAACATGTGCTATATCTGGTCTATTGTGAACTACGTACATTAACTTACCAATCATGGATCGGTAAAGTGTCTGGTTTACCTTTGTACTTTCATCCTCCTTTGTCAATTTGCATTTAGTAGCCATCAGTGTTCCCACAGGTTTAGCATCTTCCATGCCAAATATTTTAAGTGCTTCCTTTATGTATTTAGATTGTGTGATGAATATTCCATCATTCTGCTGAATCACTTGAAGTCCAAGAAAGAACTTAATCTCTTTGAACATAGACATTTCAAATTCCTTTTGCATTTCATCAAAAAATTCCTTGCAAACAATATCTGAGCCTCCAAAGATAATATCATCAACAAATATTTCAGCAATGATAATAGTATCATTAGTATCACCCTTCACATATAGATTGATGTTTTCACTTGTTCTAACAAATCCAATACTTAACAAATAAGTATGTAGTCTTTCATATGGTGCTCTTGGTGCTTGCTTAAATCCATATAAAGCTTTATGTATGTTAGGAATGAATGCAAAGTGTTTTGGCAGTCATTCTGTAGTAGTTGTTGTTGCATTCATGACTTGGATTGTCATTGATGTCAACACAGTGATATTCTGGATATTAGCAGGAAAGCAGGTATAGTTTTGTTTTGCACACATGTTGTATTGTAGATTGGTTTTTGCACAATTGATGGTATGTTCTTCAGTGTGTTATTAACCTATGGTTAACAGCACAAAAAGAAATTCATTCATTTGTAAGAGTTATGAGCATTTTGGTGAAAGTAGTGTTTAGACAGTGTTTCTATGTAGCGATGTTAGGAAATTGGAGGATATCTCTTAGCTGGGATGGAATCTGATTTTGATGCAGGAGCATCATGGGTGTAAGAGCAATCTTGCATCACCCAAAAATATTTCTATTTTTGAATTCAATAAGGGCTATCATGTGCAGAGCTGCTATTTATGGAAAGTTACTATTTTTGGTAATTTTTGTATGTTCTTAGAATGATCTTATTTCTTTCTTGGAGGTTCATTTTGGTCATATAAGTCTGCCAGTAAAGTTTCATTTCCAGATCAAGTGTATGTTGGAAGATATTGAAGATTTTTGGTATTGGCAGCAGGGTACAAAAACTTTGAACTTAGTTTTGAAGGCTTTAGAGGCCCTGGATGAGGTCAAAAATTTGGGTGACGGGCGCTTGCGTGGGTCAAACCTGTAGAGTGCTTCGTGGCATTTCCAAAATGGGGTTATAGTAGCTGAGCGGGTCAACTGGTGATGACTTATGGTCTTCGGAACTTGGGCCACCTGAAATGGCGAAAAATAATTTTCTTCAAAATTTTTGTTCGGGTTTCAAAGGTTATCTTGAGCCGACTATGATGTAATAAAATGTAAAATAAAATAATTCTAAGTTGGTCGGCCTTATTGGCTAAAATTCTGGAACCTTCCCAGACGGTGGAAAATTGCCTATATAAGGAAGGCTGTATTATTGTCTTAGGCAGTTCAGAATAGTTCTGGGTAGTAGATCTGGGTATTGATTCAAGGCTTTGTCCTAAAGAATATTGTAAGGGAATGCCCATGTGGCTTTGCATATTGTAATTCTAAAAGTTTGTAATTCCACATTTGTGGAGATAATAAGAAGCCAATTTTCTGTTCTTGCATATTATTGTTGTTGTTTCTCTATTTCGGTTATGTGTTTGTGGCATTAAGGGGAGCACCCTTCATTAGATTTTGTGTAGTTAAAGGGATGTTGGAGACTCATTAATGATGATATGGTTCATAGCACAAACTTTGAGGATATGTTTGGAGAAAGTTACAGTAACTGGAAGCTGATAGTTTTATGAGAATTCTGTGTGTAGCGTGTAGAATTTATTATTTTGTAATTGAGGACCGACTCATTTGTAATTATTTGAGTTTGGTATATAAGAAGGAATTTTTTCTTTATTTTAATGTGTACTATGAAGATTGTGATGCGAATATATGCATGAAGTGAAGAAAAGAGCTAATTCAGTGATGAAGGAAGACTTGTGAGTACAAAGATCTGGAATTGTGATCTTGTGTAGCAGAGAGTGTAGTTTTGGCACAGTGTGAAGGAGGTAATATATTTCATATTAGTCTATTGAATAATTCTAAGATCTTTTGGACAATGGGTTCAGAGATCCTTCCTTGAAGCTTTTTGGGTAGTGGGTCCTTCTGTCTTCCATAAACTCTTAACCAGGTTAGAATCTTTTAACAAGGATTCAAAATCTCCTAACAGGGATTTATATGTACTAAATGTATTTCATAAGACTCCTAACAGGGTCCATCCTCTAACAAGGAACTTTCATATTAGTACATCATTTTGTGGGCATCATTCCCACCGGGGTTTACTCTTTTCAAGAGGTTCCCTAGTTAACATATCTTATGTTATTGTGCAATTGTGTATGATTATCTTTTTATGGTTGAATAGTACATTGATTATATTGTTTAAAGATATTGAATGGATAAATTATCTGATAACTGATTCACCCCCCCCCCCCCCTCTTAGCTATCTTGGGGATCTTTACTTTCTAACAATTGGTATCAGAGTGGTAGGTCCTTGAAAGAAAAGTTTAACAACTTAAGGAGATCCATGGAAAATTTCAGAAAAGAAAGCCCTAAGTTTGATGGAGTAAATTTTGACAGTTGGAAAGAAAAGATGAAGACACATCTATTGTGTTTAGGACCAAGTTATTGGTTGATTACAAAGAATGAGAAGACTATCATTGAGGAAGACAATCTAGAGGCAGGAACTAAAGATGAACTAGATCTATTCATGTGTAACATACTTGCAAGAGAAGCACTTTTATCAGCACTACCAGAGAATGAATATAGTCAGGTAAGATGTTTGAAAACATCTCATGCAATTTGGAAAGCTTTACATTCTACTTTTGAAGGTGATGAACATGCAAAGAAGGCTAGATTACATAATTGGATTTCTGCATTTGAAGATATCAGAATGATGGAAGATGAATCTATTAGAAGTTATATTGGTAGGATGTCTGAGATTGTGATAGGAATAAAGTCTTGTGGAGGTGATAAGATAGAGAATGAAGTGATATGGAAAATTTTGAGAACTTTGACACTAGTATTCAAGCAGACAATGCAGATGATTGAACAAGTGATACTTTGTACATCAAAATTTTCAAGAGAGACTCTTCTTGGAAGATTAGAAACAACAAAGATGAACTTGAGATTATCAAGAGAGCTACCTAGAATGGAAACAGCATTCAGTTCTCTTAGCATTAGACCTACAAGAAGTACTAGTGTGAATGGAGATTATGCCAACAGTAGCAGATCTGAGGAAGATAAGAAGATTGAAGAAGGTATTGCATTACTTGTAAAAAGAGAACTAGATGGTAAGAAAATCTTTAAATGTTGGACTTGTCAAGAATAAGGTCATTTTGCATCTAAATGTCCTAAAAGAGTTAAGAAATATAGAAGCAACTTTAAACCTAGGAGATCTAAAGAATGTTATTATGCAAATGATGAAGATTTTGAGGTAGGAATTGAAAAACATTTAAGTGATAGTGATAATGATAACTTTGAGGAAATAGGATTTGTAGCAATTAAAGAAGAAAGTTTTGAATCTGATAAAAGGGAAGAAAAAGCATTAGTTTCACAAGTTGAAAAGAAATCTGATTGGATTATAGATAGTGGTTGTTCACATCATATGACTGGAGATAAAAGAAAGTTTGTTAAGTTAGATAATTATGATGGAGGAATTTTTAGGGTTGGTAACAATGCACCTTGATTGATTAAGGGTATAGGATCTATTACTCTTGATGGAAAGACTAACACTGATGATGTTTACTTTGTTGATGGACTAAGACATAATCTAGTAAGCGTTGGACAATTGGCTGATAAGGGTTATCAAGTTTGGTTTTCTGAGAAAACTTGTGTGATAAAAGATAAAGATGGAAATCTGATTGGAAAAGGATCCAGAACTAGAGGTAATGTATTTCGGTTGAATCCTATTGAGATGACATGTTTGATAACTAGGATTGATGACAGTTGGTTATGGCATAAAAGGTTTTGTCATATAAACTTTGATAATATTGTCAAGGTGAGCACTACACATGTGGTAAGAGATTTACCTAGAATTATGAAACCTAATAACATGATTTGCAAAGAATGTATGATGGAAAAGTAGAAAAGGAGTTCATTTCCCAATAAGAAGTTCATATCGGCAGAGAAGTTGGAGATTGTTCATACAGACTTGAGTGGTCCTACTAGGACTAGAGGATTCTATGGTGAAAGGTATTTTATGATTCTTGTTGATGATTTTACAAGAATGATGTGGATTGCATTTTTGAAAGAAAAATCTGAAGCATTTGATAAATTTAAGATCATGAAAAGAAAAATTGAGAATGAATTTGGAATGGAAGATTCTAAACCTATTGCAACACCTATGGTAACTAGACATAAGTTATCTAGCAAAGATGAGACACCAGCAGTTGAGCAGAAAAAGTATAGATCTATGATTGGGGGATTACAGTACTTGACACATACAAGACCTGATATAGCACATTCAGTGGGGATTGTAGCAAGATTTCAAGCAGAACCTAGAGAATCAAATTATGCAGCAGTAAAGAGGATACTGAGATATCTGAAAGGAACAATGGATTATGGATTATGGTATGAGAATTCTGATGATTTTACCTTATGTGCCTATACTGATGCAGATTGGGGAGGCAGTGTTGATGACAAGAAAAGCACCAGTGGTGGAGCCTTTTTTCTTGGAGGTAAATTGGTCTCTTGGCTAAGTAAGAAGCAGAATTGTACTTCATAAAGCAAAGAAGAAGCATAATATGTTGCAGCAGCAAATAATTGTAATCAGATTATTTGGATGAAGCAGATGTTGAAAGATATTGGAATAAAGTTTGATGAGCCTATTGTTATACATTGTGATAACACCAGTATAGTGAGTATGTCAAAAAATCTTGTTTTACATTCTAAGACTAAACATATTGAGATCAAGTATCATGTTGTAAGAGAGAAAGTTGCAGAAAAAGAAGTAAGATTGGAGTACATAAGTACAAAGGAGCAGATAGTAGATATATTTACAAAACCTTTACCTAAGGATACATTTGTGTATCTAAGAGGTATGCTTGGGGTTATGCCCCAACTTGTTTTTGAGAATTGATGTAGATGATTGCATCCGTCCAGTGGTATATGAACCCTATCTTTCTTTTGGATTGGATGTTGGAACTTCCTCTATTGGGGAGTTTATGAGCTGAGTCATGAGGACTTTTGTTATTGTATTCTTTTGAAAAGTGTCTTTTGACATTAAGTTGTTGTTGACTTAGTGATAGAATTTCTGTCATTGATGTCAATGGGGGAGAGATATATATGAAAAACATTGTGGATTGTATGAGAGAGCTGAATAGGAAAATGAAGCAAGATTTGATTTGATATTTTGCAGTGATGTTGCAATATTGGATTTTTGGAACATTGGATGTTTTTCATCTATGTTTCCATCAATGCCAATGGGGGAGATTGTTAGGAATGAATGCAAAGTGTTTTGGTAGTCATTTTGTAGCAGTTGTTGTTGCATTTATGACTTGGATTGTCATTGATGTCAACACAGTGATATTCTGGATATTAGCAAGAAAGTAGGTACAATTTTGTTTTGCGCACATGTTGTATTGTAGATTGCATTTTGCGCAGTTGATGGTATTTTCTTTGGTGTGTTATTAACCTATGGTTAACAGTGCAAAAATAAATTCATTCATTTGTAAGAGTTATGAGCACTTTGGTGAAAGCAGTGTTTAGACAGTGTTTCTGTGTAGCGATGTTTAGAAATTGGAGGATATCTCTTAGCTGGGATGGAATCTGATTTTGTGCAATTAAAGGGATGTTGGAGACTCATTAATGATGATTTGGTTCATAGCACAAACTTTGAGGATATGTTTGGAGAAAGTTACAGTAACTAGAAGCTGACAGTTTTATGTGAATTCTGTGTGTAGCATGTAGAATTTATTATTTTGTAATTGAGGACCGATTCATTTGTAATTATTTGAGTTTGGTATATAAGAAGGAATTTTTTCCTTATTGTAATGTGTACTATGAAGATTTTGATGCGAATATATGCATGAAGTGAAGAAAAGAGCTAATTTAGTGATGAAGACTTGTGAGTATAGAGATCTGGAATTGTGATCTTGTGTAGCAGAGAGTGTAGTTTTGGCACAATGTGAAGGAGGTAATATATTTCATATTATTCTATTGAATAATTCTAAGATCTTTTGGACAGTGGGTTCAGAAATCTTGCCTTGAAGCTATTTGGGTAGTGGGTCCTTCTGTCTTCCATAAACTCTTAACCGGGTTGGAATCTTTTAACAGGGATTCAAAATCTCCTAACAGGGATTTATATGTACTAAATGTATTTCATAAGACTCCTAACAGGGTCCATCCTCTAACAAGGAACTTTCATATTAGTACATCATTTTGTGGGCATCATTCCCACCAAGGTTTACTCTTTTCAAGAGGTTCCCTAGTTAACATATCTTGTGTTATTGTGCAATTGTGTATGATTATCTTTCTATGGTTGATCAGTACATTGATTATATTGTTTAAAGTTGTTGAATGGATAAATTATCTGATAATTGATTCACCCCCCCCCCCCTCTCAGTTATCTTGGGGATCTTTACTTTCTAACAATGTAATCTACATACCATGTCTTTATTGTCAGGATCAACAAATCCTTCAGGTTGTTCAATGTAGACCTCTTCTTCAAGTATACCATTTAAAAATGTTGACTTCACATCCATTTGATAGACTTTGAATTTCTTATGTGCATCATATGCAAGTAGCATTCTAACTCCTAATCTTGCAACAGACGCAAATGTTTCACCATAGTCAATGCCTTCTTCCTGTGCATATCCCTTGCATACCAATCTAACTTTATTTCTTGTGACTTCACCATTTTCATTCAATTTATTCATGTATATCCACTTAGTACCGATAACATTCTTATCTTTTGGTTGGGGTACTAAGGACCAAGTTTTGTTCTTCTCTATTTTCTCTATCTCCTCCTTCATTGCATTAACCATTCTTCATTCTCTAATGCAACTTTTATAGTTTTAGGTTCAAATTCAAAAATTAAACATGTACCTTGTCTTGTTTTGCTTCTATTTTGCATTCCAACATGTCTATCTCCAATGATTTGTGTCTTAGGATGATATCTTCTGACAAAACTAGCCAAAACTTGATTTCTTCTTTCTTGCTCATCCTACTCAGGGTCATTTCCTTAGTAGCTCCATCTTGTTCCTCGGTTTGTGTTTCCTGTTGTCCTGTATTGTTTCCCTACTGACCAGTTGTTATAGTTTGTAGCATTGGTACATACTCTAGATGTTTAATGTAAGTGAATCTACCATAGTCTTCTGGTTCCTTTGTACTTTCCTTTATGTACTTGTCATCAAACTCATCAACATGAACATTAGTACTTTCAACTATCTTATTTGTAACCTTATTCAAACATTTATATGCTTTATTTATAGTGGAATATCCTAGAAATATCCCTTCATCTCCTTTAGAATCAAATTTTCCATTTCTCTCATCTTTCAAAATAAAGCATTTACTTCCAAAAATTTTGAAATAACTTATAGTAGGTTTGTGTCCAAACCATAGTTCATAAGGTGTTTGGTTGGAGTCCTTCTTTAGTTGTACTTAGTTAATAACATACATAGCTATACTAATAGCTTCCTTCCAATATGTCTGAGCAACATTCTTTTGTATCATCAATGTTCTAGCACAGTCAATTATAGACCCGTTCCTCCTTTCAGCAATGCCATTTTGTTGAGGTGTCCTCAGTGCAGATACCTATCTTTTGATTCCATGCTCATTACAAAAATTAGTAAAATCATCAGAGATAAATTCACCTCCTCTATCAGATCTTAAACATTTTATTTCCTTTCTAGTTTCTTTATCTACCTTAGCTTTATACCACTTAAACATTTTGAAAGCTTCAGATTTATCTTTTAGGAACATAACAGTCATCAGTCTAGTATAGTCATCAACAAAAAGAATAAAATATCTATCACCAAAACAACTTTGAGTTCTCATAGGACCACACAGATTGGTATGAACCAACTCAAGTATCTTCTTTGTTGAATAGTATTTTCTTTTAAAACTAGACTTAGTCATCTTACCTTTTTGACATTCATGGCACATGGCATGATTAGGTTTTGTCAAGTTAGGCAATCCTCTAACTCTTTTCTTTCTACCAATCTTGATCATGTTGTCAAAGTTCACATCGCATAACCTTCTGTTCCACAACCAAGCATCTTCATCCTTTATTAACAAACAAGAAGACTAATCCATATCAAGATAGAATAGATTACCTCTAGATTGTGTACCAGTTTCAACAAGTCTTCCTCCATCATCATAGATCTTCACCTTTTTGCTCTCAAAAGCTAGTTGGTGGCCTGAATTGTTCAGCTAAACCACACTTAACAAATTATAGTTCAATCCATCTACCCAGTATGCATTTTCACATTGTAATCTATCATTGATCATCAGTGAGCCTTTACCTCTTACCATTCAAGGTGCATCATTTCCCATTCTCATAGATCCTCCATTATATTCGACAAGATGATCAAAATTATCTACATCACCGGTCATATGATGTGTACAGCCACTATTTATGACCCATGTATCATTTCTTCTTACTTTAGAGATCAGTGTTGTCTCTTCATGTTTCTCTTCCTCTTCTAAGTCATCTTTCATAGCAACAAATACAACTTCTATATCATCATCAGAATCAAATTCAGTTTCAATATCTGCGGCTATGTAACATACCTTTTTGCCTTTTTCATCTTGGTTGTCTCTATTGTTGTGTCGGTAACCTCTGTTGACTCTTCTCCCATAGCTTCCTTCAGATTGGTCTTTAGATCTATCATCATCTTTATTCTAAGGACATCTATTAGTGATATGGCTGACTTCTTTACAATTAAAGCATGCCAAAGGTAGCTTACCTCTATACCTTCCCTTTCCTTTTGGAAATCTTTTGGCCATAAGTGCTTCAAGCTCATCAAGTTCATCATCATTATTGTCATCACTTTCACAATTCTTACTATTCCTGCTGGACTTTCCAATCTTCAAAGAAGACATGAAAGTGGATTCAATAGAAGGAACAACACTGTTATCAAAATTGTTTAATTGAAAGGTTGTAAGTTTACCAATCAGAGTGTCAAGAGTAAGGTTGGATGAAACTCTTGTTTCATGAATTGCAGAAATCCTGATTGCATAAACTGGTAGCAAAGTTCCGAGAATCTTCCTTATCACTGTTTCATCATCAATTACTCCATCAGATGCTCTAACAACATGCACCAGCTCTTTGAGTCTATTTGAATATTGTACAATGTTCTCACCTTCTTTCATTCTCATCAAATCTGCCTCTTAGACTTTCAGCTCGGGCTCTTTTAACATTCAGATCTCCAATATATATTTGTGTTAATTTATCCCACATTGCTTTGACAGTCATGCGTGTCTTGACATCTTCAAATTTAGCATCGATACAAGCAGTAGCAAGTTCCATCATAGTAACATTGTGTTCATGCTTGTCCTTCAGTTGATCAAGAGTTAAGGGACCAGTGGGTGGTTATATGTAGCCATTTTCCAACAAATCTAGAGCAGAGTTCCCTATTCCAGATATGTCCAGCTTCATTCTACTTTTCCATACTGTGAAGTTCTCTTTGTTTAGTTTCGGTACTTCCCTCTTATATATCTTGAGACCTTTATGATTAATTCCTTAAAACTCTATTTCAAGCAACTGAAGCTCTAATACCAATTGTTAGAATAACTGAGAGGGGGGTGAATTAGTTATTCAGTGTCCCAAAAAAAAATGTATAAATCAAAACAACTTCTCCAATTTCTGCTCATCGATAAACAATAAAAATTTTACTATCTATGCTTTTACCCATTACCAGTCTAATACTATAATAGTTATCGATCAAATCTAACATGTAACATGTAAAAACCTTGTAATGGGAAAAAGCTTGTAAAGGGAAAAACCACCTAGGACCGACAACCCAAAATTGTTCACTCTTCTGAAGTGAGGTCAGTTAAGACCCAACCCTATTAAAGGTTTACAAACACACTGTCAGGTGTGACCTTGTTAGAGGATTTTAGACTAGAAGTTATCATCCAACCAGCATTCACTATGGGGTTGACAGGATAACAATGTTCATTCTATGAATGGTACATCATAAGACTTCAGAGTCCACTCAGTTAAGAGATTTTGACTATATACAATGATTAAATATGTAACAGTAAATGACCTGCGTTAATACAACTTCAATTGCAAATTACAGATCAATATTCAGTCCATTCAAATCCTTCTGATCAATATTTCACTTCAAATTCAATACTGTATCAACTTACTGTCCATCGATAATTGCTCTCTATAGCTTGTTTTTACTAACCAGTATGATCAGAATACATGAAAACCTTGTTCACATGATATTCCTTTAGCTTCTACTTCTTCTGGCATCCATTCATAAAGAAATTATGTTCTCTTATATAGATGAGTAAATCATTTTCTTCTCCTCCATCAGATTTTTCCGCTTAACCACATTCATAGATTTTGTCACTTCAAACTTTCTCTGTACTTGTGTTAATAACACATTTCAATCTGCTCTGTTAGATCTTCCCTAAATTTCATTAGCTATCAATTTGTGTAACAAACATTATCTATTACCTCGATGTTATACTCTTGCCAGCTTATCAATCTTATCAGCTAAACTAATCATTTAATTCATTCTGTTCCACTCGGTTAACAAAGAAATGCATCGGTGAACACTGCTCGGTTAATACTGTGATCGGTATACACTACACTCCATCGGTGTGTACTAAAAATGCTTCATTTACCGACAACACTGCTTTGTGTCTTTCATCTCTATACTTCATCATAGATGAATGCAACATAATAAAGTCAATATCATCAAGTCATAGACTCGTCAACAAGTTACTCAATGTTTTTCTTATCATCATCTGTCATGTACATCTTTCCTCATGTAGATTTCTCATTTCTTCATCTTTTTCACCTTTCTTCAGATGTCTCGGTATAGTAACTTACAAGATAAGTGTTGTCAAACTAGTTGACATCAATGACAACATAATATTGATTTAATCATATTACATATCTAATCAGCAACTCCTTAGTGATCTTTAATCATAGATTCTTCAGTCAGATTCCAAATCAGTTATAGTTCAATAATTTCATGTCCTCTATCTGCTCCTGATCTTCAACCTCAATCACACTATCCACATTATCCAAAAATGGATCATTTACATCCTGCAAAGTGTCGAGGCTAACAGGAACACCAATGACAAAGAAATCTAGTTGCATACTAACTTGAACACTTTCATCTACTACCTTTGAAGGTGAAACCTTCTTAGGCATGTCATACATTAGAACTTGGTCTAATGCCTTTTGGGTGTCCTCAATCACCTCATCATACTTCCTAGCCATAATTTTGACTAGTCTAGTCTTTTCTCTCAGTAAGGGTTTTAATGCATTTATGATCCTCTCTCTCTCTCCTATAAAGGCACAACTGGTAACATGTCTTCAATTGTCTTATTCCTTATGTTTTCATCCTCTGAATGTGCCAACTATTTTTTGATTTCTAGTTTGCTATATAGGTCTTTGGGAATGCTTCCTTCAATTTCCAACAAATTCTTCTTAAATAAAAGTAGATGCTCAATAATAGTGTCCTCAATGAATGCTTGGTCTTCAGAGTTGTATCTCTCATAGTATCTATTTACTATTAATAGATTTCCATCTTTGATTACCCTTTTCTACAGTGATTTAAGGTTTGGTTTCCACAAGGTTTGTGGATTCACAACTTCCTTTTCTTCCTTCTTCTTCCTCTTCACCTTTGTCTCTTTCTCCTTAAGCACTGATCAAAAAATGGTGTAGATTTGAGGTCTTTTAAGTCCTTTTATCCATCACAAGTTGAGTATGTACATTTAAACATAGGTAGCTCAACTTCGCATGTCGTCCAATCGATAAAACTCATGAACAAAAAAGATGAATCTCCAAGTGTTGCACTCTCAACCACAGACTCCTTAGTGTTTGAAAACATCATACCTAAGCTTGCATGAGCTTACTCCACATATACAGGTACTAGATATTTTATGTTCACTACATCCAGTGCTCCCCATAAGGCCATACAGCCTTCTAGGTCAATACACAACATCATCTACTATCTCTCCCTAAACCAATACTTTGTTTAAAACTTTCACTTTCCATATCTAGTCATCCTCCCTGCTCTCTGATTTCTTGAAATGATTCCCAAATTCATCCATGTACTCATTAAAACTTTTACCATTGTCACCAACATTTTTCCTTATAACCACAGGAGGTGGTCCTCTTAGTTCACTAGATTTTCTTGGTCCTCTTCTGTTGTCTTCTCAATTATATCTACAAAATTTCACAATGTGACCTAGATTGTTACATTTGTAACAAGTAGGTGGTCTTCTTCTATCATGATTAGTCTATAATTTACAATACCTTGCCGTATGCCCAAAGTTATAACATTTTTGACATGTGATCTTAGCTTTTGTTTCTTTTCTGATATAGTCTTTCTTATACTTGGACTGATCAAGTTTTCTACAATCTACTTTCTTGTGTCTGTATTCATAGAAATTAAAATAGTAACTAGTAAAGGGCTTAGAGTTACCTTTACTTCTGCAATCTATTTTCATTTGTCCAACTTTGTTGCATCTGAAACATCTACCTGTGAAGGGTCTAAACTATTCTCTAGGTTCTTCATCAGTAGGTCTCTCTTCAGGAATAGTTTTTTCCTCATTCTTGTTTGACTCTTCTTGGGTTTTTGAACTTCCACCTTCATTGAATCCAACTCCAGTCATATCTCCTTTAGGATTTTGTCTTTCTCTTTGTTCATCAATCTTGTCACTGCTCATGTGTAACTTCTCAATGTGTAATTTTGGCTTGAGTGAGTTCACCTTTGATGATATGATTGTATTTTTCCAATATTTGATATTTACCTTTGTATTGGTCAAGTTCAGTCTTCATTTGTCCCATCTAGATGTTAGCTTCTTTTAGTGACTCTTTGACTTTGTTTCTTTCATCTTTTGCATGATGAATGTCTTTAATCATCAATAGATTAATTTGTTCTTTTTCCTGCTCCAACTTCTTTATTTTGTCTGATGTATCATTGTTTGAACTTTCTTTGATCTTCTCCATAAGGTCTTGTCTCTGAATCTTTGCAATATCAAGTTGTTCTTTTAGTTTCCTTATGAAACCTTTTGCTCTTCTTAATTTGAATTTTAGTTCACAATTCTCATCTTTCATCTTATCCAGATGTTCAAGAGAAACTTCAAAGTTCTCTTGCAAATCTTTTGAATCCATTTTGATCTCCCTTAAGTTGTTAGGCTTTCTCTCCAAGGGCCAATAGCTTTGATACCAATTGTTAGGATTAGGTAATACTAAGAGGGGGGGTGAATCAATATTAGGGTATATGCACAAAGATGGGGGACCAAAAAGGTGCCATTTTTCTTTTTAGTCCCCCATCAAGCATAGTGTGTATGTACTAAATGGTGTGTGCCCTATAGGGCACATGCCCTATGGCTTGGGTTTCCCAAGCCTTAGGCTTGGGCAATCCAAAGCATACCGCGTGCACCTTATAGGGTGCACATGGTTTAAAAAACACTTTCTAGTGTGTTTCAAAGTGTGTGTACCCTATAATGTGCACGCACTTTGAAAAAAACCATCTTAAAGCTTTCTACATCTTGGAAAGCTCATTTTGTTTTCCTTAAACCTGTGTTTGCAGCTAAGAAGGGCTTCCCAAGCGTGCACATACTCTTCTTTTGGCTTATGAATCCATTGTTTTCATTCATTCATCCATCACATGGCTCCACGATGTCATCAAGTTCGATCTAGAAGAAGAGGTAAGTATTTTTACAGCCCATGCCTCTTATTTGTTTTAAAATTTTAGTTTTGTAGCAATTTTTTTGGTTAAAATTTGTTTTTGTTTAAATTTGTGTGTAATGAAGATTTTAAAATCTAGTTTTTTAAATTTCTAGGAAGAAATAATCTCCCTCAACCAAACCCTCTGTCTCCTCATGAAGAACTGAATGAAGAAACAAATGAAGAAAATGAACCTCAATTGCCTCCACCAATCGAGAAACCTCCTCCTGAAACACAAAAAAATTTGATGAGCCAAATTGAAAGAGGGAAAAAAGAATTAGAATCTTTAATTACTAGGTTAAAATATTCTAGCGATACAAATCTCGAAAGGGAAAGACTTGAAAAATCATTGGAAGCAATCTTGACCCACATAAGGTTGGTTAGTGAGAAAATTAATTTATGGTGGGATAAAAGAGAAGAACAAAAACAATATTATGCAAATAAATTATCTTATGCAGACATAAAAAAGAAAAAAATCACAAAATATGACATTTGCAAACTACTTAAAAAACCAAGGGACAAAGATACTCGTAGAACTACAACAAGGAGGTTCTCAATTCATTGGTGCTTAAATGAAGACATTAAAAACAATTTTTGGGAGAGATGGTGGATGGTCTTTGATTCACCTCCTTGTAACAATCATGAGGTTCCTATATATTTCTTGAGGAAACTCTATTGCGAGTTTGTACTCAAGGAGGTGCCAAATTATTTTGACTATCTATATTCTCAAGGTAGAGGAGGGGGGTCATAATTTGATCGAGTGGGGGCACATCGTGACCCTAACACACCTAGGGTTCCTATTGGAAAGCCATAGGTGGATCATGTCACTATTCCTTCTGTTGTGAAGGAACATGTAGAGGCAGACACACTAGGCACGATTAGTGCTCTGAAATAGACTCTCATTCAGTGTGCCACTCTTTTAGTTGAGGGTGACCATGGTCAATCCTCAAGGGGGAATATTTGTCTGTCATGTGGATGCTTGTGCACATTTGGTACTGGTGAGAGAGAGGAAGAGGATCCTGGAATGATGACTGATAGTTTTCTAAATATGACATTTGGCATTGACACACAGGTAAATATTTCCAAGTTCATTAAATTTCTATGATCATATTTCATTTATAAAAGAATAGCTAATTAATTTAGTATCTATTGATTATGATGAAAATTTAGGGCAAGAGTGTTAGTGGTGGTGGCAGTGGAAGTGGCAATGATCCTCATGTCCCCTTCTACACATCATCATCAATTCCACAAGTATGCATCAAATAAAACATTTTAATTAACATATTTGATTATTATGTAATTATATGAATAATTGTATCATAACTTATTGTGCATGTGCATTAGATGTTCAGTGGTGGACCATCGACATTCACAAGAGACAGCAAAGGGCATTGTGCCACTTTCCTTGAGGTATCTTTATTTGCATGTTAATTTGATTTACTTGATTATATTTAATTAATAAATGAATGAATAACTAAATTACTAGACAAATTATGATCAAAATCTAGAGGCACGATGATCACATTCTTTCACTTGGCTTTGTGATGTCACCATTGAGTCCACAGGTATATATGTAATAATGCATTATAATTAACATGTCAGTAGTACATTCTTATATGAATGGTTATCTTATAATTTTCCATGTACATGTGCACTAGTTGAATGTTGGAGCTTCGACTTTGACACCGCACACCAAAGGACGCGGTGGAACCTTCATAGAGGTATTATTTACTCATTAGTAGGGTTGTAAAAAATATATGTAATCTTGATAACTACATAATACTTTTTTGTTTCATTTTTGGTTATTGACATCAGAGACTCCTCCTTCTGTCTGTGATACTTTGGATCATGGAGTAGCTGTAGTAGTAGCTAGTTCTGAAGCACTAACTGAGGTATGAAAGAGATCACTTAATTTTAATTGTTATTTTAATAGTTTGTATTGAATTTTATAATTATATTCATGTATGTATTTTAATTATTATTTTGATCATTATTGTAGGGACTTATTACTCCAGATTTCTAGCATGCACCTTCAGTGGATGAACATAGTGACTTTTTGCTAGTGGTAAGCGAATATTCAATTTTATGTTGTTGTATAATTCAATTTTAAAGTATATTAGTTATTGATGCTTAAATTTTTTTTTATTAGCTTGAGCTACAAAACAGTCTAGACAGGAGGACGAGTCAGCACACTTGGAAGACTACAACATCCATTGTATCTCCATTGATGCGACAATCGAAGATAGCTCGAGATTTGTTTTCTTCCGCTAGCAGGAAAGGAATAGATTAGGGATATGGATTGTATGCCTATATGGCATTAGTGGACATTTTTTTTGTATATTGTATAAGTGATGCATTGTACATCCATTTAGCTTTGAGGAAGCCAGTTTAACTGTATTGAATATATTCAATGTATGATGTTATTGGACATATATATTTGGATTCATGCCCTACGAATATATATATTTTTTATGTTTTAGGTATGCAATCCATGTGTTTGGTGTATTTATGTATACTAATTTGTGTTTATTGGGATGTCCTATTCTTTGTAAATTTCCCATGCCTTATAGTTATGCTTGTATGTTTATTGATGTATGTTTAACTTGCTGACTGTACTACAAATGCTAGTCACTACATCCTCAATAATAGTCAATTCCTTGACTGTAATAATAACAAAAGTAATGAAATGAATGCAAAAATGTATAAATATAATATAAGGCAATATTTCTACATCACAACCTATCCAAGATCGCATGGAATCAAACATTTATATTCATTGGTATGTTCCCTATTCCACAGGATAGTCACAATATAAAGACATGACCTCAAACAAGTGAAATGGCATGTGGCAAGGTTGTCATCTATTGACCCCAATACCAGGCCTATCTTGATCTATGGGTACCCTAATGTTGGCTAGAGTTCTTTTATTAATAAGATTACTATGGCGGATGTGGAGTTGAAACCTTATGCTTTTACAAACTAACTTCTAATTGTCTCCTAACTGACTGATTGTTAATGAAAAACACTAGAATACATATTTGCACTTATTCTACTACTTGCCCCAGAGTGGTCAGTGGTGTTTGAATGACTGTGTGTGCCAAAAAAGGTTGTAAATAGAATTTATCCAGCCATTCAAAGTTGTTGGAACAAATGGTTTGATGCTACAACTGATGGTTTGAAAGATACGCAATGTTGGTCGTTTGAACTAAGGAACACTATGAGTTCTGACATCGACCGAGAATGTGTTTCCAAATATAAATGAACTTGAATATCTAAAAACTGATATAGGCTATTGTAGGCCTCAGCAACATGGTCCCATAGCACCTGATAGATTGATGCTACCTCGCATGAGCTCCGAGATAGTACCCCACAAAGATCACTAATTTCATGCTTAAGGGACCTTGAGGGACACTTTGGGCTGTAGTTGTTGACGGGGTGTGAATGACTATTTGTTCCAAATGAGGTTTCCCCTAGCATTGACCCAACTATTTAGAGCTATTGGAACAGCCGATTCCATGCTACGACTGACGGTTGGAAAGATACGCAATGTTGTCCGTTTGAACTGAGGAACACTGTGAGTTCTGATATTGAACGAGAATGTGTTTCCAAATATGAACAAACTTGAATCTATAAAAACTGAGATAGGTTATTGTAGGCCTCAACAACATGGTCTCATAGCACCTAATAGATCGATGCTACCTCACACGAGCTCTGAGATATGACCCCGCAAAGATCATTGATTTCATGTTGTTGGGACCTTGAGGGACACTTTGGTCTGGAGTCATCGACAGGGTTCAAATGACTATGTGCCAAATGAGGTTGCCCCTAGTGTTTACCTGACCATTTAGAGCTTTTGGAACTGATGGTTTGAAAGATACACAATGTTGGCTGTTTAAACTAAGGAACACTTTGAATTCTGACATCGACCGAGAATGTGTTGCCAAATTTAAATGCACTTGAATCTCTAAAAACCAAGATAGGCTATTATAGGCCTTAGCAACATAGTCTTGTAGCACCTGAAAGATCGATGCTACCTCACATGAGCTCCAAGATATGACCCTGCAAAGATCATTGATTTCATGCTTAAGGGACCTAGAGGAACACTTCAGCCTAGAGTCGCCTGATGCAAGAGCATCTCGGGTCCTTGGCAATCCTGTGTCCCCAAAAAGAATTTGGAATTTTGTCTATGTTGCTCAATTTATTCTTTGACTGAGTTGGTTGGTAGTTGGTTAGTTTCCTTTGGTTATCGAGTGCAGTCGGTTATCTCTTGGGTGATCAGTTATTTCACTGGCGCTCGGTGTTGTCTGTCTACTGCTTGGCTATCTTGCTTACCGATAGGTTCAATTTTGTTTCCTATTGTGTCCATCTTGTGCATTTATATTGGATCATGGAATTCATGATTATATCCATCATTGGGAAGCATGTGGTCCTAGATTTGACCATTACTTCTGTTAATTATGGATCTGAAGGCCGACTCAGCTCGGTAGCTTCTTGTATAAATGTAGATGTTTGGTGGTAGTTTTGGGAGTCAGTTTTGATAGAAGATAAAAGGCATTAGATTAGAGATTGTTAGAAGATCCTCGCATGTTTGAGGACTTCTATAATTCATTTTAATATGAGGCCATAACTGGGAAGGCCTTCCAGCCTAACATGTAAGATTCAAATTGATGTTAAATAATTGAAAGGATCTGGCATTCTCTCTCTTGTCGTTTGTTGCTTTTGCATATGTGTTGCAGGCTCAGATCATTAGGGTGTGCCATCCTTTGGCCCCTCTTTCTCCCTACCTTGCATCAGGTGGTATCAAAGTGAGGTGAGATCTTGATCTAGGTTTGCAGGTTCCTCTTGAAGCCCTAGTGAATTGTTCTGGGGTAGCAGATTGCAATCTGACCTGTAATTATAGAGGGTTGTCAAGATGGTTCATGGGAGATGAGATATAGATCTAGGATTGGAAAATATGCTAAGGTAGATTGTTGCTAGGTTAGAAGTAGTAGAAATAACCCAAAGAAGAGGTAGACATCTTGAAGATGTTAGTAATGATGAAATTGAAGAACATGTGAATGCAGAACCTACTCCTTTTAAGGATGAAGGTGAATAAATATTTTTGAAGGCTTTGACAAGTTTTAAGTCAACACCACATTTCAATCCCCCTAAGTATAGTGGAAAGCTGGATTCTGATGAATTGGTGGACTGGATCACTGAGATGGAAAAGTATTTTGAATATGAAAATATCCCTGAGGATAAGAAGGTGAAGATTGTAAGCACAAAATTGAAAAGTCATGCATCCTTATGGTGGGAAAATCTACAATTGGATCGGAAGAGGAAAGGAAAAGACAAAATCAAGGTATGGTGTAAAATGATCAATAAATTGAAATGAAAGTTCTTACCCTATGATTATTAGATTAACCTAGTTTGGCAGATGCAAAGTTTGAGGCAGAAAGATAGCTCGGTAAAAGAGTATACTAAGGAATTCTATAGATTGGATATCATATCTAGACATGATGAAGATGATGTGGAAAGAATCAACAGATACCTAAATGGTTTGAGAGTTTCCATCCAAGAGGAAATTAGTATGGTCAAGTTGGAGAACATTGAAGAGGCTTAACAATTTGCTTTGAAAGCCGAGGAGAAATTGAACAAAAGACATGAGCAAAGACAGAGAGGTTGAGGTGGTAGATTCCCTAGAGGAAGAGGTAGATCTAATGGTGAAAATGGTAGATCTGGACCAGAAAAGACAAATCTGGACAAAGGCAAGACCAAGTGGAAAGGTGAAAGTTCTAGAGGTAGAGGTAGTAACTATCGAGGTGGTTATGGTAGAGGAAGTTTCTGAGGAACTTGTTATAACTGTGGAGAAGAAGGACATAGATCTTTTGAATGTACACAAGCTAGTAAGAAGGCTGGTAGTAGTAGAAATGCTTTGGTACAAGAAGAGTCACCAAATGAACTTGAGAAAGAAAATAACTTGATGGTAAGGAGAGTACTATGGAATGAAAGCAAGAAGGAAGATCTAATAAGGAAAAGTTTGTTCAAGACCAAATGTAGAGTTTCTGACAAAGTTTGGAAGGTAATCATTGATAGTGGTAGCTCGGAGAACCTAGCATCTGAAGAGATGGTCACAAAATTGTAGTTGGAAAGGTTGGTACATCTGAAGCCCTATCAGATTTCATGGATCAAAGATGAGAATACACTCCTGGTAAGTGAAAAATGCTATGCAAATTTGAAGATTGGAAAGTACTATGATAAGGTGTTGTGTGATATCATGCCTATGGATTGTTTTCATATTTTGTCGGGTAGACCTTGGCAATATGATAGACATGCTATATATGATGGGAGATTGCATAAGTATACTATTGTGGCTGATGGAAAGAAACAAATCTTGTTACTTTTGATGGAAGAACTTGTTAGTAATGTTTGCACATCTATGAAAGTTTTCTTGATGGAAGGAAGGAAATTTGTAAACTCTCTGAAGAGGAATGATGTATGTTTTGTTGTGATTCCTAATAAGTCGAGTAAGAAAATAGAGGATAATGTCCCTAAGGAGATTGATAAGTTACTCATCGAGTATAGTGATATCATTTTTTATAGTGTACCTGATGGTTTTCCACCAAAAAAAAGCATTGATCATTGTATGGATCTAATCCTTGGAGCTATTTTACTGAATAAGGCACCTCATTAGTTGACACCTACTAAGAATCAGGAATTGAACAAACAGATTCAATAGTTGTTGGAGAAAGGTTTGATTAGAGAAAGTTTGAGTCCTTGTGTAGTACTTGCTGTATTGGCACCGAAGAAGAATGGAGAATGGAGAATGTGTACTGATTCCAGAGAAATCAATAAGATAACAGTAAAGTATAGGTTTCCTATACCGATAATGGATGACATAATAGATAGTTTGACTGGAGAAAAGTATTTCAAAAAGATTGATTTGAAAAGTGGTTATCATTAGATCAGAATCAGAGAAGGTGATGAGTGGAAGACTGCTTTCAAGACAAAAGAAGGTTTGTATGAGTGGTTGGTTATGCCTTTTGGTTTAACTAATGCACTGAGTACTTTTATGAGGTTAATGAATGAAGTTTTGAAGAAATTCTTGGGTAAATTTGTAATTGTATATCTTGATGATATTTTGATATTCAATAAGACTAGAGAAGAACATTTGTTACATGTTAGACAAGTTTTGCATAGATTGAAAGAGGAAAAGTTGCTGATAAATTTGAAAAAGTGTTCATTCATGAAAGAAGAGATTATGTATTTGGGATTTGTTATTTTAGCTGATGGGTTGAAGATGGATCCTGAGAAGGTTGAAGCTATTTTGAATTGGCCTACACCTGTGAATGCTAATAAGGTAAGATCATTTCATGGTTTGGAAAGTTTTTACTAAAAGTTCATAAGGAATTTTAGTCCAATTTGTAATGCTATGACTGAGACTATAAGAGGAGACAAAAGAGAATTCAAGTGGACACATGGAGTTGACAGAAGTTTTGAGACCGTGAAGTAGAAGGTTTCTGAATTACCTATTTTGGCATTACCTAATTTCAGTAAAGTATTTCAAGTAGAATGTGATGCAAGTGGAAGTGCAATTGGAGCTGTATTGAGTCAAGAAGGTAAACCTGTTGCTTTCTTTAGTGAGAAATTCAATGATGCTAGAAGGAAATATTCTATGTATGATCAAGAATTCTATGCTATTGTTCAAGCACTAAAGAAATGGAGACATTATTTGATACCGAGTGAATTTGTGTTGTATACTGATCATAAGGCTTTACAATATTTGGGTAGTCAGAATAAGTTGAATCAGAGACATGAAATGGGTTGAGTATTTGCAGAGTTATACATTTGTGATAAAGCATAAGAGTGGAGTCCCTAACCGATTTACTGATGCATTAAGTAGAAGAAGATCTTTGATGACCAAGATGAAAATTGAAATTCTTGGTTTTGATGAGATGAGAGATTTGTATGAAAATGACCCTGATTTTTCTAAGCCATGGAGAAAGTGCATAGCACCTATTCAAGATCATCAAGACACTAAATGGGATGAATATTTTATTTAGGAAGGTATGTTGTTTAAAGGTATTCAGTTGTGTATACCGAGAGGAGTAATGAGATCTAATTTGATAAAAGAGAAACATAGTAGTGGTTTAGCTGGACATTTTGGCATTGTTAAAACATGGAATTTGCTTAAGGGGAAGTACTATTGGCTACAGTTGTATAGAGATGTTCAAAAATTTGTGAAAATTTATGGTATTTATCAAGTTGCAAAATGAGTAAGTCAGAATACTGGATTATATACACTGATTGTTGTTCCTGAGAAACCTTGGATTGACACTAGTATGGACTTTGTTCTTGGCTTACCGAAGATAGTAAGAGGTAATGATTCAATATTTGTTGTTGTGGATAGATTTTCTAAGATGCAACATTTTATACCTTATAGAAAGACATCAGATGCAGTACATGTAGCAAATCTTTTCTTTAAGGAAATTTTTAGATTGCACGGATTACTGAGGAGTATTATCTCTGACCGAGATAGTAAATTTGTTGGTTATTTTTGGAAAACACTTTGGAAGAAATTTGGCACTGAGTTGAAATATAGTTCTACATTTCACCCACAAACTGATGGACAGACTGAGGTTCTGAACAGAAGTTTGGGAAATATTTTGGGATGTTTAGTTGGAGACACACCAAGTAATTGGGATTCTATGTTGGCACAAGAATATTTTGCATATAATAATTCAATGAATAGGAGTACTGGAAAAAAACCAATTGAGATTGTGAATGGCACAAAACTAAGAGGAATATTTGATTTGAGAGCCATTGCTCATGAGAATAAGAAAAGTGTTGAAGGAGTAAAGTTTGCCAAGTACATGAAGACATTGCATGACGATGTGAAGTTGAAACTGGAAGACAGTAATCAGAAATACAAAGACAGAGCTAATAGATCAAGAAGACATAAAAAATTTGATGTTGGTGATGAAGTGTGTTGGTGCTCAAAAATGCTAGACCATTTTGAGGCCAAATTTATAGGCACAATAAATGCCTCTACAATTCTGGTTCAATCAAACCAAGGCTAGTAGGCCTAAATTGAATATGTTGTCTAACTACACAAACACGTGCATAAACAACATAAATTCCTTCTGAAGGGGTTAATGATCCTTAGAGGAAAAAATAACCTAATATCCTAATTGTCAGATAGCTTGAAATCTAAACTAAGGCTAGAAAGTAATTCTAAACCTAATTTAATGCTTTGTAAATAGGATAACAGATAAGATATGTAAATCACAAAAAGAAATAAATCACAATTTCAAATGAATGAATAGACTAGTGCCTGATACCAAAATGGGAATAGAGTCAGATACATTCAATGTTGTGTCTAACTGGAGATGGTTTTAAGATAACTCACTTCTGTAAAATGAGACCATCAACCTACAAGTTTCTATTGAAACAAAATTTACAACAATTTATACAATAGGTCCTATGGTTTTTAACTCAACTAAAGAGCCCAAAAGGAAATAATAACAGGTTCTCAAACCATGCTACCATTATTCAAATTGTACAAATTAATCATAAATAAATGCATGAAATAGAAAACACAGTAGGATACCCTGGCTAGAGAGTAATCCAAGAAACCAATTGAACATAAAAAACTATATTAATAGTAGGGTATAAAAACTTATATGATATTCACACATAACATTTTGCATATTAAATTCCAATCCGTGAGAGGTAGATTTTTCTTGTGATTCATTGTTATATTTTTGTTTACAATATGAACTATTATAAATATATTTTCCAATGGTTCCCTATGAAAGGACATGCCCTTTCACAGGACCTCATTATAGCAACTAACCCTAAAATACATAATAAACCATAATAATGGTTCTTAGTAATATTTCCTGTACAAATTGATTTAGGGCTCTTTGGTGTTCCGTGCATAATAACTTGATATTCAATTACCTGCACGAAAACACCAAACATTAGATAATCAAAATAAAATTTATTACTTTCATACTATATAAGGTTCTCACAAAAACTATAACTATTTATTTATTAATTAAGAATTAATCAAAAATAATTTCATGCCACATTTTAATACATGCATTTGATAAACAATGTGAAGAATAAAAAATTAATATCATTTTCTATGTCATCCTCATTAATTATCAAAAATATAAGCAATCACTTTAATTATTAAATCATAAAAGATTTTAGTAATGAGAAAAATAAAAACATTACGTTTAGAATTATTCTTTTATTTCAAAATAAAATATAATGCATTTATTTAAGAATATAATCTATTTATAAACATAGAGCAATGTAAAATTCAATATAGAAATATCTTGAAAACATTAGGGAAAAGGTCTTATAATCCATCTAATAAAAATATATTTAACCCTAAAGATCAAATCAATCCACTTAGGGCTAACATATTAAGTTTACAAAATAATTACCTTAATGCTACAAAATATTTCTAATATAAAATAATATTACAACCATAAAAAATACATATAATTAAGGGAAAAAATCTCACTTTCTAAAAAGCAACCCTAAAACATACATACTAAAAGATCAACTAATTCATAAAAAATAATTGGATAAAATTATTAATACCCTAAAATTAAAGTAAATGAGTAAGGAAAAAGTTACTCTTAGGGATTTGCAACTAAAGAATAAATGAAAACCCTAAAAACAATTTACATTATACACCATTAAAATATAATAATAATGCAATAATGCTAAAGCTTTTTCACCTTATTTGACAAAAATATTAATGTTAAAAATACATTAGGTGAAAATGCTAAATTAAACGTAGGGATACGAAAAAATAGAAATTAATATCAACATATATCAAAACCCTAAACAAATTGATATTAATCAAATTTTACCTGTATTTCATCATATATTTTTACTTTTAGGGTTTTGGTGTAATCACACATTAAGAATAAAATAATTATTAGTGATTATAACATCTGAAATTCCTATCTCATAAACAATATTCATTTTAACATTTTATTTCAAAAGAGATAAGGTTTTCTTTAATTTATACATTTATTTACAACTACACTCCCAAGGAAAAATATAGAGCAATTGGTAGGGGTAGGGTCGGGTAGTTAGGTAGGAAAAGGAATGGGTTGAGAGGTCACGTGTTCAACTCCCTCTCCCCATTCTTTTTCATAAAAATGGAAAAATACATAAATTCATAAAGAAATTTCTAATTTAATTTGAAAGTTAATTAGGGAAGAAATTACTCCCTGTGTAAGAGGTTGCACTTTATTTCTCACTTGCACATAAAACAAAGATAAATAAGTATCTTCTCCTAACCCTCTGGAAGAAAACAAATAGACTAATTGGTTAGGGGGTAGGAGGGTAGATAGGTAGGAAAAAGGTCGGCTTGAGAGGTCGAGTGTTCAACTCCCTCTCGCCGCCTTTTTGCTCAACTTACCTTATTTTTTATTTTTAGAATTATTACTTATTCAAAACAAATATGCATTGGAATAAAGCAATTTACAACCTAATACATGAAAATAAAAATAACAAACGCACATGCCTTTTAGCCATTTTTTTTATAGGAAATTTATAAAATATGGAAAATATATATTATACTTCCCTGACGTTTTGTTCCTTTAGGAGTCAAAATTTTCAATGTCAACAATGGCTCTTATTGGGGACATGCATTCGTGCCTGGATGCAACAAGATCCCAATTATCTCTGGAGAAGCAGATCATAGTGAGAAAAGAAACATGATGCTTAAAAATAAACAAAAATAGTAATATACAAGTTAGAGAATACTCCTTGTTTTAAGAGAAAAATGGCTTCAAATATTGACCGTGAGTAGGGAACTCCTGAATGACTTCATCAGTGTCCTGTAGATAATATGAATTCTCACCTTCTTTTGAGACTACCATGTAAGGTCCCAATCATAATGCCTCGAACTTACCATGTTTTCCTTTGTCTTGGTCTTTTGCATTCCAATTCAATACCCAATCACCTTCTCTAAAAGGTCTATCTAATGCTCTTTTATCATGCAAGGTCTTAATCTGTCATTGTTGATGAAGATTCCTTTCTTGTGCTATTCTTCTCATTTCATCTAACTCTGATAACTGACTCAACCGGTCTTCCATAAATTTTACATCCTCAAGTTCTTCTCCTTGAATGAATTTGTATACTGGTAGGAGATTATTCAATGGTAACCTCGCTTGTTTCCCATAAACCAACTCATAAGGAGAAAAACCTATCAATCTTTTCACTGTTACTTTGTCTTCCCATAAAACTAGATTTAGCTTTGAGTCTTAGGCCTTTTTATTGTTACTCAACATTCTCTTGATAATCTTTAGTATATTCTTATTGCTTGATTCTACCTGACCATTCCCTTGCGGATGATATAGAGATGAGTATGATAGGTTGATGCCATATTTCTCACAAAATTCCAAAAATTCCTTAGACCTGAAACACAAGCCATTGTCACAAAGAATCTTATAAGGTACTCCAAATCTGGTAAGTATATTATCCATCAAAAACTTGATGACCACCTTGCTTGTAGCCTACCTTGTGGGTGCAGCTTCAACCCACTTTGTAAAGTAGTCTGTCGCAACCAATATCCATCTGTGACCTCCACTTGAGGCATCTGCAATTTCCCCAATAAATTCTATTCCCCACATTTTGAAAGGCTCCTCAGTTTGTAACAGAATAAGGGGTAGAACACCATTGTATTTTAGTTTCCCAGAGAACTTCTGATAGGACTCACACTTTCTAACATAATCATAAAAATCTTTAAAAACATGAGGCTAGTAATACCCAGATTTCAATATATTGTGAGCTATTGTCTTAGCCAAAAAATGACCGTTGCATACCCCATCATGTAAATCTTTAATAACTAACTTAGCCTGATAGGTGTCTAGACAAAATAGGAGGATACCATCATTATTTCTCCAATATAGGTCTCCTTGAATCAACACATATCTGGATGCTTGTAACCTTATAGTTCTTTTCTGATTATCATTTAGACCTTCTTGACACTTCATATGCTTTAAGAAGTATACTATGTCTGTGTACCAAGGACACTGCTCGATGCTCATTTTTGCACTTTCTAAATCTACTTGGTTCACTTGTGCTGCATCCAAATTTGTTTCTACCATAAGTTTAGCCAATCCTTGTCCTCTGATTAACTTAGTGATTTGAATCCCAATATCAAACTCTTGAATCTAATTTATCCATCGACATCTTTTTCTTGTAACCTCTGATTGCCTCAAGATATCCTTAGTTGCTGCATTTAGTACGTATGCCACAATCTTGGCTCCAACCAAATAAGGTCTGAATGATTTCACTGATTTAACCAATGCATAAGCTTTCTTTTCATGTATGTCATAACTCAACTCAGAAAATTATAGAGTTTTATTGGAGAATGCTATTGGTTTCTCATATCCTTCATCATTTTTCTGTAACAAGACTGCTGCTATGGTGTGGAAAGAAGCAAAGGAGAACAACTGAAATGGTTTTGAAAAATTAGGAGAATTCAAAACTGGTGCTTTCCTGATTGCTTTCTTAATATTGGAAAATGCTTCTAAGGCCTCATCTGTCCAATTTATAACTACATCTTTCTTTAACATTTTTGCAATAGGTTTTATGATTTCTAAAAAATTTGGGACAAACCATCTTACAAAGTTGATTTGTCCAAGGAAAGATTGTATTCCCTTAACATTTTTAGGGATCTGAACCCTATCAATTGTTTCAATTCTTTCTGGATCTATTCTGACTCCTTCCTTGGAAACAATATGACCAAGGAGTTTACCCTCAATTACCCCAAAATGACATTTCTTCGGGTTTAAGGATACTCCATATTCAAGGGCTCTTTTGAAGATCTTCTCTAAATGCTTGCAATGATCTTCTACTTTCTTAGAATAAGTTGTGATGTCATCCTGATATATTACCATGATAATATCAATGAAATCCCCAAAAGCCACATCCATGGCCCTTTGAAAATTAGCTCCTATGTTCGTAAGTCCAAATGACATTCTTGCATAAACATATGTACCCCATGGTGTAGTGAATGTTGTTTTTTATTGTTCTTCCTCTTTAACTTTAACCTATTTGTACCTAGAGAACCCATCCATCATGGATAATAATTCATTTCTTGTAACCTTTTGTAATAATGTTTCCATGTTTGGTAATGCATAATTGTCCTTTAACGAAGATATGTTTAGATTTCTGAAGTCCACACAAATCCTAATATCTCCATTCTTCTTCCTAATAGGTACCAAATTTGAAACCCAAGTAGAGTGTCTAATCAGCTTTATGATACCAGCATCCCTCATCTTAATGAGTTCCTCCTTCATCTTAGGAGCCAAAGTTGGATTGATATAGGACCAAGCAAACAAATCCTCTCTATAAGCCTTAAGATTGTCATAGGACCAAGCAAACACATGTCTATACTTTCTTAACAAACTAACAATATCAGATCTAATTTTAGGAGTTAACTTTTTACCAATGAAAATCTCTTTAGGAGTATGTTCATTCCCTAAATTTATCTTTTCCACTTCCTCTATATTAGTATTTTCCATTTTAACCTTATTACTAGAATCTTTATTATCAAACATTTTTTCTAATGCAACAAATCCTTTAGGAATTTTATTATTTTTAAGTTGAATTATATCTCTTCCAAATAAAGTATCCTTTTCATCTATCATTTCAACATAAGCATTTAAATCAATGAGTTGATCTTCGTACCTTTCCTCACATGCAAGGAACTTTATGATGTCTCTATCATTATCAAAGATTTTCCAATTATGAATGTTATCAGGTATTGATGGCCTTGGTTTGATGTCTACCTATGAAATATCTTCACATGGGATATCATTATGCTTAACTGCTAGGTTAGCCATGAAATCAGCAAGAATATTCTCAGATCTATCTATCCATGTTATCAAAAAAGCATCAAAAACTTCTATGGAATCCCACACTTCATTCTTGTACCTTTTTAGGGTATGATTCTTAGTAATAAACTTATCCCTAATCTAAGATACAATTAATTTAGAATCACCATAAATAGAAATAATTTTGATACCATGCTTACCTGCTATTTTGAGACCTAGTAGGAGTGCTTCATATTCTATAGTGCTATTAGTACATTCAAATGCTAATAAAAAGGAATATTTAAAAGATTTCTCATTTGGAGACATAAACACTACACCTACTCCATTACCATTTTTACTACATGATCCATCAAAAAACATTTTCCAAATGAGATCATTATTTTCCTTAGCTCATATTTCAATAGGACTAGTATTTTTAATGAGATTTTTATGAATTCTTACTTGGAAATTCTCCATGTTGGTGTGATAGAAGTGTGTAACCTAGCTTGGATCAACATCTTCAATGATGTAAGTAGATCTTGGTTCTGTATTGATCCTTACAACCCTGTCATTCACTGGGATAGAAGCATAAGCTAGATCTAATTGAATGTTTCCACCTACTAAATTTGACCACTGTCTAGATAATAGCATTCCATAACTAGGTGGTACTTCTACAATAGTAATGTCTATTTTATAAGATTTTTCAGGACACAAAGGGAACTTAAACTCAACATTTTTCATTATTCCAATAACTGGAACTGACCTATTGTCCATAGCATAACACTTTCCATAAGTAGTATCCACATTCATTCCTAATTCTTTCATTACCCCATGAGGCATAATATTAACCACTGCCCCGGAGTCTAGCATACAATTGTTAACCAATTTATTGTTTATCAATAAAGTTAGAAAGAAAGGATCTACTTTAGTAGCATCTTCATTAACAGAAGTTCCTAGGTAAATAACTGGTAATTCTTCACTATCCTTTTGTTCCTTTGCATCTTTTTTAACAACATCATTTATTAATTTGATTATTTTATTCTTGCAATCAGTTAATTTGACTATTTCCATTAGAGGGACATAAAGTTTTACCTGAGATAAAGCTTGAGACATGAATGAAGTACAGTTTGAAATTTCCTTACCATTGCTCTATTTGTCTATGGGTTTGCTTATCTTTGATGTTTGATCAACTTGCCCTTTATGGAGATCTACCTTTGACTTTCTTATCTCAGCATTCTTGTTCAAAATCTTGTACCTCCCTACTGCTTGTTCATTGCTTGAGTTCACATTCCTATTCCTCAAATGATAGTTGCTAAGCACTTGTTCCATCATTACTACTGTGTAAGCCTCTCTTTCTTCCTTTGTTGTCCTTCTAATACCTAAACTCTCATCATTATCTGAAAAGACTTGCTACTCTTGTTGGTATCCCAGCCTCCTATAACTTTCATCTGGCATGTATTCACCATTTGAATCATCACTATCTCTTGACCAAAAGGGTGTGGATGAAAGACCATTTATCACAGGCCTCTCTTCATATCCCTAGTTTTCTTCCTCCAGAACCTTTTGTGCTATAAGGCATTGCTCCTGAGGGTGGGGCATTTTACAAATTTCACACCACAACTCATCCCCTATGAAATGATTATTTTTCTTGAGAGGATCTGGAGTGTCTATTTTCCCTTTTAAAGGCTTTCCATCTTTCCATTCTATATGATAAGGCATGTCCTACAATCTGTACCTATCATTTCTATTGAAATTTTTGTCCTGCCTTCCTGCTTGAAAGTGACTTTTTTTTGGTTGCAAATTCTTCATCAAACTTACTAATTCATCTATTTTATCACTTTCACCATTCTTTTTTGGGACTGCGGGATTGAATAGCTTAGGATCATTTCTTTTATCAATTCTTCTGATAGCTATTCTATTATTTTCAATATTCAATGCAATTTTGAAAGCCTGTTGTAAAGTTGTTGGGTTATGAGACCTTATCTCATAATTCATCTTGACATCAAAAGCTTTCAAATAAAAGGTAATTAGAAAAGGGTCAACAAGGTGGATATCTTTTGGAATCTTATTCAACACCTTGTTAAATCTCTTATTAAATTCCTTCACTATTTCATTCATATTTTTCCTCATAGTGGTTAATTCATGAATTGCAAAGGATGGATCTCTATGATCCCCAAACTCCTCAATAAATTGATCAACAAAGTTCTGCCAACAGGTAATTGATCCATCTAGAAAATTTCTATACCATTCATCTGCACTACCCTTGAGTGAGAGAACTAACATTTTCATATGCACATCCTCATAAGTAATGTCAAATTCATAAACTATATTTTTTACATTAATGACATGTTGTTCTGCTAATTGAGATCCATCACTAGTAAACTTGGGAATAACAGTCTTTAATTTATTAGTTATTGGGTTAGGACAACACGTTACATTTGAAAAATCCAATGGTCTATATCTTTCATTAACTTCTTGAAATCTAGCATCAAATAAATTTCTATTATTGTTATTCTGAAAATATTGATTCTGGGGAATAGGGTTACCTCTCTAGTATTGATTTACCAGATTACCATGTTGAACATTGTGAGGCTGCTGAGCCATACCCATTTGATTTTGTGCCACTCTTTTGTGTTGCTGATGTTCCTACTATACAGGGTTTTCATACTACTGATTTGTGCCCATACCATATCATGGATGAGTCACTTGATGTGCTTGACTGCAATGATTACCAGAACTTGGAGCCTGTGTGTAATTTTCAAACTGCTGTTGGTTATGCACTTCATTATTAGGTTGTGTATAAAAGTAGTCATAATCTCCTTGTACATTATTTTCTGAATGCATATGACCTTCTGCACTTCGAACATGATTATTATTTCAATAATCACATTTAATTCCATCCTCAATACACCATCTATACATTTTGTTTCTTCCGGCATTAGCATCTCCATCATATAAATAATTGCCTTGATGTGCACAAACATCTTTATTTGTATTTTCAAAATCAAAATGAATATTTTTACTACCGTAAATTTTTCCATCATAACTTTTACCATTATTCATATGTAAATATTCTTCTTCCTTCTGCGCAAATTGATAGTTATTGTTATGTTGCAAACAATCATTTTTAGCCTCATGGAAGTGGTTATTTCCATATTTCACTCCAGTGTTACCATCATGCTGATTATTTGTGAATTTATTTGGCTATCTATACTTATTCATATTATTTCCAGCCTACTGCGAGTGATCTGTAAAAAAATTAAGTTCATTGGTATTGATATTTTGGTGTTTATCTGCCTGAAAGTTTTTTAAAACATTAATATTCTCCCTCTCTTGCGCAAGTTCATGGAATTTATTTGGTTGTGTAATATATTGCGTATAAGGCACACCATGTTGCTGCTCATGTGTGTTTTCACATTGGGCATTAAAGTTTGAAAAATACCAATCTTGAGGCTGCTCACATGAATGATGTATGCTCTCAGGCTAGGCATGAACTTGAACTTGTTGTGATTCCTCTTGGTTTTGTGCAAGTTGATATGTGTTCTCATGCCAAACTCTAGGCTGCTGCGTGCATTTTGGGTGAATAATGAACTGCCTCATATCCTATGCAAACTCATCTTGTGTTTGAATTCCCGGTTGCATTTTATGACCATATTGCTGCTGACCATGATTATTTTTCAATATATTGTTTACTTGCTGCTTATTTGTCTCGTCTTACACAAGGAAATGGATGTCTTCTAGTTTGCGTGGGATACTTGGCTGCTCACATGGGTTTCCCAACCATTGAACTTGGTTTTGATGGTATACGTCATCTTGTTGATGTGCTTGCACATATACTTGTTGTTTCAGGCCATGCTAGTTATCCATAAAATGGCATAAACACTCATCCTCTCTTTGTGTGAGTTGATGGGTGTTGTTTCGCTATTCAATAAAATGGTTATCTCTTTGAAAATTCTCCCCCTTAGCAAAATGATGAACCCTTTTTTGTTGTTCACATAGCTGCTGCTTGCAATCTTCATTAGTATGATGTTGCACATGATTACTTGTGTCTTGTGTATTGCTCTTATATTGCTGCACAAGATACTCACTGGGCTGTTGATTATGATTATTTCCTAACATATTATCCACTTGGTAATTATTGACATGTTGTTTACTATTCTATGCAAAATGCTGCACATTATGCTTCACAAAACGCCCATCCTCACCTTGATTATCCAACACATTTATATGTTGTTGCGTGAGCTGGTTGCTATGTGGTTGGTCACATGGATTCCAACCTACATTTTCCTGAATGCTATCAAATGGTCATGCTTGAGTTAAATCTAGACCATATGCACCATACCTTTTATTTTTATCCTCCCTCTGTGTGAGTGAATAATTAGTGTTTTTTTGTTGGTTACCATATTGCTTACTTTGAACATTTTTGTAGGACCCCTCCATTTCCCTCATCTTGGTAAGAATGCTCTAGTAAGCACTACTGTTATTTCTTGCAAAACTTTCCATAGATTTTATGTGAAGTTATTAGATATCTTGACTGTAGTTCGTCAACTTAACTAGAATAGATTTCATCTTCAAATGAATTCATGGAATATGTTAATTTAAGATATAGTTTTGAAGTGATATTACCTTTAGTTAACTATTGTGGTATTAAAACATGAAGGTGTAAACCTATGCTTACATGATAGAATTAATATTACTCTAAGATGCTTGGAAATTCCATCAGAAATTATAATAAGGAGCTTATATGGATTAAAATATTGCCCTAATGAATAATTATGGTTAAGCTAGGAAATCATGTACAAATGAAACTCTTATTTCACTTTCATATAATTATGGATTTAATAGTTAATTCAATTTTTTCAAAGTTTATTATTGTAGAATTGGAACATCCTGACAAATCAGATTAGACAATTAACTGCTATGAACTAGAGGTGAAACTGCAATGAATGGTTAGGTTACTTAATCTTGAGTTAAAATGAGAAGTTTGAAATAGCATGGGTAACTATTTTACCGTAGTCCCTAGTATACCCTGAGGTAGGATTAATAATGAAGGGTTGATAATTATGTGACTTTAAGTTTAGGTCACGATGTTTATTCAAAATTAAATCTTACTTTTGGGAATTGAGAAGATTATAATTTCTTGATAGATTAAGATTGGTTCAATAAAGAAAATAGTGATGATTTCATAGATTGGAATTTTGGATTAATTGTAAATTGAAGCATTTGAAATCTAGTATCATGAGAGAATTGATGGATTCCTTAGAGGATAACTCATTACCTAACTTGAAAGTGTATTGATAAAATGAAAGTTAAGTTTTAATTGTATTTTGATCATGCTCTGATTATTATGGGAATACTGATAATTACATTGAGTGTGCAGGACTAAAACCATGGAAAGGGGAAATCAAGCTATTCTTTGTGTGCCTCCCATGACACCAAATTTGTGTCCTAAAGGGGGGATTAGGCCTATTGTGATGTGTCTTATTTTTTAAAAGAAAGGGGGTTATGTGTATATTTAATTTTGTCATTTCCTTGTTTAATTGTGGACCTTGCCAAGTAAGATAGTGATGTGTTTGGAGTTGTCTATGACACTTGTAATGTGAATTTAGTTGCATTTTAAATTTATTTGGTAATAAGGAAGTTGTCACCATCCAACTCTAGTACAAATTGGTCTTCCCCATACCTCTACCTTGGTTAGGACACACATGGGAAGTCATATCTCCTTAAATCTTGAATTTCACTTTTAGGTGGGGTTTTGAGGGGTCAAATTGACCCCTAGGGAGTTGTTTTTCACAAAAATAGTAGGCCCATGGGTAAGGGTCCTTTTTAACCATAGGACACCCTAGAGCCACCTTGGGAAGCCTTCCAAAAGTGGACTTTTGTCAAATGATGAAAATAAAAAACTCACATGTGAAACTTCATGAGTCAAAAAGTTTCCAACTCTCTTCCCCATGCACCTTTTTGTAATACCACCTTAGGAAAGTTGTAAGGTTTTGGGAAGGTCACCCAATGGGAAGCTGACAACTCTCCCAAGGGCATGGGAGAGTGTGAGAAGCCTATTTTAGTGGCAAACTTGGATGGAGTTGCCCAATCACCCACTCTCAAACTTTGGAGACAATCTAGGAGTTTGGAGAAAGTTAGAGAAGAAAAAGGGAAGAAAAGGGAAGACTCACTTCATCTATTGACCATAACTTCAGGTGAAGGTATGAGCACCTCAACCTCCATTAATGGAGTTTATGCATTTTATGAGTTCATATGAGTAGGAAGGTATTTTAGTTTTCATATGTGTGTTGTGAGTTGTTGTTATGCTTTGTGTAAGTCCTTGAGTTCATTCATAAGAGTATTGGGCAAAGTGTTTTGAATCTCTTATGTTGTAGTGATAAATGTGTATGTTATGTGAGCTAGTGATGAGACATGGTTGTTTTTTCTTGTAGTTCTTATTTCCTTCTTGTTGAGTGGGTCTTAGTAGATCCTTGTTTGTGAATGGCCATGTAAGAAAAGTTTTTGTTGTAAATCCTTGTGTGAAGGCAAGAATGATGTATATGTTGTGGTTTCATGAAGTAATGTGATGTGTGCAATATTTGAGGGTTGTATGGGTGTTCTTTGTTGGCTTGTTTTCCCCTTTCTTGGGGGTTGGCTAGGACCTATGAGGTCTCATGATGCCATATGGTAGGGAGGAGAGTATTCCATGGAAGAGTTGTTTTGTTTCTTTGCAGGTTTTTCAAGATATCTTGGTTGGACCAAGCCAGGGCTATGAAAGAGTGTAGTGTTTGAGAATCCCCTCAATGTGGTATTGGGTGTAAAGTGTACCTTGTAAAATGTAATATAAGTCTTGTTTCATCTATTTCTTCTTATAAAATCTTGTAAGATAGAGTCTTCTTGTAAAGTTTTATAGTGTGTGTAAGAAGTGATATGCTTCCAAGTTGTAATTTTTTAAAAAAAATGCTTATTGATGTATCTCTTTGATTGTAGTTGTAACTTGTAGGAAGATTAATGTACTTTATTTATTTATTTTGCTTTGTGATAATCTATCTTTACATGTGCTTGTACTGCTATTGTAAAATGTGTTTAGAAGAATTCATAGTAAGTTATACACTTTTAACACAAAAATATATATATATTAATATTTTTTTAAAAAAATTTAGTTGTGTTTTTGCCTGAGGAAATCTGGGCATAACAATTTTCATCAATGCATTCCTTCCTTTTCGTAGGCTTAAAAACATGATACTTCGCATTGTAATTTCCCTTATCTTGTTGAGTTTGTGGCTCATAATGTTGTGTGTCTAAATGTTCTTTAACGTGTCAGTTATGTAAACCATCTTGAAAAACATGGTTTAGATGATATCTATCATTTTGCTCATGCATATGCACACTGTTTTGCACAGGCTGGTATTTATTGGTATTCAACTTTATATACAATTCATTATTATGTTGCTTATTTTGCATACTTTATTGCGCATGGGCATCAACTTATTGTTTATTGTTTTCTTGCTAATTATTATTTCTGAAATACTCTCTTTTACTCTACACAAGCTGGTGAGTTTCATTTGGCTACTCACACAGATCTTCATATTGTCAATTATCGGTATATCCCAACTTATTATTTAATTCATAATTATAATCATGCTGGTTCAATATAAAGCTTCCTACCTAAAAATAAGGTTCACCTTGTTCACGGTAAATATTCTCTCCATCATTTACAAGCTGATTAGGAATATAACCAATATCTTGTTTATCATTTTTTAATAAACTACAGACGTTCATATCATTTCTATTTTCTTTGTAATACGCATCCTTTCCATGTAGATATTCTTTAATATTTTTATTTCCTTGTATATTCCCATATTTTGCTTGCCCATTTACATGCTGACCTCTGGTAGAACCATTTGGCTACTCAATACGGTGCTCATTTTGTATGCCTTCATCCTTATGTACATATAGATTAGGGTATTTTGTATCCATTCTTTGCTGGTGGTTAATACTATTATCCTCTTGGTAATTATTACCGTGCTGAATACTTTCATGCAAAACACAACTATGGTTATTTACCAAATAATGGGAACTACTACCTCCAAGTTCTTCCTCTTGGGAAAATTTACCTTGATTAAAATAAATTTTTTTATTATAATCACTGGGCTGCATGGTACAATTATTTTCTTCTCTTGTATGATCGTTAAATTCACCCACTATTTGACCACCCTCTTGCTGCAAATGTTTATCATTATTTGATAAACTACAGTCATCTTGATGCATATCATTTGTATTTTCTGTATAACATTTACCCTCTACACATAAATCACCTTGCATATTGCCATAATGATTTTTATATTGACTTTGCTCAAAATTTTTGAAATTATGACAATTATTTTTCCTCTGATATTGTACACCTTCACCATATTGGGGTGACCAATATTATTAAATAAACTATATGTTTTTCCATTATGCACAGGCTGTCTCTCCACATCGTTCAAATCATGTTCATTACCCTGATTTTCTTGACCACCATCATTTCTTCCAATCCCTTTTGCACTGTCATAAACATCACAGGGATCATTAATATTTTTTTACTTGTTATTTAGCTCACACATTGGATTAGAAAAAATATTGAACCATTCACTATCATCTCTTGTGGTTCTCCCTTCTTTGTCTATTTTAAACATAGGGTTAGTGGCATTATCATGAGTAATGTGACTGTGTGCTATAATTGTGTCACACTTCTATGAATCATTACATTCAAGAACACTTAAGAATGAGGTCTCAAAAATTGATCCATAGCTCCCTAGGCATGGAGTGCAAGGGTTTTAAGAATGCTCTCAGCTAGAGCTATTTAGCCTATAACCTTGCTAGTAAACCATGCAATGGGAGCTTCAAATGAAGACAAGGGAAAGAATGACAATATCCTCAAGAATCAAATGAAATGAAATGCAATGCAAACTATATTAAGATGAAGATGAAAGCTAAGCTATGAAAATGAAAGATGCAAGTATTACAAAGCCTCCTAGTTAAGCTAGATGAATTAATCTAAAGCATAAAGGAAATCTAAGCTAAGAATGCCATGAAAATGAAGCTACTATGCAAGAAATGAAATTATGATAACATGTAGATGCAAAATTCAAGAATGCTCCAAATCTTCAAAAGCTCCAAATGTACCTAGAAAACCTGCAGCATAACATTAGCATAAAAAGTTGAGGATCTAGAATGAAGAAGAGAGCTCTCCTTTTAAAGGAAATGAGGAGGAATGGACCATGGAGATTAAGAGGCAAAAGATTTAATCAACGATGGAGCTTGAAAGAGGAGCAATCCATGTGCACAAGTATCCTCCAATAGGAAAATAAGAGTTGACTTTTGTGTCCATATGAGACAAAAAGTGTTTTTTCCCTTTTTATAAAATAAGAATAATGCTTTATTTGTGCAACTTAGGATAAGAGGAAAAGTGGGGGATTTTTATTTAATAAAAGGGGAGGAAATATTCCTTTTAATAAATAAAAACTTAGGATAAAATGGTTAGCCCATAGAAAATAATCGAATAAATGATAGAGCTAGGATTTGATCAAGAATAAGCAATTTATGATTTAGCAAAAGGGGCTAATAGTCTAGGTGACCATTTTTAGGTGTATACATTTGCCCCTCTTTGACTAATGTGTGATCGATTTGGGAACACATGTAGTCAAAGAATAAAGTTGAAATGTGAGATCGATTTGGGATCACAAAGCAACTCAAATCAGCCAATAAAATAAGAGATAGCCAAGAAGGCAAGCAATAGCATTCTGACTCCAAAGAATGAAGTGCAAAAAAATAGCAAATCCTGCATGGTCAGCCTGGTAGTGATAGTACTGAACACTTAGGAAAGAGATAGCCAATAAGATATGATGTGTCTACCCCCTTGGGATCGAAAGAAAAATCCAAGTAGAGGGAAAGTAGAAGCAAGAGCAGCATGATCAAATCACTAGAAATCATAATCGAAGATGCAAGATAATAGAATAACCATCAAGCAGTGAAGAGATGCCCCACACATGGGACCCGGGGCACAAACCAAGTGGTCCCTCAACCCGAAAACACCACGGAGGGGAAGAATTTGAACTTGGGATTTGAAAGTGAATGAAAGACTGGAAGTTTGAAAGAGATGGGGATGAAGAGGTGAAGAATGCCCCAGTGAAGATCGAAGGATCAGGCCTCAAAAAGGTCAGCCAACTGCGTGAAAGAGGGGGAAAAGGTGATTTGGGTGATCAAGGTGAACTTGGATTTCAGTTTCGATCCCCAAATGAAAGGAAATTAATGTGATATGAAAGACAAGAAGAGAAAGACATGATTAGGAAGAAGTGAAAGGTGAGTGCAGTTGATTAACAAGTCCACGTAAGATGAAAAGGGAGCTCTCTCCATATGTAAGATGCAAAACTAACTAACATGAACTTAAGAATGCAAGCTACATGAAAAGTGGTTTACTTGCAAGGTTACAATGCCAATAGACATCTAATAATCATCATCGAGCATTATTAGTAGCATCGCAAGATCATACAATACACACTAGCATAACTATGTGGATCTAAATATGATCTATATCAGATAAAAATGTGAGAATCCCACCTAGGCATCAAAGACATGCAGGTCAAGATGACTAGTGCAGTGAGATTACCTAAGTTTGATATAGCAAGATTATGCTCACATCGAGACACAAGAAAGTGAAGATGACTATAAGCATGCACTTGTGAAATAGTCAAGGATAATACCTTGTAGGTCCATAGTGTCAAGTAAGACCAGCATAAATGCTCATGACAGTTAGGACCAACAAAATATACCCACAAGCAGAAAAAGCAATAAAACATGTTCTCATTCCCTTAGTCTTCTAGCTATGCATCATCAAAAATGATCACAGGGGGAGAACACTCAGCAAAGAAATCATCATAGACATCACACAAAGAAAATAAAGCCAAGCAAGTCTCAGCGAGTCAAATGTTTAAGTGCGTATGTGTAGGTCATAGAGTCAAACTTTGAGTATCGCATCTGCTAGTGAGAAATATTGCATCATCTAGACTGTGGGTAGGATATCTGATAAGTGTTAAGAAACACTTGACACAAGGGTAAGTGTTGAAAAACACAGTTGGGGTGGTGTTGAAAAACACCATTTGCGAGGTGCCTAAGAAACCCAGATGCACAAAGAGACCCAAGATGAGCTTGAACAACATATGCCCCCTAGACTAAGACAAGAATCAATTCCAAGCTAGGAGAGGAAAGAGAGAAGTGGAGCGAATGAGCACCACACAAGACTAATAGACATAGGTGAAAAGGGTCTCAAGCAGTGCATGTTTCCAAGTTTTCACCACTTGATAGATTTTTTCAGGACTTTTTATAATTTTTTTGCATTTTTGCTACCAAGGCACCTGTTTCCAGGTTTTCACCAAGGAAATTTTTTGATTTTTTGGATTTTGATTTTTTTGATTTTTTTTGGTGAGACATTAAAGTGCCTATTGCTAGGTTTTCACTAGGATGCTCATTTTTTCAGTACTTTTTATGCTTTTTAGGATTTTTTCAACATCATATATGAATTTTTTTGGAGTTTTTTCAGGATCATAAAGTATGTACAAAGAATGCCCTAGACAGAAACGTGCATTAAGAATTTGCTTCCTTTGATGTAGAGAACTGATAGGCCCCAGGCCCAAATGCTACAGCTGTGATGATAGGAGGTCTCAACCAGTTTGACCAATAATAACCAGCCCTAAGAAATGTCTGAGCTAGCAGAGGATCGTTAGAATGTGATCCACATATGCCATCATGGATTTCAGCTAGCACTTTTTCTAACTCCTCTATTTCTAGACACTTAAGGAGAGTTTCGTCTAGACCCTTCCTATACAAATCACTAGAGACAAAGGCAAAGTGTAAGGGATGGTGGGAAGAATGGAGTGGTGGATTTTCAAGAAGAATATGAGGTGGAAGAAATGAAAAGATGGTAGGATTGTAGGATTTGTAAGCAGGATAGCGTAATTCATCCACCAGGAACTTGAAGCAAGATTTATGCCTTTTCATTTGTAAGATGGATGTTGAAGTAACCAAGGCATTAACAACTTTGTCCTTAGCTCTAGGAATGGGCTGAAGTGTAACAGATATGAGATCATGCTTGAAGTAGTGCACCATATTTTTTTAGAGAATTAGCTTGTCATCTTTTATTTGATAATCAGTATTTTTGAGCAGATTTTTATTTTTACTTTTCTTAGGTTCAGATACTGCCACAATGTGGTTTTCACCATCCAACCATTGCTCTTTTCTTTTGACTTGATGACTGTGATACTTGATTGCTGATTCAACCTTTTTTGTTGCTAGTTCGCTGGTGGAAGAAGTAACATATGTTGATGTGAGATGAAATGAAGTGATTGGTTCAATAGAATTTATGTGAGGGGTGTCATCTCTTGTGACAAGAGAAGTTGAGTCTATAAGGTAAGCTCCAAAAGTAGCTAGATCTAGAGTCATCATAGAAGGACCAACATAGTCTACTAAGGCAATATGGGGAACAAACCCATCAGACCCTACACGAGACTCATCAACTACGTCGGGTGGGTTACAAGAGGTATAAACTACATTAGCATCCATATCTATCATGGAAGAATCTTCTGGAAGAGGCTTAAGATGCCGAGAAGTAGAGATACTCATGTCATTATGTGATATATCACCTCTTTGTAGCAGTCGTGCAATGTTGCGATGTTGTCTATCATAGTGCAATGATTCTTTAGGCACATAGGTTCTAGACATAGAGGCCTTAGCCACATCATTAGTAGATATACATTCTTCTCCCCAAAGGAGTGAAGTAGAAGGAAGATCATCTCCCATTTGAGCCATAGTGTGTAGTGGTGACTCATCTGTATCTGTGTCTAAATTACTATGCATGGGAGTATTTCGAGAATCCTCTCTATAGATCCACTCTTGAATAGCTTGTTCTTCTCTTTCTGCTTCTAAAGGAATGGATGAAGGAACAAAAGTATCAAAGATCACCATAGCAAAAGTGGATGGCTTCATGTTATTAGAAGGTTTCCCATATGACCTAGGAGAAACAGGTATAGAAGCAAAGGAATCCAGCATATATTCACCCATACCAAGGCTCATCATCTTAAGTGATTTCTCAGCAGCAACTCAAGATGTACTAGGATCAACAGTAGGTTCATTATGAGGAACAAATTTTTCAGTAGTAGCAAGAGCATTAATAGTAATAGTATGGTCTCCAGGAATCACAAGTTCAGTGCCATTGTACAGAAATTTGACGCACTGATGATAAGTGGAAGGAATAGCCTGCATGTCATGGAACCAAGGATGATCCAAAAGAATGTTATATGCAAGTGGGATGTCCAATACTTGGAAGCTAATATCTTTCATGACAGGGCCCACTCGGATAGGTAGCGTGACAAGACCTTTGGAAGATCTTTCCACTTCATCATAAGCTTTTATAGTAATCTTCTTTTTAGAATCCACAGCAAATTCTGACAAACCCAATTGTTGTATGACATTGAAAGAAACAATATTTAACCTTGCACCATTGTTTATCAGGACTCGGGTATTGTAGACTAGAACTTCAATGTGTAAAACTAGATTATGAGGGTGAGCAATAGATATGTCATCTTTTTCAAAAAGGAGAGAGATAGTGGAGATGAAATGTGGTTGACCATAGCCTGAAATTGATCTGGATCAATGTCATTGGGAACACGTGTTGTACATAGAGCCTCAGCAAGAATCTCTCTATGCAAAGGGGATAACCGAAGCAACCCAAGGATAGATATCTATGCTGGTGTCTTTTGCAAATGTTGGACAAGATCATAGCTAGGGGTGGCTGAAGGAGCCGGTTGTTTGGAAGGAAAAGCTTGCTTGGGATCTTGCATAGTTTTAAGGACAATCTTGGCTTTCCCCCTAGTAACAGCATTCAGTGTCTCACTTCGGGAAGATGAACTACCACGTGTTTGCAAGACCAACTTTGGCTTACCATGATTGGCTTTATTATCATCTTGAGACCTCATCATTAGAACACTCTCAATGGGCTCTACCATGTTGATCATAGGTGTATCAGAAGGATACATGTAATTGATCTTAGCATCATGATTCTTCTTATGTGCTTGAGAAGTTTCCCCCTTATCATGCTTAGGTAGAGGATCTTTGAAAGCTGTGTGATCAAAATTTTTAGTTAAGCCATCAGTGGAGATTGTGCCATTCTCAATAAGATCCTGAATATCATTCTTAAGCTTAAAACAATTATCTATAGGATGTCCCTTTTTTCTATGATAATGGCAGTAATGATCCTCTCTCCACCAATCAGGCTTATTTATTGGATCCCAGTTACCAGGTTTATCAGGAAGCGTAAGATATCCATTGTCAACCAAAGTCTTAAGGATCACATTGTAAGGTTCTACCAACTTGGTATAGATTCACTTTCGAAATGAGTTCTTAGGCTTATTTTCATATTGAGGTTTAGGAGCACTGTGAGCGTTGGCAGCTTCTTGTTGTTTTGTTGCATAGATAGCATTGGAGAGATTGAAAGCAGGCTCTTTAGCTTTAGGGGCATCTACAACCCCATCATTGACAACATACTTGTTTTTATTCCAAGGTTTGTTCTTGTCTTTGCCATTGCCTTTAGCATCTTTATTAATAACAATATCCCCTTTTCTTATAGCTACATCCTCAATCCGATATGCACTTTCAACCATGTCATTGAAAGAGGAGAACAATTGTTTCCTTAGATCATAATACAACTTAGGCACAAGAGTGTTGACAAAAATATCAATCTTTTCCCTTTCGGGTAGCTGATGAGGATATCGAGAATACAATGACCTCCAACATTGCAAATAAGTAGCAAATAATTCTCCTTGGTTTTGTCTCAAAGCACCAAGATCTATCATGGTGATAGGTTGTTGGATATTGTATGAATAGTGTTGTGTGAAGCGCATAGCCAACTCATCAAAAGTCTTCAAAGGAGGTGTCAACTTTGCAAACCATTCTAAAGCTTTTCCTCTTAAACTTCAAGGGAATAATCGTAGAAGAAATGTGTCTTCATGAAGAAATTCCATACTAAGAGCATAAAAGTGACGCACATGGTCATGGGGATCTCCATTTCCATCATACTTGTCATATTTGGGAACCTCAATATCCCTAGGAAATGGGACCATGTATAGACTTTTATCAAAAGGAAGAGCACAAATTGATTCTACAAAAGAGACCTTTGGAGGCTCTCTTTCTATTTCCATTTGGGTAAGGCGTTGATTTGTCTGACATAGTTCTTCTTGAAGGACTTCCAATTCAGTTGGTACTCTTTGTTGGACAATTTGTTTGAAATCATAGCCAGGAGGAAGCTTGTATCCACTAGAAGTCATATATTGAAAATATTGATCGCCATTACGCTCTAAAATCTTATGCATCATTCATTGGGAGACCACATCTTGTTCAAATCTCATAAGATCCTCACTAGAAATCTCATCATCAGCCTTCACCTCATGTTGAGAGGGAGGAGGCCTAGGAGGTGAAGAAGGCATACCAAAAGTGGGTCTTGGAGGAGATCTTGGTGGTGTGTTGTTTCCATTATTGCCATTGATAAAAAGAGGTCTATGCTCATGATTACTAGTCTCAGGTTGCTCATGAAATGTCCCTCTATAAGCCATGCATCTAGCAGCATCCATCCTTTGTTGATTGTGTTCTTTCTCCAAGTGCGCTTGGTTATCCTTATGCTCAAAGTGTTCTTGCAAGTGTTGAAATTTTTCTTGTTCAGTCAAAGTGAGTGAGACACTGTCTGTGTTTTTGGGGGTCTTGAATGCAGAAAAGAGGAAACCTCCTTTGTACCATGGGGGGTAGCCTTAGAATCCTTAGATTGGTTAGAACTAGAACCGTTGTTGCTAATGGGTGCTCATGAGCATCTAGTTGGAGAAGGTAACTGTGTATAATTGAACGGAGGATGACTCTCCTGCTCAAATTGAGACTGAGTTGTAACTGGCATGAAAAGAGATGTTGGTTGACCAATAGAATGAGACAAAGTTTCTCAAATTTGAGATAAGCAAAGCTAATAAAGATCACTTGTCAAAGTAGAACAATAGAGAGAGATGGCTTGTCAAAAGTGCTCAAGCACTTACAACAATCAATTGACTAAAGCCGAGCAATGAGCAAGAAGCTCAATAAGCAAGTAGCTAGAGAGGTAACTGTGATGCGACAAGTGATCAAGAGTAGCATTCGTTAAGCTCAAATCCAATAGTTTTAGCTCATTTGTTTCAGTCTAGAACAAGTCTAAGCATGCAAATAACAAACCAACTTCAGGTAAGAACAGAAAAAGACACTCTATGATAGGTTAAAATGCAAGTTTAGCAGCTCCGGATTGCAACAGCAACAAGACAACAAAAAGGTTCTGGGTGACACTTTCCAGGAAAACAAGGTGACAATTTTTAGGGAGGTGACACTTTGCCCTAAGCCAAGCGACAGTTTCCAGTAAGGCTAGTGACACTTTCCAGGCAAGTGGGGCGATAGTTGTACAGGAGTGAACTGTCGTGCGATAATTCTCAGAACAAGACGTGACACTGTTCTAGGGTCGTACGACTCTTTGACCAGTGAACATAAAAAATCTTAGTTTTAAAGCATTTTGATCGATTTCAAAGATTGGATAGTGCAATTTCTTAGTTTGACAGATAGTAACAGCAAGTAAAAGACAAGTTTGCAAATAGTAGGTGATCAAACATGTCATAGAACACTTGAAACAAGGGCAAAAGAAACCTTGCCAAGACAAGCACTTGTGATATCAAAATAGAAAAATTCTATGAGTGCTACCATTTTGTTTGAATGTTGAGAATGTTTACACTAGTATAGCACAATCGAAGACAACTCAAGCAATTACTACCTAGAAGGACAAGGTTCATTACTTAGCAACGTGGCCCACAACTTGATGTTCCCTTGCCTCACACCAAGTCATTGCCCACAAGAGATATTGGCATTTTCATGGAAGTGTCAAAAACACAACCAAAGGAACACATATGGTGAGTGTCTTGGGGTGATCCGAGTAAGTCCACTTGGATCAATCCTTGCACCAAGAAGCTAAGCGGCTAAAATAAGGTGGCCTCTATCTAAATGTTTGTAGTAAGGGCTTCCATTCATAGCACCCCTCTTGCTCCTCATAAAGGACTAGGACCTCATGGCCTCAAGAGTACCTTAAGTATTCTTGCTTAATGCTTTCCTCATGGTCACAATCCCACAAGTTGCTCACATCAAGCGAAGATAAGTACTATGTCTACCAAGGTTTTGTGTCCTCGATAGTCTTGAGATTATAGTAGGTTGGAAGAGCCGGCAAAAATCTTGTCCCCACTTGGGTCGTTACTCTTGATTTCTCAAGAGCAGGCCCGCTAAAAGATTCTAAATCTAAACAAAAAGTGGATCAATTCTTGAGGTTCAAGGTTTTTGGTTCACCACAAGGGTGAAGAGCATACTCCCCTATCTCAAAAACTTCACCCAAACACACCAAGAAAAGATTTAGTTACCCCCTTGCTTTCAAAATCTCAAGATGGGTCAAGATTTCTTTTTCACCACAAGGGTGAAGAGCATACTCTCCTACCACCTCAAAATTCTTACAACAAGGTATTAAGTGCCTAAGAAATGAAACAACTAGTATATGCCGCACTCAATAAATAAAGCAATTAAACAAGCACTTGATTTGGTTTCTATGCTTAGGGAAGCCCTGCAAAACCATTAGTTGCCCTCTTTGATATGTGTTCTTTTGGAAAAATATCTCAAGCAAGTGCACCTACAACCACAACTTGTTAGGCCCACAAGGGTTAGCACATAAAAAATCAAATAATCTATAAAAAATAACTGATCAAATGACAAAATCTGAAAATGAAACCATCATGGTTGGATTAGGCTTGGAAAGACCTTTCCAATGATATATCACACTTTGATTTTCGATACCATTTGCAAAAATTTTTCAAAAATGGGCACAAACGCTAAAATTTTTAGAAAATTTCAAAAAGTTAGCAGTGAACCCAAAACTTGCAAGATAGATAAAATAGCTCAAAAATAGCTCACTGTTGGGTACAGGCGACAGTACAGTCACCAAAAATGTCATGCGACACTTTTTCATATACAGGTGCGACACTTTATCTCTGGGCAATAGTTCGCTCTATATGCAGGCAACATAACTCCTCAAACAGTGTGACACTTTCTATCAAAGGGGGTGACGCTTTTCACTAGTAAAGTGTCACGCCACTATACAAATAATTGTCACACGACACTGGAAAAATGTCGCGCGACACTCAGAGACAGAAAACCCAGAGACCGAAAATTGAAAATTGACAAATTTTTTTGCGAAAATGCAGAAAATAAAGGACAAAGTTAAGCTACTCTGCCCCACGGTGGGTGCCAAAAATGTGTGCTATAATTGTGTCACACTTCTATGAATCATTACATTCAAGAACACTCAAGAATGAGGTCTCAAAAATCGATCCATAGCTCCCTAGGCATGGAGTGCAAGGGTTTTAAGAATGCTCTCAGCTAGAGCTATTTAGCCTATAACCTTGCTAGTAAACCATGCAATGAGAGATTCAAATGAATACAAGGGCAAGAATGCCAATATCCTCAAGAATGAAATGAAATGCAATGCAAGCTAGATTAAGCTGAATATGCAAGCTAAGCTATGAAAATGAAAGATGCAAGTATTACAAAGCCTCCTAGTTAAGCTAGATGAATTAATCTAAAGTATAAAGGAAATCTAAGCTAAGAATGCCATGAAAATGAAGCTACTATGCAAGAAATGAAATTATGATAACATGTAGATGCAAAAGCCAAGAATGCTCCAAATCTTCAAAAGCTCCAAATGTACCTAGAAAACCTGCAGCATAACATTAGCATAAAAAGTTGAGGATCTAGAATGAAGAAGAGAGCTCTCCTTTTAAAGGAAATGAGGAGGAATGGACCATGGAGATTAAGAGGAAAAAGATTTAATCAATGATGGAGCTTAAAAGAGGAGCAATCCATGTGCACAAGTATCCTCCAATAGGAAAATAAGAGTTGACTTTTGTGTCCATATGAGACAAAAAGTGTTTTTTCCCTTTTTATAAAATAAGAATAATGCTTTATTTGTGCAACTTAGGATAAGAGGAAAAGTGGGGGCTTTTTATTTAATAAAAGGGGAGGAAATATTCCTTTTAATAAATAAAGACTTAGGATAAAATGGTTAGCCCATAGAAAATAATCGAATAAATGATAGAGCTAGGATTTGATCAAGAATAAGCAATTTATGATTTAGCAAAAGGGGCTAATAGTCTAGGTGACCATTTTTAGGTGTACACAGTGACCACTATTGTTTCTATGAGGAGGAGTGTAGACCAGCACCTAAATTCTTCTATTCACAACTTCATTATTATTAACTTCGCCATTTCCTCCATCACTTCCATCAGGGGAAATAAGGTTGTCCCTTTCTATTCCTATTTTCCTAAAAGCTTCGTCCGACTGTCTTCTAAGGGCTCTGAGCATCTCCTTATCTTTACACTCCAATCTAATCATCCCCTCCACTATATCATCCATCCGCCTCTCCCTTTGTTCCTATTCACACATGACCTCCTCATTGTTATTCCTTTGGTTACGGTGATCTGAAGTTGGGAAATGCTCACAAGCAAATTCCTGGCCTTTTATCTTTGTCAGGTTGCTTTTTAGGAGATACATACAACATCCTCTTCTTCGATTTATTATTCCTCCTATTTGGTTTCAATTCAGAGAATGAATTATTTTTTAGGGATCTTCTCCCTAACATAGGCTTCGCTTGATACTGCATTCTAGAGTCGCCACCTCACTTCCTATGAGGAATCAATAACTGTTATGAATCCTTCTTCACAGTAGAGTCTTTATTTTACTAACCAGAGATTCTAAAACTGCTTTCACTAATAGGTTCCCTAGTAGAGTCACCAACTTGTTGGTGCTCAAAAATGTTGGACCATTTTGATGCCAACTTATAGGCACAATAAATGCCTCTGCAATTCTGGTTCGATCGAACCAAGGCTAGTAGGCCTAAATTGAATATGCTATCTAACTACACAAACATGTGCATAAACAACATAAATTCTTTCCAAAGGGGTTAATGATCCTTGGAGGGAAAAAAAACCTAATATCCTAATTGTCAGATAGCTTGAAATATAAACTAAGGCTAGAAGGTAATGCTAAACCTAATTTAATGCTTTGTAAATAGGATAATAGATAAGATATGTAAATCACAGAAAGAAATAAATGACAATTTCAAATGAATGAATAGACTAGTGTTTGATACCAAAATGGGAATAGAGTCAGATACATTCAATGCTGTGTATAACCGAAGACAGTTTTAAGATAACTCGCTTCTATAAAATGAGATCATCAACCTACAAGTTTCTATTGAAACAAAATTTAGAACAATTTATACAATAGGTCCTATGGTTTTTAACTCAACTAAAGAGCTCGAAAGGAAACAATAACAAGTTCTCAAACCATGCTACCATTATTCAAATTGTACAAATTAATCATAAATAAATGCATGAAATAGAAAACATAGTAGGATACCCTAGCTAGAGAGTAATCTGAGAAACCAATTGAACGTAAAAAACTATATTAACAGTAGGGTACAAAAACTTATCTGATATTCGCACATAAGATTTTAGGTATTAAATTCCAATCCGTGAGAGGTAGATTTTTGTCGTGATTCATTGTTATATTTTTGTTTACAATATGAACTATTATAAATATATTTTCCAATGGTTCCCTGTGGAAGGACAAGCCCTTTCATAGGATCTAATTATAGCAACTAGCCCTAAAATACATAATAAACCATACTAATGGTTCTTAGTAATATTTCCTATACAAATTGATTTAGGGCTCTTTGGTGTTCCGTGCATAATAACTTGATATTCAATTACTTGCATGAAAACACCAAACATTAGATAATCAAAATAAAATTTATTACTTTCATACTATATAAGGTTCTCACAAAAACTATAATTATTTATTTATTAATTAAGAATTAATCAAAAATAATTTCATGCCACATTTTAATACATGCATTTGATAAACAATGTGAAGAATAAAAATTTAATATTATTTTCTATGTCATCCTCATTAATTATCAAAAATATAAGCAATCACTTTAATTATTAAATCATAAAAGATTTCAGTAATGAGAAAAATAAAAACATTACGTTTAGAATTATTCTTTTATTTCAAAATAAAACATAATGCATTTATTTAAGAATATAATCCATTTATAAACATAGAGCAATGTAAAATTTAATATAGAAATATCTTGAAAACATTAGGGAAAAGGTCTTATAATCCATCTAATAAAAATATATTTAACCCTAAAGATCAAATCAATCCACTTAGGGCTAACATATTAAGTTTACAAAACAATAACCCTAATGCTACAAAATATTTCTAATATAAAATAATATTACAACCATAAAAAATACATATAATTAAGGGAAAAAATCTCACTTTCTAAAAAGCAACCCTAAAACATACATATTAAAAGATCAACTAATTCATAAAAAATAATAGGGTAAAATTATTAATACCCTAAAATTAAAGTAAATGAGTAAGGAAAAGGTTACTCTTAGAGATTTGCACCTAAAGAATAAATGACAAACTCTAAAAACAATTTACATTATACACCATTAAAATATAATAATAATGCAATAATGCTAAAGCTTTTTCACCTTATTTGACAAAAATATTAATGTTAAAAATACATTAGGTGAAAATGCTAAATTATATGTAGGGATATGAAAAAATAGAAATTAATATCAACATACGTCAAAACCCTAAACAAATTGATATTCATCAAATTTTACCTATATTTCATCATATATTTTTACTTTTAGGGTTTTGGGGTAAATCACACATTAAGAATAAAATAATTATTAGTGATTATAACATATGAAATTCCTATCTCATAGACAATATTCATTTTAACATTTTATTTCAAAAGAGATAAGGTTTTCTTTAATTTATACATTTATTTACAACTACACTCCCAAGGAAAAATATAAAGCAATTGGTAGGGGAAGGGTTGGGTAGTTAGCTAGGAAAAGGAATGGGTCAAGAGGTTGAGTGTTCAACTCCCTTTCCCCATTTCTTTTCATAAAATGGAAAAATACATAAATTCATAAAGAAATTCCTAATTTAATTTGAAAGTTAATTAGGGAAGAAATTACTCCCTATGTAAGAGGTTGCACTTTATTTCTCACCTGCACATAAAACAAAGATAAATAAGTATCTTGATGAAGGGTGCTCCCCTTAATACCACAAACACATAATAGAAACAGAGAAACCACAACAATATGCAAGAACAGAAAATTGGCTTCTTGTTATCTCCACAAATGTGGAATTACAAACTTTTAGAATTACAATATGCAAAGCCACATGGGCATTCCCTTACCATATTCTGTAGGACAAAGCCTCGAATCAATACCCAGATCTACTACCCAGAACTATTCTGAACTGCCTAAGGCAATAATACAGCCTTCCTTATATAGGCAATTTTCCACCGCCTGGGAAGGTTCCAGAATTTTAGCCAATAAGGCCGACCAACTTAGAATTATTTTATTTTACATTTTATTACATCATAGTCGGCTCAAGATAACCTTTGAAACCCGAATAGAAATTTTGAAGAAAATTATTTTTTGCCATTTCAGGTGGCCCAACTTCTGAAGACCATAAGTCATCACCAGTTGACCCGATCGGCTATTATAACCCCATTTCAGAAATGCCACGAAGTGCTCTATAGGCTTGACCCACGCAAGTGCCCATCACCCAAATTTTTGACCTCATCTGGGGCCTCTAAAGCCTTCAAAACTGAGTTCAAAGTTTTTGTACCCTGCTGCCAATACCGAAAATCTTCAATATCTTCCAATATACACTTGATCTGGCAATGAAACTTTACTGGCAGACTTATATGACCAAAATGAACCTCCAAGAAAGAAATCAGATCATTCTGAGCACATACGAAAATTACCAAAAATAGTAACTTTCCATAATTAGCAGCTCTGCACAAAATAGCCCTTATTGAATATAAAAATAGAAATATTTTTTGGGTGATGCAAGATTGCTCTTACACCCAGGATGCTCTTGCATCATATCTTCTCCTAACCCTCTGGAAGAAAAAAAATAGACTAGCTGGTTAGGGGGTAGGAGGGTAGATAGGTAGAAAAAAGGTCAGCTTGAGAGGTCGAGTGTTCAACTCCCTCTTGCCGCCTTTTTGCTCAACTTACCTTATTTTTTATATTTAGAATTATTACTTATTCAAAACAAATATGCATTGGAATAAAGCAATTTACAACCTAATACATGAAAATAAAAATAACAAACACATACACGTTTTATCCATTTTTTTTATAGGAAAATTATAAAATATGGAAAATATATATTATACTTCCTTGACGTTTTGTTCCTTGAGGAGCTGAAATTTTCAGTGTCAACAAAGTGATTGTTCATTTGAAGAAAGGTCAGTTTCCTATTGGAACATATGGAAAGCTGAAGATGAAGAAGTTTGGACTTTGCAAGATTCTGATGAAATTTGATAGTGGGAATGCATATGAGATTGAGTTACCCGATGACATGGACATATCACCGATTTTCAACATTGCTGATTTGTATGAGTATCATGAACCTAATGAAGAAGTAGCAGTACTGATAGAATATCCTAAGAAGAATAATGATGAAGTTGAACATATTTTGAAGGAAAGAGTTGGCAAGAGTACAAGAGGAAAATAGTACATGGAATATTTGGTTAAGTGGAAGGATAGACCAATGGAAGATAGTTCTTAGATTTCACAATCTAAGTTGGATGCAACTTGGACCAGACCTACCAAATGATTCAGAGAATCATTTCAAAATAACCCCAGGTGTCTGATGTAGGAGTATCTTGGGTCCTTGGCAATCCTGTGTCCCCAAAAAGAATTTGGAATTTTGTCTATGTTGCTCGGTTTCTTCTTTGACCAATTTGGTCGGTAGTTGGTCAGTTTCCTTTGGTTACCGAGTGTGGTTGGTTATTTCACTAGCACTTGGCATTGTCTGTCTGTTGCTTGGTTATCTTGATTACCGACGGGTTCAGTTTTATTTCCTGTTGTGGCTAACTTGTGCATTTATATTGGATCATGGAATTAATGATTGTATCCATCATTAGGAAGCATGTGGTCCTAGATTTGACTATTACTTCTGTTAATTATGGATCTGAAGGCTGACTTAGCTCGGTAGCTTCTTGTAAAAATGTAGATGTTTGGTGGTAGTTTTGGGAGTCATTTTTGATAGAAGATAGAAGGCATTAGATTAGAGATTGGTAGTAGATCCTCACATGTTTGAGGACTTTTGTAATTCATTGTAATATCATGCCGTAATTGGGAAGGCCTTACAACCCGGCATGTATGATTCAAATTGATGTTAAATAATTAAAAGGATCTGAAATTCTCTCTCTCTTGTTGTTTGTTGCTTCCACATGTGTGTTGAAGGCTCAGATCATTAGGGTGTGCCATCCTTTCACTACTACATTTGGGGTCAAATTCTGACAGCCATTTGTCAGATTTGCAATGCTAATTTTTTGGCATTTCGACAAATGGGTCGTCACCATTTTTGTGTGGGAAATTATGATAGAAGACATATCTATCAGTTTACCAATGCCATATCATGTCTGAAACTTGCATTTTAGCAACAACTTCATTATGGCATTTTCTACAGTTTATCCATCAGAATTCTGACACAATGACCTATTAATTATCGAAAAGATATCCTTTTCGACATTATAACTGTCAAAATAGCAACAATTTCCACTTTATTCTAATAGATATACCTATCGGTGATATGGCATTAATGTCAAAGGTTTTTTCAAAAATTTTCTATTTTCGACACTTGAAATGTTGGAAGAGCGACAGTCCTTCATTATTTCTCCAGCAGGTTCCTTGTAAAACATATAGCATTACTATTGGAACTATTGTCATAAATTAGTTTTCTCCGACATTTTATCTGTTGAATGTGTAGCACTTCTATTGGAATTAATGATTAAGTGTCAAAAAATTGACGGATATGCACATTAAAGATAAAACAACTCAAGAGACCATCAGAGGTTCTCTCTTTCTTTAGTCTATATTATTGACAAAATGTTTTACCTTTCATTAGCTCATCAAATCTGGGGATTTGAAAGAATTTAATAGAATATTTTCATGACAACGTATATTATTTAAGTTGATGTTGCATGAATTTATCTACTTCACACACTTGTAGACTATGAGGACGACGATAAAGAAGCATGGTCATGGCCATGCTTCTTTATTGTCATGCTCATAGTCTACAAGTGCGCGAAGTAGATAAATTCATGCAACGTCAACTTAAATAATATATGTTGTCATGAAAATATTCTATTAAATTCTTTCAAATCCCTAGATTTGATGAGCTAATGAAAGGTAAAATATTCTATCAATAATATAGACTGAAGAAAGAGAGAACCTATGATGGTCTCTTGAGCTATTTTATCTTTAGTCCTAGCTATTGTCCTAGCTACCTGTCGATCGTCAAGAATAATCACCACCTTGAATTTATGTACACTGCACAAATTGATCCTAGTCTCACAAAAACATTTTACACTTGTACATCTCATCAATACTGGAGGCCTAAAGTAATTTTATACAATCACTAGCACATTTCGTGCATGGATGAGAAACAGTATCCAAAGTTTCTAGATAACCTTTTTTGAGAAGAGGAATGAGTGGAGGCCAAAGAAGGGATAATTCCAAAACTAAAAGGAAGACATCTTTTTAGCCTGGGTCTGGATCCTACCCCAATTGTCGAAGGATCCAGGGCCAGTCTAGAAAGATGTCTTCCCATTCTATCTGCAACATTGTGTCCATCTATGATCTCAGGAATATCATCATCTTTCTACTCTTCATTTGCCAAAATATATCACTTCTTCAAGCTTGCAAAGTAATCTTATTAATAAAAGAACTCTTGCCAACATTTGGGTACCCACAGATCAAAATAGTTGATGTTATTGGTGCTTGTGCTCAAGGATATCGATTCACTATTTTGAAATGGCTAAATCATTTTTATTTCATTGTAGAGAAAAGGAGTGGGAGAAAATGAGTGGGTGAAAGTTGATCGAGTGCGAGAGAAGGCATTGCATTTTATTTGATCATGAATGCTCTCTGAAATGACCAATCATGTTTTCTATTTGATTTTTTTTGGTGTTTTTTTTTCCCATATTCAGTAGATAAAAATCATGGCAGCAGCCACTTAGCTATCGATTCACTATTTTGAAATGGCTAAATCATTTTTATTTCATTTGTAGAGAAAAGGAGTGGGAGAAAATGAGCGGGTGAAAGTTGATCGAGTCTGAGAGAAGGAATTGCATTTTATTTGATCATGAATGCTCTCTGAAATGACCAATCATGTTTTCTATTCAATTTTTTTTGGTGTTTTTTTTTCCCATATTCAGTAGATAAAAATCATGGCAGCAGCCACTTAGCCACTTAGCCATCTTTTTGATGTTCTAGTTATTTTACAAAGATACAGGTATGTGGATTTATCATTCAGTTGCTTGCAGTTATTGGTCAAATGCAAATATTTTGTCAAGTTGAAAGGGAAAGATATCAGTTTGGTGTTTTCGGTTTATGTTAAAAGTTGATTTGGTAAAATCCTCAAAAAACACACTACATGTTCTAAAATGTAAAGAAGTTGAATGTTAAATGTAAGATATATATCTCATCCATAGTAATCAAAAGAAAGGACATGAAACGTATAAGGAGATTTACCAATCCAAAAATATAAGCGAATAGGAAACATGATTGGTACCTTATGAATTGTTTTTTGAGGTGCACAATCTTCATCAATCTCCTGAGAAAAAGACCCCTCCTCATGAAAAATGAATTTAACAGATTAAACAAATCTACAAAATTGAACCAATGGCATGTTTAGAACAAAGAAATAGATTGATAATAATATGCTGAAAATTCTATTATGTTTAATACACACAAAAGGACTAGTCCCAAAAATTCTTAAACATACTATATCTGATATGATAATAACATGCTAATTAAGCTAATAAAGGTGTTATATGCATTTAATCTACCAATTACTAATTACACAAAAAACAAATTACAAAACTGAACCAATGGCACGTTCTTCGTGTGGTACAAGGAAGATTTGGCTATGAAAAAAAAAAGTGAAACAGCCTCATCATTTTTATTTCGATTGGATAGAGAAGCAAAAGCTGAGTGTGAGATAAGGTATGTGATTTCTTCATCTTTTGAACATTTTGCATCATATTTGACTGCAAATTTCAAATGCATTGCATTTTATTTGATCACAAATGCTCTCTGAAATGACCGCATTCTACTGGTGTCATGCCCTAGCCTGTGCTTTATCTCCATTAATTGATATTATTGGTGCTTGTGCTCAAGGATATCGATTCACTATTTTCAAATGTTTGGATCATTTAGACAGTTACATTTCCTGTCTGTCTAATGATTATATGCAATGTTGAATGGATTAAATGCTTTATTCTTGGTAGAAGTGAATGGAAGGAATAGTGTGTATTAAATATAATCTAGTCACTTATTGAATGATTTGGAGACTACTGGTTTGACTATCCATGCACTACCAGTGACTGAGATTCATTAAAGGATACAAAACCCTTCATTTTGGGGTTATTGTGTGTGGATTCAAATGTAGGTTTGATTTGGTTAATGTTTAGAAGAGATCAATAAAGTATTTAAAGACAATCTTACATGTTTGGAGAGGTTTGAGAGGCACTTATCATGACTGTACCCTCACAAACATAGGCATAGACTGGTTTTACTAAGTTTCCTTTCTCTATTTTGAGGTTTCCTTTCTCTGCTGCAAGGGTACAGTCAGAGGGTTCATTGACAAAATGATCCTTCGAATGGTTACTATGAATATGAATGATTTGATATAGCATATTGCTCATTTTACTTGAAGTTTGGAATAGCTTGTGCAAGGGTGAAAGTAGTTTTGATTAGTTTGGTCGTGACTGTTCCTCTACACAATCAGGAAATATAACTGAGTAATGATTATATGTAATGTTGAATGGATTAAATGCTTTATTCTTGGTAGAAGTGAATGGAAGGAATAGTGTTGGTGTTAGGTTTCATTTATTATTGAATTCAATGGTTTCCAAGATGTGTTGAGGAGTTTGCTCCTTATTTAATGTTAATTGTTCCTGCACAATCCACTCATACAACAGTGAAGTTACAAAACTGAACTGATGGCTTGTTTAGAACAAAGAAATAGAATGATAATAATATGCTAAAAATTCTATTCTGTTTAATACACACCAAAGGACCACATTCTAAATTGCTGTCACTAAAATGACCGCATTCTACTGGTGTCATGCCCTAGCCCATGCTTTAACTCCATTATTTGATGTTATTGGTGGTTGTGCTCAAGGATATCCATTTTTTTGAAATGTTGACTATGGTTATCAAATGGACAGCCCATGAGCTTCTAGCTAGGTACCATTTGTATTGATAGCATAGGACATCAAATGTAATCTATCATTGATAGTTGATACTTTGTTAAAAGGAAATAGGACAAAGAATGATTTTTATTTAGTTTCTCTATTTTGATCCCTAAGTGGCTTACAACCCTAGAGAAGTATATGCAGATTTATGGATGCAGTTGCAGGATACATAACAGCTGATAATTCACAATAAATCCATGCATCCAATTTGAATAGAAATTAATACAAATAACTAGGGTCCTCCAATGGCCCAATCATCTAGACCTTGACTGTCCCCTCAACCAGTGACCCTTCAAAACTGGGTTATCATGCAATTAGTGAGTGATCCTTCATTCTCCTAGTGAGCTTCTAAGTAGGTGTCATTTGTATATTTGATAGCTTAGGGCATCAAATGTATATTGTATCATTGATAGTTGAGACTTTGTTAAAAGGAAATAGGACAAAGAATAATTTTGATTTACTTTCTCTATTTTGATCTCTAAGTGGCTTACAACTGTAGAGAAGTATATGTAGATTTATGGATGTAGTTGTAGGATACATAGCAGTAGATAATTCATAAGAAATCCATGCATCCAATTTGAATAGCAATTACTACAAAGAAATAGGGTCCTCCAATGGCCCAATCATTGGGACCTTGACCGTCCCCTCAACTAGTGACCCTTCAAAATCAGGTTATCATGCAATCGGTGAGTGATCCTTCATTCTCCTGGTCTACCCTGCAACCAAACATATTAGAAATACATAATACAATGATAACAAGTCTTTCAAAATCCCCCTTCCCTCAAGGAACACTATCAACCATCCCTTCCACATAGCATTTCACTATTTTATGAGTGGATTGTGCAGGAACAATTAACACTAAACAAGGAGTAAACTCCTCAACACATCTTGGAAACCATTGAATTCAATAATAAATGAAACCTAACACCAACACTATTCCTTCCATAGTTGTAGGATACATAGCAGTCGATAATTCACAAGAAATCCATGCACCAAATTTTTATAAGGATATCCTACTAATCAATAGGAATTTTCTTGAGATGAGCAATGATTATACATTTTGATGGTAGTGTGCTAGTTCAAAAGGATAATATAAATCTGAAACAATTTTTTCTATTTTTCTCAAACTATAAATGTGGTTAAAGGGAAAATATTATGGCCCCTACACTGTGGTTGTTAGCCTAATTAAGACAGACCTACCTTTGCATATAATAAGAGGCCAACATGAAACAAACATCTAGAGGTTAGGGGGTTATTCCCTATCCATAATTTATTATTTAAGTGCTAAGTGATGATGGGTATATCATGTAATTCATACCTAGTGTGTCTCTTTCTTTCTCTCCACATTTCACATTAGGAGTATATGTTATAAAATACTAATGAAATCAACTATAGGTCAAATCTAATCAAAATTGCAATATAAAGATTAAAATAGATCTTGAAGAAATATGAGAACCATTTTTGACAGATATTGTACAAATGAAGAGAATACTCCAAAGAGGAAATGCTTCAATGTGGAACAATGAAAGGACAACATTTCACTTTTATATGCACATCTGCAATGTTTTTGATATATTTTTGAGATAACAAAACCATAGAAAGAATAGCATATAGAAGAAAGTAAAGAATAATGATCATACTTTGAGATATTATAGAAAATTAAAGGAAAGAATGCTTGGTGGGGTTATCATGCAATCAGTGAGTGATCCTTCATTCCCCTCTTCCAGTGACCCTTCAAAACTGGGTTATCATGCAATCGGTGAGTGATCCTTCATTCTCCCAGTTTTCCCTGCATCCAAACATATTGGAAATACACAATACAATGATAAAAAGTCTTTCAAAATCCCCCTTCCCTCAAGGAACACTATCAACCATCCCTTCCACATAGCATTTCACTATTGTATGAGTGGATTGTGTAGGAATAGTTAACATTAAACAAGGAGCAAAGTCCTCAACACATCTTTTTTGTAAACATGCCATTGGTTCTGTTTTGTAAATTTGTTTTTTTGTGTTAAATGCATTTAAATGGAACATTAAGCATAGTAATAATATGCTTAGTCTATTAGTAATTGCAGATTAATTGCCCATAACATCTTTATCAGTTTAGCATGTTATTATAAGATACTAAAGAAGACCTACTATTTGTCAGAGAAATCTTCACTATCCCCCACAATGAAGACAATGAAGATTGACCTCCTGCCCCACAACAAAGAACATTGTAATAAGAATAATATAGTGCCAATAAACATTTTCACAAATATGAAATGTGAGGAAAAGTAATAACATTAACAATGCCAAGATTCACAGCATTAAATTTCACCTATGGATGAGTTTCTGCAATGTGTTGCCTAGCATAAAAAATATGTTGAGTTGCATTTGAGCTGTAACTAAGAGTACCATGTAGAACAGACCCTAAACTTTGAAAGCGTTCTCCAGCCTGGCAATTCAAAATTCAATATAGGCAAGCATCAGTAAGTGAAATAAATTATAGACATCAACATCAACATCATCATAATCATTAGACATAAATTATAGACATCAACATCAACATAATCATAATCATTTGGAGGGTATTCATTTTGGTCCTTGGATAGTACTATGTTTCTTGAAAGTTCTTGTGATGCTTCTAAACTTTAAAAACATATTTTATGGCTTAATGATAATATAGATTAGTGTTTTGTTTTCTAATGGAATGTTGTTGATCATTCATGGTCTTGAAGAAACTTTTGATTGTTTTGATTCTTGAGTCTTGACATTGTTTCTCAATGTGATATAGACTGACCACAAGATGGTTCAGTTAGTCCTCTCTTTCTATTTAATCATTTTTCTTCTTCATGGTGTAAGTGTCAATATGTTATAATCCAACATGAAGTGTGGTTCAAATGAAGTTGAACCAAATGCTGACCATGATGGCTATGATCATGATGAAGATAAATATAAATATTAAATCTAAAATATGGCTTTTAATTTGAATTTTCATTGTGAATGAAGAAACTATAGATTCAAGTTGACTCATTCTATGTTGTAGTATATTTATTCCCTAGATCTACCATATTATATATGTGTAGCTTGTAAGGGACATCTTTTTCTCATCCATGTATCATAGCTTGGTGAGAGATCTTAGGAGAAAGACAAGATGTCAGTGGGAGATGGAGAAACCAATATTAGAACACCACTTGAAGCCTTGCAATGTTGAGAGTGGGATAAAAACTACACTTGAGACCCTATATAAGGAACAAACTTATTGAGCTTCACTTTGTTTCAAGAATAGTTTTATATTCTATACTAAATAGGGCCAACCACGTGAAGGTGGAAGCTCATTTGGCCCCACCGCCCCCCGCCCCCCCCCCCCCCCCCCCCAACATCACTCTAAATTCCCCGTTAACATCTAACATTCATTCATTATTTCATCCATTAATAAAATGTAACATTCATTAATTATCACATGATAACATTCATTCACACATTAATAAAATGTGACATTCATTAATTATCACATGATAACATTCATTAACACATTATAAAATTTATGAACATTCACTACCACATAATTAAATTCATTGGCATATAAAAATTAGTCATTATCAATTAAGGTGCATAGATGGCAATCATTTCTTTTTTTTCTTTTGATTTCTAGTTTTTAAGATATAATTGTAAGATGAGTATCAATATCATCATCATGATCATCTACCCTCTCATTAGATCTCAATGCATGCCTAGTTCTCTGTTGATGCAAAGGGGGTTCATCTGCAATAACATATAAAAGGGTTAAATTAAAAACATTTTATTATAATTAAAAACATTTTAAACATTTTAAAGTATTTCAATACTTTATAGGCCATAATCATATAGCTCTTTACCTGATCTAGTCACATCATCAACATTGAGGTCAGTTTGTTGATCCATGAAACTGTGTGGGATGCTCATGAAAGGAGTCTGGGTACCTACATATGTAATTCAATTATCTAATGTTAGCTAAAAAACTCATGATACATATACTCAAAACCACATAGTAAGTACATTAAAAACCATAAGCATCCCATAGTAAGTACATCATGAATTAATTAGATTAAGCATTGATTGCATAACTGCACATTTCTATCAAGAAATTAATATTAAATAGATTAAGCAGTGATCACATAACTATACATTTCATTCATGTCATTTATCTAACTAATCATCTTCTTCATCCAACTAATCACCATGATCATCATTGACATCGACATCATCACCACCACCATCATTGTCTTCATCTTTGTCATCATCATCATCATCATCAACAACAACATCATCATTAGCAACATCATCATCATCATCATCATCATCATCATCATCATCTTCTTCTTCTTCTTCTTTTTCTTCTTGAAAAGTTGCGTCAGGAACATCATCAACTAACTGTTGTTCGTGATCATCATCTACATCATCTTCTAGTTGTTTGCAATCTTCTTCCATCGCATTATACCTCATCGGCCTTCCTCTTGGATCATGTCTAACAACAAATGGCCAACCTGATTTATGCAGAACCTCTGAGTAAAATACCTGCTCACATTGGCTTGGAAGAACATAGGGTTCATCCCCAACTAGCTCAAACCACCTTGTATTAATCATTGGAAATCCATTGTCATGTTCAATAATAGTTCTATTAGGATCATTTTGATTAATTTGTAGCCTATACCATCTGATGATGAAGAGAACTAATCTAAAGGAATTAAAGTCACACTCAAGTATATCATCCAAAATACCATAGTATCGATTTTCAGACTCTCGAGGATGTAAGTCATTTCTAGATGAAATATTAGTCACCTGAAAGACTGCACTTATCCCAGAATCACAAGTTTTCTTTGTGTCATCCAACTTTTTGATGTGAAATTTATGACCATTGCAAAACATAGCATTGTGGTGTTTGACCTGCAAAAATATGTAAAACATGTATAAATTAATGCATCGAGAGTTCATAAATGTACGAGTGATTAACAAATTTATATGTACCTAGAAATCTTTTAAACAATGTGCTAAATCTATTTCCCTTTGGGTAACATTTGGATCTATGTTACAATGAGCTTCATTAACCAATGAAGACATAGCTTCCCATGTTAATGTGTGACCTAAATGATAAAATCATTCAATCCATTTCGTCATCCAATATTGATTGTTTGCAATATACAAATGTATTGCATCCCACTCTCAAGTAGCTATACAAAAAATAAATAGACGACTTACAACCGATTAATTTTGAAGATTAAGAATTAATTAACAGCTACAATAACATCTTATAATTTATTACCTCTCACTTTCACCACCAAGTACTCCCCTTCAAATTTTCTAATGGTGTTGAGATCCCAAATGCGATCTATATGGATTTTTGTTGCAAGCTTAGGAAGATATTCAGTAATATACACCATAGTCTGGTATACCATATATCCCTCCACCATAGAACCCTCAGGACGTGCTCTTTGCCGAACCAAAGCCTTCAAAAATTTCAAGTGTCTCTCAACCATCCACATTGACCAAGTGTGTATGGGTCCACACATTTTAATCTCCTCAACTTGGTGTATGAGGTAGTGTTCTTGTGCATTGAAAAAGGTTGAAGGTAGACACTTTTGCATTTCACACATCAGAAGATAAATTCTTCTCTATTAGAAAGTAAAGACAACCAAGATAACTAAGAGGGGGGGGGGGGTGGAATTAGTTACCTGATAATTAAACCATTTATCAACATTAACTTCAATATAAACTTCAACAGCTTTAAACCATATAATAGATGTAGTAACCAACCATAGAAAGATAATCATACACAATGACAAAATAACACAAGATATGTTAACTAGGGAACCTCTTGATCAAAGAGTAAACCCTGGTGGGAATGATGCCCATAAAATGATGCACTAATATGAAAGTTCCTTGTTAGAGGATGGACCTTGTTAGGAGTCTTATGAAATATATTTAGTACATATGAATCTCTGTTAGGAGATTTTGAATCCCTGTTAAAAGATTCTAACCCTATTAGGAGTTATGGAAGACAGAAGGACCCACTACCCAAACAGCTTCAAGGCAAGATCTCTGAACTCACTGTCCAACAGATCTTAGGATTATTCAATAGAATAATATGAAATATGTTACCTCCTTTACACTATGCCAAAACCACACTCTCTGCTACACAAGATCACAAATCCAGATCTCTGTACTTTGCAAGTCTTCCTTCATCACTGAATTAGCTCTTTTCTTCACTTCATGCATACATTCACATCACAACTTTCACAACTTCATATCACAATTATTAAAATCCTCACATAACAAGGAAAAAATTCCTTCCTTTATACCACACTCAAATAATTACAAATGAGTTAGCATGTAAATACAAAATAATAATTTCAACACGCTACATCAAAATTACATAAAACTGTCAGCTTCTAGATACAATAACTTTCCAATCATATGACCTCGATGTTTGTGCTATGAACCACATCACCACCAGCGAGTCTCAAACTTCCTTTTAACTACAAAAAATTAGATTCCATCCTGATTAGGAGATATCCTTTGATTATCAAAAACCGCTACTCAAGAATACTGCCAGAATACTGCTTCCACCAAAATGCTTATAACTTTCATGAATAAATGAATTTCTTTTTGTTCTCTTAACCATAGGCTAATAACACAAAAAAGAATATACCATCAACTACACATAACTCAATCTACAATATAACATGTGTGCAATTCAAAATTGTCCCTACTTTTCTGCTAAACTCTAGAATATCACCGTGTTGACATCAATGACAATCATAGTCATGAATGCAACAACCACTACTATAGAATGACTGCCAAAGGCTTTAGAATTAATTCCTAACAATCTCCCCCATTGGAATTGATGGCAACATAGATGAAAAACATCCAATGTTCCAAAAATCCAATCACTGCTGCTCAACTGCACTGCTGCTCATCATCAATCAAATCTTGCTTCGTTATCCTATTCAATCTCTCCAAAAAATGTAGTTCCTCAATGTTTTTCATGATTCTCTCCCCCATTGACATCAATGATAGAAATTATATCACTACATCAAACAATAGCTCAATTTCAAAAGACACCATTCAGAAAATACATTCACAAGAGTCCTCAATGACTCAGCTTAGATACACATACTCACCCATAGAGGAAGTACCAACATCCAATCTAGAAAATAGATAGGGCCATAAACCATTAGATGGATGCAACCAACTGCATTATTTCTCAAAATTAGGTTGGGGCATAACCCCAAGCATACCTCTTAGATACTCAAATGTATCCTTAGGCAAAGGCTTAGTAAATATATCTACTATCTGCTCCTTTGTGCTTATGTACTCCAGTCTGACTTCTTTATCTGCAACTTTCTCTCTTACAACATGATACTTGATCTCTATATGCTTTGTTTTAGAATGTAAAATCATATTCTTAGACATAATAACTATACTTGTATTGTCACAATATATGACAATAGGCTTATCAAACTTGATTCCAATGTCCATCAACATCTGCTTCATCCAAATTATCTGATTACAATTGTTTGCTGCTGCTACATATTCTGCTTCTGCTGTACTCTATGAGATATAATTCTTCTTTTTGCTCAACCAAGAAACTAATCTTCCTCCAAGAAAAAAGGCTCCACCACTGGTGCTTTTCTTGTCATCAATGTTGCCTCCACAATCAGCATCAGTATATGCACATAGGGTAAAATCATCAAAATTTTCATAGCACAGTCCATAGTCCATTTTGCCTCTAAAATATCTCAATATTCTTTTTACTGTTGCATAATGTGACTCTATAGGTTTAGCTTGAAATCTTGCTACCATTCCAATTGAATTTTGTATATCTAGTCTAGTGTGTGTCAAGTACTACAATCCACCAATCATAGATCTATATTTCTTTTGCTCAACTTTTGGTGTCTCATCTTTACTAGATAGTTTATGTCTTGTAGCCATAGGTGTTCCAACTCGTTTACAATTCTCCATACCAAATCTTTTCAACAAACCATTCAAGTACTTTGTCTCACTTATAAAGATACCATCTTTATTTTATGTTATCTATAATCTCAAAAAGTATTTCATTTCTCCAATCATACTCATTTCAAATTCTATCTTCATTCCATCAGCAAATTTGTCACTAGCTTCATCTTCTCCTCCAAAAATAATGTCATCAACAAAAATAACCAAAACTAACAATCCATTCTCAATTTCTTTTGTGTATAAGTTACTATTAGCTATTCCTTTTGTAAATCCCAATTTTAACAAATACTTATCTAATATAGCATACCAAGTTCTAGGTGCTTTCTTTAGTTTACATACCATGTCTCCTTCTTGAGTCAAAGGAAAACCTTCAGTCTGCTCAATGTAGACTTCATCTAATTCACGATTCAAAAATGTTGACTTCACATCCATCTGATACACTTTGAATTTCTTAAATGTTGCATAAGCCAAAAATATCCTTACTGCTTCAAGTCTTGCCACAGGGGAAAAAGTCTCTTCATAGTCAATTCCTTCTTGATGTGATTATCCCTTACATACCAATCTTGCTTTGTTTCTAATTACTTCTCCTTGTTCATTCATCTTGTTCCTAAATACCCATTTAGTTCCAATCACATTTGTGTCTTTAGGTCTAGGGACCAATTCCCATGTCTTGTTCTTTTCAATCTGATCCAATTCTTCTTTCATAGCTTTAATCCAATGTTCATCTGCACAAGCTTCATTAGTAGACTTAGGTTCAATTTGAGAAATCAAACATAAATGTACCTTCTTTTTAGTCATAACTCCTCTATCCAAACTTCCAATAACTTGCTCAACAGGATGATGTCTTGATATATACCTATTAGGTGTCATAGTCACTGATCTTTCTTCAACAATTCACTGTCAGTCTCAAAAAATTGTTTAGTAGTTTCAATATTAGGCTGAGGGTTATTTCCTTCATCAGATTCATAATCAAGCATTCTTTCCTAAATTTTAAACTTATCATCAAATTTTACATTTTCACTTTCAACAATAGTTTTAGTTCTCTTATTGTAACATCTATATGCTTTTCTTTTCAAAGAATATCCAAGAAAAATTCCTTCATCGCTTCTAGGATCAAACTTTCCTATATCATCATCTCTCTTAATATAACATTTACTTCCAAAAATTTTAAAATACTTAACTAAGGGTGCATGTCCAAACCACAATTCATAAGGTGTCTTTTTTGTGTCTACTCTGATTTGTACTCCATTCATTGTATATACTATTGTATTCACTGCTTCTCTCCAAAATGTCTTTGCCAAATCACCTTCAAATAACATAGCTCTAGCTACTTCAATCACTAATTTATTCCTTCTTTCTGCAATACCATTTTGTTCAGGTGTTCTAGGGGTTGATAACTATCTCTTAATACCATTTACTTCACAAAAAGTGTTAAACTCTTTAGATGTAAATTCTCCACCTCTATCAGATCTCAAACATTTAATCCTCTTTCCTGATTCATTCTCAACTTTATTCTTCATGACCTTAAACTTATCAAATGCTTTAAATTTTTCTTTCAAAAATGCAATCCACATCATTCTTGTAAAATCATCAATAAAAATCATAAAATACCTTTCTCCATAGAATCCTCTAGTCCTAGTAGGACCACTCAAGTCTGTATGAACAATCTCTAACTTTTCTGTAGATGTGAACTTCTTGCTAGGAAATGAACTCCTTTTCTACTTCGCCATCACACATTCCTTGCAAATCATGTTAGTAGGCTTCATAATCTTAGGTAAATCTCTTACTACAAGTGTATAACTTACTTTCACAATATTATCAAATTTTATATGACAAAACCTTCTATGCCATAACCAACTGTCATCAATCTTAGTCATCAAGCATCTCATCTCAGTAGGGTTCAACTGATATACATTACCTCCGGCTCTAGATCTAGTTCCAATTAGATTTCCATCTTTATCCTTAATCACACAAGTTTTCTCAGTAAACCAAACTTGATATCCCTTATCCACTAAATGTCCAAAACTCAAAAGATTATGTTTCAATCCATCAACAAAATAAACATCATCAGTATTTGTCTTTCCGTCAAGAGTAATAGATCCTATACCTTTAATCAAACAAGGTGCATTGTTACCAACTCTAACAATTCCTCCATAATAATTGTTAAACTTTGTGAATTTTCCTTTATCACCAGTCATATGATGTGAACAACCACTATCTATAATCCAATCAACTTTCTTTTCAACTTGGGAAACTAAGGCTTTTTCTTCTTTAATATCAGATTCAAAATTTTCTTCCTTAATTGGTACAAATCCTATGTCATCAAAGTTATCATTATCACTGTCACTCAAATGTCTTTCAATTCCTACTTCAATTTCTTCATCATTTTCATAATAACATTCTTTAGGTCTTCTAGGCTTAAAATTGTTTCTATACTTCTTAACTCTCTTAGGACACTTAGATGCAAAATGACCATATTCTTGACATGTCCAACATTTAAAGATTTTCTTACCATCTAGTTCTCTTTTCACAAGCAAGGAAATACCTTCTTTAATCTTCTTATCTTCACCAAATTTGGATCTACTACTACTGGCATAATCTCCATTCACACTTGTACTTCTAGACAAAGTAGGTCTAATGCTAAGAGCATTGAATGCTGTCTCCACTCTAGGTAGTTCTCTTGATAATCTCAAATTCATCTTTACTGCTTCCAATCTTCCAAGATGAGTCTCTCTTGAAAATTTTGGTGTACAAGGTATCACTTGTTCAATCATTTGTGTAGTCTACCTGAATACCAGTGTCAATGTTCTCAAAATCTTCCATATTACTTCATTCTCTGTCTTTTCACCTCCACAAGACTTTATTCCTGCAACAATTTCTGACATCCTACCAATATAGCTTCTAACAGATTCATCTTCCATCATTCTTATGTCTTCAAATGCACAAATCCAATTATGTAACCTAGCTTTCTTTTCATGTTCATCACCTTCAAAAGTAGAATGTAAAGATTTTAAAATATCATGAGATTTAGTTAAACCTTTTACCTAACTATATTCATTCGCTGGAAGTGCTGATAAAAGTGCTTCTCTTGCAAGTATGTTACACATAAATAGATCTACCTCATCTTTAGAACTTGTTTCAAGATTGTCTTCTTCAATTATAGTCCTTTCATTCTTTGTAATCAACCAATAACTTGGTCCTAAACACAAGAGATGTGTCTTCATCTTTTCTTTCTAGCTATCAAAATTTACTCCATCAAACTTAGGGCTTTCTTTCTTGAAATTCACCATAGATCTCCTTAAGTTGTTAAACTTCTCTTTCAAGGACCTGCCGCTCTGATACCAATTGTTAGAAAGTAAAGACCACCAAGATAACTGAGAGGGGGGGTGAATCAGTTATCTGATAATTAAACCATTTATCAACATTAACTTCAATAACAACTTCAATAGATTTAAACCATATAATGAATGTAGTAACCAACCATAAAAAGATAATCATACACAATGACACAATAACACAAGATATGTTAACTAGGGAACCTCTTGATCAAAGAGTAAACCCTGGTGGGAATGATGCCCACAAAATGATGCACTAATATGAAAGTTCCTTGTTAGAGGATGGACCTTTTTAGGAGTCTTATGAAATACATTCAGTACATATGAATCTCTATTAGGAGATTTTGAATCCCTATTAAAAGATTCTAACCTTGTTAGGAGTTATGGAAGACAGAAGGACCCACTGCGCAAACAGCTTCAAGGCAAGATCTCTGAACTCATTGTCCAATAGATCTTAGGATTATTCAATAGAATAATATGAAATATGTTACCTCCTTCACACTATACCAAAACCACACTCTCTGCTACACAATATAAAAAATCTAGATCTCTGTACTTCGCAAGTCTTCCTTCATCACTGAATTAGCTCTTTTCTTCACTTCATGCATACATTCGCATCACAACTTTCAAAACTTCATATCACAACTATTACAATCCTCACATAACAAGGAAAAAATTTATTCCTTTATACCACACTCAAATAATTACAAATGAGTCGGCATGCAAATACAAAATAATAATTTCAACACACTACATCAAAATTACATAAAACTGTCAGCTTCCAGATACAATAACTTTCCAATCGTGTGACCTCAAAGTTTTCACTATGAACCATGTCACCACCAATGAGTCTCAAGCTTCCCTTTAACTACATAGAATCAGATTCCATCCTGATTAGGAGATATCCTCTGATTGCCAAAAATTGCTACTTAGGAATATTGCCAGAATACTACTTCCACCAAAATGCTTATAATTTTCATGAATAAATGAATTTATTTTTGCACTCTTAACTATAGGCTAATAACACAACAAAGAACATACCATCAACTACACATAACTCAATCTACAATATAACATGTGTGCAAAACAAAACTATGCCTGCTTTTCTGCTAAACTCCAGAATATCACTGTGTTGACATCAATGACAATCATAGTCATGAATGCAACAACCACTGCTATAGAATGACTGCCAAAAGCTTCAACATTCATTCCTAGCATTCTGTTCCATTATTTTATATCTTCTCTATGAATTTCTTTAGATGAAAACCACCTACAAGATATTCAAGACACAAAAATATATAAACACAAGACTTTACAATATATATATACAACAAATTGAATAGATATCATTGCTTACCTCATGTATTTTCCAAGATCATATATCACTTGTTTGATGTTATTGTCAAAGTTATCTGGGAGAGATAGGGGTAGCACGTACTACAACAATTATAAAAATAATCATGTCATTCTTTTCTCATATAATACAATGAGAAGTACATGCAGTTTACAAATATATTGTAAATATAAAATAACATGACTTACCTTGATGAAGGTATGCCAATCATGAGTTTTCAACCCTGGCCCAAATTCACCTTTCTTTGATATGGTACTGCCTATGTTTGCAGCAAATCCTATGGGAAATCAATTTTTTTGTATGACTTCTTTTATGGCATCACCTTGTTGTTATGCTAATAACCAAGGAAGGGCACTTGTATTAATCCATTCTCCATTTCTATTTGATTCAATGAAAATTTTCATTGCATGATTGGATTTATGAATGTCGCTACAAATTTTGACAATTTTTTCTTTGCCATGCCTTCCATCCAATATCTTCCATAATGTCTTCGTTACATTCTTTCCAATATGTATACTATCAAACAAATGCACATCAAGTAGCTGCTCATAGTAGGGCAACCTACTAAATTATCTGGGATAACTCTTTAGTCCCTTTGGAAGGTGCTCAGTAGTGTTGCCTTGATGACATTCACGATCATCAATCACATAATCAGCAAACAAAACACAATAAAAATATACAAATTCCAAACATAAACCATTAGGTAGAATGGTAGTACCTTGACGATTAATTCTATTATATTCTAACTTCCATAAGTGAGGTGTCATTCTCCGTGGCTTAGATGTAGTCCCTTCTTTTCCATTGAAAAGATGTTTTTCAGTAATTTGATAGTTATGATTTTTGTGGAGAAAGTATCTATATTCATCAAACACCTACTTTCCTAAACTTTTTGAATAACAAGATTTCATCTTTGGACCACAAACTAGACATGCAAATTTTCCCTTTGTTTGAAGACCTACAAAGTAATGATACAATTGGATTAAATATGTTAATTTTTATTTTTAGAATTATCATGTGCAACTTGAATTCACCATAACATACCAGAAAAATGTGTTAACCATGGGGCATCATGTATTGTCCATACAAGCATTGCATGGAATTGAAATTGTCTGTCTCCTATTGGTCTAGAGATGTCATACATAGTGACACCTTTCCATAACTCCACCAACTCATCGATAAGAGGCTCAATATAAATATTCATATCTTTAACTTGGTATTTACCTGGTTAAATGAAGAACATAACATAATTATTGTGACCATTTTACTACAAGATTTATAATTACATGTACATAACTATTGAATGATCAAATACCTAGAACAATCATTTCCAACATAATGTGCTCCCTCTTTATTGAAATCCATGGAGGAATGTTATTGTTGATGACCAAAATAGGCCAAATAGTGAAAACAGACCTTATCTCTCCAAATGGATTGACACTGTCCACTGCCACTGAAAGCTTGAGATTTCGAGGTTCTTCAATAAAGTGTGGCCACGTTTCCTCTATGTCATTAAATATAGAACCATCCGCAAGCATTTGAATAATGTCATCTTGACTCCTGTTGCATGCATGGTAATCTATAAATTGTGCCAAGCTATTACACCTAAATAATCTTTGCAAACGTGGTATAATGGGGATGTAATGAAGAACCTTGTGAGACACCCTTTTTGTTATTTGATCTGTTTGATATCTACTCATATGACATTCAGGGCATTCTATTAAATATTCATGTTCTTTATGATAAATAATATGATCATTGGGACAAGCATCTATTGCTTGATACTCTATTCCAATATCTTTCATAGTGGCACATAATTCTCGGTATGAGTGAGGGAGAATATTCACTGGTGGTAATAAGAACTCACCTAGCAATCTGTAGAAAAAAATATATGTTGTTAATATTAACAATATTTATGGTACATGTTTCACCATTTAATTACTATAATGACATATATGACATACCGTAGCATATGTGACATTGCTGTGTTGGATAAACCATTCATAACCTTCAAGTTCAACAACAACAATATAGCAGAGAGAAGAGTTGTTTGGGAGCCTTCATAAAGGGGTGTGGTTGCCTTCTCAAGTAGAGGTATATCATGGATGACATCAACATCATCTTGATCATCATCATTAGTTGTGCCAATACCAAATGTGTCATGGATCAATGTATTAGTACCATCATCTAGCGCATCATTGTCATCTTCCATGGGATCATAATATTCAGCTTCAATATTTGCACCTCCATGATCCTCCACTTCCAAAGCCATATTCTCAATATTCGCACCTCCATGGTCCATATCACATACTCCCCTAGGGAGGTCAACCTATATTAAAATGAACACAAATAAACCATGATAATGATCTCATCATCAGGTGTATTTCATATATATATTAATTGTTAAATAAATATAATGAAAAACTTACCAATTCATGATAATCAAAGCCTCCTTCAATGTGACCATTATCCCTACAATGTCTCTTAGCTGTTTTGATTAGCAATCTTCTAATTTTTAAGCCCTTACAATTATTGCAGGGACAATAACATTTTCCATCGCCTTTTCTTTTCAAGTTCGATCACAATCTATTGATTGCATCCCCATTACCTTCTTCGCTTGGATTGTCTAATATGATGCTCCTTCACTTAGATTATCTATAACTTAATTATATATAGAAATTGAAAACTCAGTTATGAAATGATGTTGTAGTATAGTATACCAAATTGAAACACTTCTATTATTGTAGTCTTCCACCTCAAACTCTTTCCTATTGTGGAAAGAAAGAAAGATATTCAAATAATATAGTAATTTGTAAATCAAAATAAAATGGAGGCAAGTTGTTGATTGAGGGTGCAAGGAACAACACCTGTCATTACTTTTATCGAATTGTAAATTTCAATTTTGAACCATTCTATGAATATAGAACATGGATGTAATCTCAGAAAATAACAAAAAGTAGACATGACAGATTACTTATTTTGTTATTCTACATTACTTACTATTTGAGTGCATGTTCCACCTACAACTTGATCAAGTCTTATTTGATGCTTCAATTTTGTGTTAACTGTCTTGTAGAAGTACATAATTTTGTATTTGCCCAATGTGTTATTCAAAAAATAACTATAGAATAAAATACTTGTTGAGAAAGATCATCATAGGAGTATCAAAAACTTGAGATTTAAGGTAACACAACATTATAAAACTCTTACATTCAACCTTCAACTCATGCACCTAATAAATAGGAGAAAAAATACATAAAATTGAAAAATTTAACTAATGAATTATGTTTTTCTTCTCATCTTAATCGGCCAAATTTATATGAGATTCTAAAGAAGGCCTCACTCTTAATCAGCCAAATGTTTTGATTGTCTAAATGCTTCTTTATTTGTCAACCAATTAATACATGCTACTATATAAAGAAGACAATCAGAAGACAATGAAGATTTGTCTGACAAAAATGAATACACTAAACTGAACCAATGACATGTTTAAAAAAATTATCATAACTCGCAAGCAAAACTGAAACTATGGCATGTTTATAACTCATTAAGAGTGAGGAATAGCTTGTGCAAGGTTGAAAGTAGTTTTGATCATTTTGGTCGTGACTGTTCCTCTACACAGTCAGGAAATGTAACCATCTAATGATTATATGTAATGTTGAATGGATTAAATGCTTTATTCTTGGTAGAAGTGAATGGAAGGAATAGTGTTGGTGTTAGGTTTCATTTATTATTGAATTCAATGGTTTCTAAGATGTGTTGAGGAGTTTGCTCCTTGTTTAATGTTAACTATCCCTGCACAATCCACTCATACAACAATGAAATGCTATGTGGAAGGGATGGTTGATAGTGTTCCTTGAGGGAAGGGGGATTTTGAAAGACTTGTTATCATTGTATTGTGTATTTCCAATATGTTTGGATGGAGGGCAGACCGGGAGAATGAAGGATCAGTGGTTGAGGGAACAGTCAAGGTCCTGATGATTGGGCCATTGGAGGACCCTATTTCTTGGTATTAATTTCTATTCAAATTGGATGCATGGATTTCTTATGAATTATCAGCTGCTATGTATCCTGCAACTGCATCCATAAATCTACATATACTTCTCTACGGTTGTAAGCCACTTAGAGATCAAAATAGAGAAACTAAATCAAAATTGTTCTTTGTCCTATTTCCTTTTAACAAAGGCTCAACTATCAATGATACAATATACATTTTATGCCCTAAGCTATCAAATATACAAATGGCACCTACCTAGAAGCTCACTAGGAGAATGAAGGATCACTCACTGATTGCATGATAACCCAGTTTTGAAGGGTCACTGGTTGAGGGGATAGTCAAGGTCTGGATGATTGGGCCATTGGAGGACCCTAGTTATTTGTATTAGTTTCTATTCAAATTGGATGCATGGATTTATTGTGAATTATCAGCTACTATGTATCCTGCAACTGCATCCATAAATCTGCATATACTTCTCTAGGGTTGTAAGCCACTTAGGGATCAAAATAGAGAAACTAAATAAAAACCCAGTTTTGAAGGGTCACTAGAAGAGGGGAATGAAGGATCACTCACTGATTGCATGATAACCCCACCAAGCATTCTTTCCTTTAATTTTCCACAATATCTCAAAGTATGATCATTATTCTTTACTTTCTTCTATATGCTATTCTTTCTATGTTTTTGTTATCTCAGAAATATATCAAAAATATTGTAGATGTTCATATAAAATTAAAATATTGTCCTTCAATTGTTCCACATTGAAGCATTTCCTCTTTGGAGTATTCTCTTTGTTTGTTCAATATCTGTCAAAAATGGTTCCCATATTTCTTCAAGATTTATTTTAATGTTTATATTGCAATTTTGATTAGATTTGACCTATAGTTGATTTCATTAGTATTTTATAACATATACTCCTAATGTGAAATGTGGAGAGAAAGAAAGAGACACACTAGGTATGAATTACATGATATACCCATCATCACTTAGCACTTAAATAATAAATTATGGATAGGGAACAACCCCCTAACCTCTGGATGTTTGTTTCATGTTGGTCTCTTATTATATGCAAAGGTAGGCCTATCTTAATTAGGCTAACAACCACAGTGTAGGGGCCATAAATTATGTAACCCAAAATAGTGCACACTTGTATTAAATTAGGTTCAGTATACTACAAGGGAATGGAAACCATGCAATAGTGCCTCATGGGGATGGAAGAAACCCTTCACCAAGAAGATGGTTGTGTCTACAATATTTACAAAAGGCAAAGAACATAATTTGGTTCCAGCAATTACTCCTAGAAGATAATGGCACCCACAAAATACTTGGAAAATATAGCACTCACTATATTTTTTATCACTCTTTTAAAGCTGGGACAATAAATCTCAAAGATTGATCAACGGATTCTTGAACACAAAGAACCATTGACAGATATGATTCATGTGTACAATAGGCAACAACCAGTTGTTCCAATCATGGTGTCCAATAATTATGTTAGAAAAAGCATCTACAAATCCCTTACACAACCATAATAGATTCAAACCATGAACTATAAGAACCTAACAATGGGACTAACAAAGATACAACCTAAACAAATCTTGATCATATTCCACCCTATTGTAAGGCCCAAGAAGTAACTCTATCTTAAAGCTACACATTCCTCTAGATGAAGCTCAAAGGTCAGGTAGCTGAAGCATAACAATACTTGAATGAATATAGGAATAATTTGATGTACAATCATTTGCTAGCTTGGTTTGTGGGTTTTCCACATAATATTTTCCCTTTAACCTTATTTATAGTTTGAAAAAATCAGAAAAAATTGTTTTAGATTTATATTATCCTTTTGAACTAGCACACTGCCATCAAAATGCATAATCATTGGTCATCTCAAGAAAATTCCTATTGATTAGTAGGATATCCTTATAAAAATTTGATGCATGGATTTCTTGTGAATTATTGACTACTATGTATCCTGTAACTATGGAATGAATAGTGCTGGTGTTAGGTTTCATTTATTATTGAATTCAATGGTTTCCAAGATGTGTTGAGGAGTTTGCTCCTTGTTTAATGTTAATTGTTCTTGCACAATCCACTCATAAAATAGTGAAATGCTATGTGGAAGGGATGGTTGATAGTGTTCCTTGAGGGAAGGGGGATTGTGAAAGACTTGTTATCATTGTATTGTGTATTTCCAATATGTTTGGATGCAGGGCAGACCAGGAGAATGAAGGATCACTCACTGATTGCATGATAACCCAATTTTGAAGGGTCACTAGTTGAGGGGATAGTCAAGGTCTGGATGATTACCCCATTGGAGGACCCTATTTCTTTATAGTAATTTCTATTCAAATTGAATGCATGGATTTCTTGTCAATTATCGACTACTATGTATCCTATAATTGCATCTATAAATCTCCATATACTTCTCTAGGGTTGTAAGCCACTTAGGGATCAAAATACAAAGACTAAATCAAAATCTTTCTTTGTCCTATTTCCTTTTAACAAAGTCTCAACTATCAATGATACAATATACATTTGATGCCCTAAGCTATCAAATATAGAAATGGCGCTTACCTAGAAGCTAACCAGGAGAATGAAGGATCACTCACTGATTGCATGATAACCCAATTTTGAAGGGTCACTAGTTGAGGGGACAATCAAGGTCTAGATGATTGGGCCATTGGAGGACCCTAGTTCTTTGTATTAATTTCTATTCAAATTGGATTCATGGATTTATTATGAATTATCGACTGCTATGTATCTTGCAACTACATCTGTAAATTTGCATATACTTCTCTAGGGTTGTAAGCCACTTAGGGATCAAAATAGAGAAACTAAATAAAAATTGTACTTTGTCCTATTTCCTTTTAACAAAGTATCAACTATCAATGATACAATACATTTGATGCCCTAAGCTATCAATACAAATGGCACCTAGCTAGAAGCTCACAGGCTATCCATTTGATAACCATAGTCAACATTTAAAAAAAATGGATATCCTTGAGCACAAGCACCAATAACATCAAATAATGGAGTTAAAGCATGGACTAGGGCATGACACCAGTAGAATGCTGTCATTTTAGTGACAACAATTTACAATGGCATCATTAAACATATATGCCAGTAATATCAAGAAACATGAATCCAAACATTTGAATATAATGAATCGATATCCTTGAGCACAAGCAACAATAACATCAAATAATAGAGATAAAGCACTGGCTATGGAACAACACCAGTAGAATGCAGTCATTTTAGAGAGCATTCATGATCAAATAAAATGAAATGCATTTGAATATGATTCTAGAGGCTCGAAAGATCAAGAAATCACATACCTTCTGTCGCGCTCAGCTTTCACTCCTTTTCTCCTGCTCCCTCTATCCAATCAAAATAAAAATGATGAGGATGTTTCAATTTTTTTTTTTATCTATACTCCGAATCTATCAGAATTCTAATTGTCAATTAAACACCCACTAGAATATCGATATCATCAAAGCCTATTACAAAAAAAAAACCAAATTCATAATAAAAAGTTACTCGTCAAAAACTTCTATCTAAATTTGGCCCCAAATGTAGTAGTGTTTGGCCCCTCTTTCTCCCTACCTTGCGTCATCATTGATGGGGTTAGAATGACTGTGTGTGCTGAGCAAGGTTTCCCCTAGCATTTACCTAACCATTCAGAGCTATTGGAACAGACGGTTCGATGGTATGACTGACAGTTTGAAAGATACACAATGTTGGCCATTTGAACTGAGGAACACTTTGAGTTCTAACATCGATCGAGAATGTGTTGCCAAATTTAAACGAACTTGAATCTCTAAAAAATGAGACAAGCTATTGTAGGCCCTAGTAACATAGTCTCGTAGCCCCTGATGGATTGATGCTACCTCGCATGAGCTCTGAGATATTACCCTGCAAAGATCTTTGATTTCATGCTTAAGGGATCTTGAGGGACACTTCGACTCAGAGTCATCAGTGGCTTTTGAACGACTGTGTGTGGCGAATGAGGTTTCCCCTGGCATTTACCCAGCCAATCAAACTTGTTGGAATAGATGGCTCCATGCTATGACTGATGGTTGGAAAGATACGCAATGTTGGCCATTTTAACTAAGGAACACTTTAAGTTTTGACATCGATCGACAATGTGTTGCCAATTTTAAAAAAACTTGAATCTCTAAAAATTGAGATAGGTTATTGTAGGCCCCGGTAACATGGTCCCATAGAAATTTATGGATCGATGCTACCTCACACGAGATCCAACATATGACCCCACAAAGATTTTTGATTTCATGCTTAAACAACCTTGAGGGACACTTTGGCCTAGGGTCATCGGCGGGGATCAAACAACTGTGTGTGGTGAATGAGGTTGCCACTAGAGTTTACCTAGCCATTCAAAGCTATTGGAATAGATGGTTCTTTGCTATGACCGATGGTTGGAAGGATATGAAACTTTGGCCATTTGAACTAAGGAACACTGTGAGTTATGACATCAACTGAGAATGTGTTGCCAAATTTAAATGAAGTTGAATCTCTTAAAAATGAGACAAGCTTTTATAGGCCCCGACAACACAGTCCCATAACAAATAATAGATTGATGCTACCTCACATGACCTCTAAGATATGACCCTATAAAGATCACTAATTTTATGCTTAAGTGACCTTGAGGGATGCTTAAGCCTGGAGTCGTCAGTAGGGATTGAATGATTGTGCATGGTGAATGAGGTTGCCACTAGCATTTACCTATCCATTCAGAGCTATTGGAATAGATGGTTTGATGCTATGACTGACAGTTGGAAGGATATGCAATGTTGGTCATTTGAGCTGAGGAACACTATGAAATCTGACATCGACTGAGAATGTGTTGCCAAATTTATACAAAGTTGAATCTTTGAAAACTGAGACATTCTTTTGTAGGCCCCAACAACATGGTCCTATAGAAACTGATGGATTGATGCTACCTCGCATGAGCTCTAAGATATGACCCCACAAATATTGCTAATTTTATGCTTAAGCGACCTTGAGGGACACTTTAGCCTAGAGTCATTGGTGGGGATCGAACTACTATGTGTCATGAATGAGGTTTCCACTAGCATTTACCCAGCCATTCGAAGCTGTTGGCCCAGACAGTTTGATGGTATGACCAATAGTTGGAAGGATACACAATGTTGGTGATTTGAACTAAGGAACACTATGATTTTTGACATCAACCGAGAATGTGTTGTCAAATTTAAATGAACTTCAATCTCTGAAAACTGAGACAAAATTTTGTAGACTGCAGCAACATGGTCCCGTAGCACCTAATAGATGGATGCTACCTCACATGAGCTCTAAGATATGACCCCACAAAAATCATTGATTTCATGGTTAAGCAACCTTGAGGGACACTTCAGCTCATAGTCATCGGTGGGGATCGAACAATTGTGCATGGTGAACAAGGTTGCCACTAGTGTTTACCTAGACATTTGGAGCTATTAGAATAGATGGTTTGATGGTATGACCGATGGTTAGAAGGATACGTAAGGTTGGCCATTTGAACTCAAAAGCATTATGAGTTCTGACATTGATCAAGAATGTGTTGCCAAATTTAAATGAACTTGAACCTCTAAAAATTGAGATAGACTTTTGTAGGCTCCCACAGCACAGTGTTGTAGCAACTGATAGATTAATGCTACCTCACACAAGCTCTAAGATATGACCCCACAAAGATCACTAATTTCATGCTTAAGTGACCTTGAGGGACACTTCAGCGTGGAGTCATTGGTGGTGATCAAATGACTGTGTGTGGCGAATGAGGTGGCCACTAGCATTTACTTGGCCATTCAGAGCTATTGGAATAAATAGATCGATGCTACGAGCGATGGTTGGAAGGATACTTAACTTGGCTATTTGAACTAAGGAACACTATGAGTTTTGACATCGACCGAGAATGTGTTTTAAAATTTAAATGAACTTGAATCTCTGAAAACTGAAATAGGCTTTTGTAGGCCTCAGTAACATGGTCCCATAGAAATTGTCAAATCTTTGTTACCTCGCACAAGCTCCGAGATATGACCCCACAAATATTGCTGATTTCATGCTTAAGTGACCTTGAGGGACACTTCAGCCCAAAGTTGTCAGTGGCGATCGAACAACTATGCATGGTGAACGAGGTTGCCACTAGTGTTTACCTAGCCACTCAGAGCTATTCAAAAAAATGGTTCAATGGTATGACCGATGGTTGGAAGGATATGAAACATTGGCTATTTGAACTGAGGAACACTATGAGTTTTGACATCGACCGAGAATGTGTTGCCAAATTTAAATGACCTTGAATCTCTAAAAACTAAAATAGGATTTTGTAGGCCCTAGCACCACAATCTCATAAAAACTGGTGAATTGATGCTACCTCACACGAGCTCTGAGATATGACCCCGCAAATATTTATAATTTCATGCTTAAGCGACCTTGAGGGACACTTTGGCCTAGAGTTGTGTTGGTTAATAGTTTGCTCTCTTCTAAGATTTTCAATCTTTGACTCCCAAATCACCCAAGGTAATAGAACAAAAGGATGTTACCAATAATTGGGTCAGTGTATATCTTCAATCATTGCCCTCTGAATTAACAGGTACAACTCCCTGATTGTGTATGGTGTTCAATGAATATGTTTTTAAACTGATCACCAGGTTGTCTCTGATGTGTTTTAACCGAATTGCTCATAGACACAAACAATTCAGGCAAGGGTATATATTCTATCTCCTAACTTTAATCTAACTACTCTAATCATGCAAATTCTACTTAGAGAGAAAAGGAGAAAAATCATATACAAATAGCAAATGGAATTGCCCTCACTGCAACCTCTGACATGAAATGGAATCCAAGTGAAAATCATAGCTTCATACACAATTATACTTTCTATCCAGAATGAATCTAACAAACAGGATGAATAGGAGAAGAGTTACATATGACAAGCAAATGGAATTACTTACTGCAACCATAGACATGAAATGGAATTCAATATGTAATCATAGCTTCATACATAACTATCCTTTCTATTCAGATGCAGATGATTAACTAAAATGGAACAAAACCAGAAATAAAGCTCAGTAAATGGAATCACTTTTGCTCCAATATCCAGTTTGCCCACCCCCATACTAAATCTCTTTATAGAATATATAGATTTTACAATACATCAGGCTCGTAGGAGCCAATGACCTTCCGTCTCCTTTGAATACAAAGAGACAAAGCATAAAGAGATAAACTCTTCCAATCTGAGAACTCAAAAAGTCACTATGAGACTCTTCATCTCCTTTTTAATAGTATCTATCAAGCCAAATCCATTGGGCTTCTCAGAGTCAAGTCATCATTCAAATTTAGGCAGAATAACTAACCTGATCTCCAACTGGCATTGATCCTCTCCTTCAGATGCTTTAAAACATTCAGCATGATCTCATGACTTTGTCTACTATTGAGATGCACTCATCTTCTTGTTTCGCTAACTTACAGTCTTGTCGCATGATCGTATGACTCTTTTTCAACTCTTGCAATCATGTGACAACTTTAAATAAACTTATATTATATTTTTATCACATCTGCACTGTTAGTGTATATAGGTTCCTGCTGACAATCTGCCAACTCAGTACTTCATGGACCAATCATAGACTATCATACATGCTCGTGAAACATTTTGGACCCACCACCTTTATTGAATTTACACTTGGAGGATCAGACGGATGGTGTATGATCTGATGGGCTCACAAGATTCTATGAGATCATATGCCATCTGTCAATTTGGAATCTTAAGATGTGCTTAAAATTAGGGAGGCCCACCTGAATACGTGGCAAGATCCTGTTAACTTGCAAACCATCTTCGGTGACTTACGCTATCGCATGATCACATAGCAATATTTTAATCCATGTGATCATGTGACCACTTCATCATTGGCGCATCTATGCTATCAGGGTACGTGGGTCCCACTTAATCTTCCATTGTCACATGATCGCAAGAGTGTTCTCTTAGTCATGCGATCATGTGACCACACACCTAACTGACTGGGCTTAACATTTGGGAGGCCCACCATGCTACGTGTTCAGATCCTGCATGATCGCAAGACATCTTCCACACCATAGCAACAAAGCGGCATCCATTGATTCTCCTTTAGCACACCGCATGATATAAATGCCTTCGAACCCACTGGAACACGTGGTGAGATCTCACATGATCACAAGATAGTTCTCTCAGTCATGTAATCATGTGACCACACCTACCATAGGGCTTTATTTTCAACATCAAACCGCACGCCGTTTTCACTATTTGGATCATTGTGATTTGATGGATCATCCCATACCTGCACTGTCAATGTATTACCCCACTGGCTAATGAAAACTAGACAAGTCACCACCCAAGGACCCACCACTGGAGTTGAAAGCCTCTATTTGACCATTTTTCACATGATCACATGCCGCCAGGAAGGCCTATATGATCATGCGACCAACCGCCAAGTGTTATCTGCCACCGCAAACCGTTTTCATTATTTTAACTGTGACCACTGACTGTTTGTTGTTTGCTTGACTATTGACTGGCCCCATGGTGACACTAGAAATTGGGACCCACCTAGTCGGAGTTGCGCACTTGAACGTCAAAAACATATAGGGTTTTCAAACTGAAGATCGAAAACATAGAGAACTTTCAAACCGCAAGTCAAAAACATCCTGAACCTTCAGAGAGAAGGTTGAAAACACACTGGGTTTTCAGGCCCAAAGGTAGAAAACACACTGCTATATAGAGTAAAATCTGAATGATTCAATTCTGGCTCTATCATTGCATCCCTCACATGAAGAATCTTCTCATGGTTCTTTTGAATGCCTGAAACTTATTACTCCCAAACATCATTCCACTTTTTGAAAATATCATCAATTGGAGCACCATGATCTTTGCCGGGTTGGGATCTACAACCTAGCCAAATAATGAAACCTTGATAACAACCCACCCAGCTTGAAACAAGAAGGCAATGGTAGGGGAACCTGACAAAGACTTCCTATCCTAGGGAAGACTTAGACCTAGACACCATCATGACTAGACTGACTTGATCTGACATTACTTAAAAAATGATGGGTGACTGAACGTTAGGCAATAGCTAGCTCTATCTAGGGATCATGTACTGCAAGGTGCATGAAGAATTTAGCTTCTCTAGTTCTGCAAGTGCCTTATCCATTGGGTTGTGGAGTCTAGACCAAAGAGAACAATGAGAAAATGTATACAGGGAGGGCGGAGGGGAGTAGGGCAGACTGAAATAAAGCAAGAGAAAACCACAACTAACTAAACAAGGAAAGGCTACACTAGACACACCAAAATTGGAAAGAAACTTATTTACAAAAGGTGAGGAGACCTCACCAGCAGGACCATCAGCAAGGAAAGATTCATACATGACCATTTACAGGGAGAGAAAAGTATGAACCTTTTTTGAATAGAAGAAGATGCTCCACCAATTTGAAGAACCATTGGTAACCTCTAGCTACTCCTTCATTGTTGAACTTGAGGCCAAGAGCTATCTGCAACATGATGACCCACAAGACCTTTCCAAATAGCCATGCCTCATTATAAATCTCTAGTTCATCTATGCTTCCATATACATCCTTTCTTGCATATTCAACTTTCTGTGATGAAAGAGAATATTCACCAGATTCCAAAAATACTAAAACATACTTGCATCTCTTTATTCCATTACCAACAAGATCACCTTTATCAAAAATACCAGCATCTAAATGATTGCAAGCACTATCCTTAGAAACCTCAAATTTCAAACTAGGACTAAAACTAGATGATTCTTCATTACATATGGGGTTAATCCAGATTGAAGCACCTTCTTTATCTCTAGCATTTATCGAAACTAAAAAATGTTCCTCTGAATTCAAAACTTCAATATTTGGACTAATCATGGAAGGAGATTCACATGTGGCTTGATCAATTTCCTTTTTAAGACTAGGAAGATCTTCATCTAATTCTTTGTCTTCTACATAATGTTGCAATACTTCATTAGCCACTGAAAATTCTTGTTCAAAATCTATTGTTGCATCAATTTCTTCGTCAACAAGAAAATTGTTAGAACATATTTCAGCCTCTTCATCTATACATATTTGATCAGGAACATTTAACATTATATTATCTTTGAAACAAAATGTTTCTAATATCTGATCTTTATCAGCTATAATGAATGAAGGATCAACCTTATTATGTTCTTCAATAACATCAGGAATTTCATCTTTTAATAGCCCATCAGCCTTAGGATGATCTTCAGAAGAAAAATAGTTTGAAACATTATCCTCATTCTTTTCACCCAATCTACAACTTTCATCAACACAAGAAAAAGGAAACATGGATACATCTTCTTTTTCAATTTTGTTTACCTTTTCTTCCTAATCTTAAAGAATCTCCCTGTTCACCAAATTTTGTCTTGTAGAATTCCAGGGCTTTTCTTGCTCTTCTGAAACTAGGCAACTTGTAGATTCTATACTTACCAATTCTTCTTCAGGTATAGTCAAAAGAACAGATTTCTTCTTTCTCCTTTGGGCTTGGACCTTGAAATACTTCTGATGCATATGTTTTAACAATAGGGTAGACTGATGATCTTCAGACACACTCAATCCTTTCTTCAAACCCTCAATCAAACTTAGTTTATATGCTTCCCAAAGGAATTGGAAGTTGGGATCATCTTCAGCATTTATCTCCTTAATTGTGGGTTTCCTTCTGATCTGTTTTCTTGGTTTAACCTCTTTTTCACTCAAGACTAAAAAATTTAATGAGGTGTGATCTTGAGGAGCTTCTGACATTTCACCATCATCCATATTGAGCTCTTTCTTTAACTTTTGCAACAACTTTGTTTTCTCTTCCACTTCTTTCAACAAATGATATCTTGCACATATACTCATCCACAATAGATTTGTTACATGATCCTCTTCCATACTCAGGTTCATCTTTCTTCCATGAGTAATGCTTTCTCTCCAAGCATCAAACATATCATGCAATAAAAAATTAGTAGTGTGATGAAGTTCTATAAGGGAAGGATCTATCCTCCTTCCTTTCTCCATTTTAGAAGGCATGGTCTTTTTACAACAGAGTCTCCAATCTCCTGCAAGTTTTGAGATAATACATTTTGAAAATATAAAACACTGGACTCTTCAACCAAAGTTGTGAGGACCAGAGCAGAGTCGCCAATCTATGAGAAGTAGAGATAACTATAAAACTAAGGAAACCAATATCAGCATCAATCTTCTCTTCTTCCTCAGTTGGGTGCTTTCCAGTCTTCAACTTTAAGCTAGCTCTTCCTTCAGCATTTGGGACTGGAAACCTGATTCCAGTGGCAAGCACCTTTCTCCACAAGATCAACTATAAAAGGGGAAACCAGAAATATGTCTATTTACAAATTCTCCCCAGTAGAGTTGCCAAAAACTGTTGGTTAATAGTTTGTCCTCTTCTAAGATTTTCAATCTTTGACTCCCAAATCACCCAAGGTAAGAGAACAAAAGGATGTTACCAACAATTGGGTCAGTGTATATCTTCAATCATTGCCCTTTGAATTAATAGGTATAGCTCCCTGATTGTGTATGGTGTTCAATGAATATGTTTTTAAACTGATCACTAGGTTGTCTCTGATGTGTTTTAACTGAATTGCTCATAGACACAAACAATTCAGGCAAGGGTATATATTCTATCTCCTAACTTTAATCTAACTACTCTAATCACACAAATTCTATGTAGCGAGAAAAGAAGTAGAATCATATACGAACAACAAATGGAATTTCCCTCACTCCAACCTCTGACATGAAATGGAATCCAAGTGAAAATCACAACTTCATACACAATTGTACTTTCTATCCAGAATGAATCTAACAAACAGGATGAATAGGAGAAGAGTTACATATGACAAGCAAATGGAATTACTTACTGCAACCACAGACATGAAATGGAATTCAATATGTAATCACAGCTTCATACATAATTGTCCTTTCTATTCAAATGTAGATGATTAACTAAAATGGAATAAAACCAAAAATAAAGCTCAGTAAATGGAATCACTTTTGCTCCAATATCTAGTTTTCCCACCGCCATACTGAATCTCTTTATAGAATATATAGATTTTACAATACATCAGGCTCGTAGGAGCCAATGACCTTCCCTCTCCTTTGAATACAAAGAGACAAAGCATAAAGAGATAAACTCTTCCAATCTAAGAACTTGAAAAGTCACTATGAGACTCTTCATCTCCTTTTTAATAGTATCTGTCAAGCCAAATCCATTGGGCTTCTTAGAGTCAAGTCATCATTCAAATTTAGGCAGAAGAACTAACCCGATCTCCAACTGCCATTGATCCTCTCCTTCAGATGATTTAAAACATTCAGCATGATCTCATGACTTTGTCTGCTATTGAGATGCACTCATCTTCTTGTTTCGCTAACTTACAATCTTGTCGCATGATCGTATGACTCTTTTTCAAATCTTGCGATCATGCGACAACTTTAAATAAACTTATATTATATTTTTATCACATCTTCACTGTTAGCGTATATAGGTTCCCACTAACAATCCGCCAACTTAGTACTTTGTGGACCAATCACAAACTACCATACATGCTCGTGAAACATTTCAGACCCACTGCCTTTACTGACTTTACACTTGGAGGATCAGACGGATGACGTATGATCTGATGGGCTCACAAGATTCTATGAGATCATATGCCATTCGTTGATTTGAAATCTTAAGATGCACTTAAAATTAGGGAGGCCCACCTCAATACATGGCAAGATCCCGTTAACTTGCAAAGCATCTTTGGTGACTTACGCTATCGCATGATTGCATAGCAATATTTTAATCCATGCGATCATGCGACTGCTTCATCATTGGCACATCTGTGCTATCAGGGTATGTGGGTCCCACTTGGTCTTCCATTGTCGCATGATCGCAAGAGTTTTCTCTCAGTCATGCGATCATGCGACCACACACCTAACCGGTTGCGCTTAACATTAGGGAGGCCCACCATGCTACGTGTTCAGATCCCACATGATCGCAAGACATCTTCCACACCATAGCGACAAAGCAGCATCCGTTGATTCTCCTTTAGCATGCCACATGGTATAAATGCCTTCAGACCCACCAGAATACATGGCAAGATCTTGCATGATCGCAAGACAGTTCTCTTATTCATGCAATCATATGACCACACCTACCATAGGGCTTTATTTTCAACATCAAACTACACACCATTTTCACTATTTGGATCATTGTGATTTGATGGATCATCCCGCACCTGCACTGTCAATGTATTACCCTACTGGCCAATAAAAACCCGACAAGGCACTGCCCAAGGATGTACCACTGGAGCTAAAAGCCTCTATTTGACCATTTTTCACATGATCGCATGCCGCCAGGAAGGCCTATGTAATCATGCGACCAACCACGAAGTGTTATCTGCCACCGCAAATCATTTTCACTATTTTAACTGTGACCGCTGACAGTTTGTTGTTTGCTTGACTGCTGACTGGCCCCGTGGTGACTTTAGGAACTGGGACCCACCTGTTAGGATTTGTGCACTTGAAGGTCGAAAACACAAAGTGTTTTCAAACTGAAGATCGAAAACATAGAGAACTTTCAAACCGCAAGTCAAAAAAATCTTGAACCTTCAGAGAGAAGGTCGAAAACACACTGGGTTTTCAGGCCTAAAGGCAGAAAACACACTACTATATAGAGTAAAATCTTAATGATTCAATGCTGGCTCTGTCATTGCATCCCTCACATGAAGAATCTTCTCATGGTTCTTTTGAATGCCTAAAACTTATTACTCCCAAACATCATTCCACTTGCTGAAAAGATCATCAATTGGAGCACCATGATCTTTGCCGGGTTGGGATCTACAACCTACCCAAATAATGAGACCTTGATAACAACCCACCCGGCTTGAAACAAGAAGGCAATGGTAGGGGAACTCGGCAAAGACTTCCTATCCTAGGGAAGACTTAGACCTAGACACCATCATGACTAGACTGACTTGATCTGACATTACTTAAAAAATGATGGGTGACTGTAAGTCAGGCAACAAGTTGTCAATAGTCATTAGACAACTGTGCATGGTGAACAAGGTTGCCACTAGTGTTTACCCAGCCATTCAGAGCTCTTGGAAAAGATGGATCGATGCTACAACCGATGGTTGAAAGGATATGCAACGTTGGTCGTTTGAACTTAGGAACATTGTGAGTTTTGACATCGACCGAGAATGTGTTACCAAATTTTAAATGAACTTGAACCTTTCAAAATCAAGATAGGATTTTGTAGGCCTTGGAAACATAGTCTCATACAACTGATGGATCCATGTTATCTCACATGAGCTCCGAGATATGACCCCAGAAAAATCACTAATTTCATGCTTAAGCAACCTTGAGGGACACTTCGGTCCAGAGTCATTAGTAGGGATCAAATGAATATGCATGGTGAATGAGGTTGCCATTAGCATTTACCTGGCCATTTGGAGACATTGGCCATTTGAACTAAGGAACACTTTGAGTTCTAACATCAACTGAGAATGTGTTACCAAATTTAAATGAACTTGAATCTCTAAAAACCAAGATATGCTTTTGTAGGCCCTAGCAACATAGTCACGTAGCAATTGATAGATTGATGCTACCTCACACTATCTTTGAGATATGGCCGTACAAAGATCATTGATTTCATGCTTAAGCGACCTTGAGGGACACTTTGGCCCAGAGTCATCAGGGGGGATTGAATGACTATGCATGGTGAATGAGGTGGCCACTAGCGTTTACCTGGCCATTAAGAGCTATTGGAACATATGGTTTGATGCTACGACTGATGGTTGGAAGGATACACAATGTTGGTCATTTGAACTAAGGAACACTGTGAGTTCTGACATCGACCGAGAATGTGTTGCCAAATTTAAATGAACTTGAATCTCTAAAACCTGAGATAGGCTTTTGTAGGCCCTGTCAACATGGTCCTATAGCAACTGATGGATCCATGCTACCTTGCATGAGCTCTGAGATATGACCCCACAAAGATCATTGATTTCATGCTTAAGTGACCTTGATAGACACTTTGGCTCAGAGTTGTCGATAGGGATCGAATGACTATGTGTGGCGAATGAGGTGGCCACTAGCATTTACCCAACCATTTAGATTTGTTGGAACAAATGGATCGATGCTACAACCGATTATTGGAAGGATATGCAATGTTAGCCATTTGAACTAAGGAACACTGTGAGTTTTGACATTGACCAAAAATGTGTAGCCAAATTTAAATGAACTTGAATCTCTGAAAACTGAGAAATGCTTCTATAGGCCCCAAAAACATGGTCCCATAGCACCTGATGGATTGATGCTACCTCACATGAGCTCTGAGATATGACCCCACAAAGATCATTGATTTCATGCTTAAGCGACCTTGAGGGACACTTCAGTCTGGATTCATCGGCAAGGATCGAATGACTATTCATGGTGAGCGAGGTGGCCACTAGCATTTACCTAGCCATTTAGAGCTGTTGGAATAGATGGATCGATGCTATGACTGATGGTTGGAAGGATATGCAACATTGGCCATTTGAACTAAGGAACACTGTGAGTTCTGACATCGACTAAAAATGTGTTGCCAAATTTAAATGAACTTGAATCTCTAAAAACTGAGATAGGCTTTTGTAGGCCCCAAAAACATAGTCCCATAGCACCTAACAGATCGATGCTTCCTAGCACAAGCTCTAAGATATGACCCCACAAAGATCATTGACTTCATGCTTAAGTGACCTTGAGGGACACCTCAGCCCAAATTCATTGGTAGGGATTGAATGATTGTGCGTGGTGAATGAGGTTGCCACTAGTGTTTACCTGGCCATTTGGAGTTGTTGGAATAGACGGTTCAATGCTATGACCGATAGTTGCAAGGATACGTAACATTGGCCATTTGAACTAAGGAACACTGTGAGTTCTGACATTGATCGAGAATGTGCTGAAAAATTTAAACAAACTTGAATCTCTAAAAACTAAGACAAGCTTTTGTTGGCCTTGGCAACATGGTCCCGTAGCAACTAACAGATCCATGCTACCTTGCATGAGCTCTAAGATATGACCCCACAAAGATTGCTGATTTCATGCTTAAGCGACCTTGAGGGACACTTTGGCTTGGATTCATCGGTGGCAATCGAATGACTATGCATGGTGAATGAGGTTGCCACTAGCGTTTACCCATCCATTCGGAGCTGTTGGAATAGATGGTTCCATCCTTTGCAGATGTATTTCAGAGTTCAGATATATGGGAAGAATGGTTGTGAAAATGATATTTCCATTTTTCATTCTGAGAAGATCTAGAGTGATTTTGAGTCACAAAGGAAATGCCCTGATCCATCCACAAGTGCTATTTTGATGAGTTCTGATCACTCAAGGGATAGAAAATTATCTATTGATTTGAAAATAAAATCAACAAAAGACATTGAAAATGAAGTGAAAATTATCTCTATTATATTACAGTCTCCTATACTCTGCAAGTCTATTTGATATGGGTTCAAGAAGCCGATCTATTATTGTCTAAAGGATATTTTTGGGTTCTATGTTTTGTTACATGTTTTTTAATAACAGTGTTTAGATGGTTCTTAAGGTAATGTTGCTTATTTTGTGTGAAATTTTTTTCTGTAGACAACACCGAACACATTTGTAGATAAACTCAAATTACCAAGAGAAAGAACAATGGCGACTCTTATGGATCCTAACAGAAGGGAATGGCATGTATGATTCCTCAGAGATCTCCCTGAAGCTTCCTTAATTCATGGATGGAGATATTTTTCAATTTCCAATAATCTTGAGGATGGAGATGCCTGCATTTTTTAGTAGGTAGATGATAGTCCATATTTTCCCTGTTGTCAAATAATGTAGTCCTTACAAGTATTTCAAAGGAGGAAAAGTGCATAATAGCATTCCATCATGTATGAATAAGAAAATACAAGTCTCATGCAATGATTTTGTCACCAATTTTCTAGCATAGGCATTTGGACCTAAAAAGGGAAATTGTGTGAAACAAGGAATAGAACAGCTGCAAGGGAAGAAGGTAAAACCTAGTAATGGAAGAAAATGTATTAATCTGGATAAACCAAAATGTAAACTTTCTATTTCAGAGAAGGAGAAGTTGGAATTCATGTCCTAAACAAAATTAACATATGACTTAATGAATGAAAACTCCATAAAATAAATAAATAACACAAATACTAATTAATTAAATAATTTCAAATATCTCACTATTTATAGTACATGTCAACTAAAATCATTGACCCAGCTTGCTCATAAATACACCTAGCCATTTCAAATCTCAAAACATTACTGGTTTGATATCTCACAAACAAAACTATCTGCCCAAAAATTCTCTTGCATTAAATGCCATCCCTCCCAACACAACAAGATAGGACCAAAATCCATAAAAGGTACGCAACATTTAATTCCACATAAGCCCACAATCTCTTCAAAAGATATTTGGAGCTAGTGAAAAATCCTTATACATATGCTCTTTATTACCCACAAAAAATGCTTTAAATCAAGCCTTGTATACAATCCAATCCCATACCTGCACGTTTGAGAATTCTAAGAAACTTAACTTGCAAAAAATTTATGTCATTTGTTCATACAAGCATAAAATCCATGGCTCCAAAAATTTATAGGGCTTCCACAACTATTAAAAAAAATGGTATGAAATGAGAGAATGAAGTAAAGGCTTCTCCAAAGAAGAGAAAAGAAAAGAAAGTGATGTTCAATCCCACAAAGGATTCAACAGTCAAAGCAATGAAATCTGAGAATAAGAAGAAGAGGAAGAGAAGTGTATAAAGTTACAAGAGGTTTATATACAAGGTGTTAAAACAAGTGCATCCCTCTAAGGGAATATCTAGTGCTGCCATGGATATCATGGAGAGCTTCATGATTGATATTTTTGATAAGATTACTCATGAGGCTGCTTCTCTGCTGAAATATAACAAGATCGTGACACTTTCCTCCAGAGAAATTGAGACTGCTATCAAGTTTTTTATGCCTGGAGAGTTGGCTGTTGGAGTTCCTTTTTCCCACATTGTCAGATTTACACTAGGATTGACATGGCTAGTGTCACACTCACTAAATAATCCAAATTTGACAAGAAAAAAGGCCAATGAACAAAGCACAAGGGCTTTCTACACTTTGAGCTCCACATCACTCAGGTGGGTGTACCTCATCTGCACACACATACATCTTGTGTCAAACCACATGCCTACAAGTAACTGACTATGGAATAGCTTTCAGACTCTGATAGGTATCCTGTACCTCAATATTCACCAAATCTTATGCAATAGCCTATTTGCATAGAATGAATCTTAAAAATAGAAACTAATCCTACCAACATGAAAGGAAATATACTTCATTTTAATGATTAATGTTGAGTTGAAAGGACCCCTGAGATACCCTAAGTCTCTCATAGACCAATGCCTCATCCAATGGGCAACAGAGTCAAATACATCATTGCAGCAAAGAGCTATGAAACATGAAGACAACACATTCTAATATGTTGATGTCTTACATCAATCATACACCATTAATCAGACCTCACTTCAACAATCCACCTATGTACCCAAATATGCTATCACCTATTCAAAGGATTTTAACCCCCCCCTTTAGAAGAGACCTATAAACAAGCAATACAATCAACATCCACTGAAAGACAAGCATGAGATACTTTTGATACCCCAGCTCATACACATCTGAAAACCAATCTTGAACTTAGTTATCTCTACGAAGACAACTCTATTGTAGACACATAGGAAATGCAAATAGAAAGATTAAACATCCTTGATGCTATAATCAACAAATTCAGGATTCAAATGGAGACAGCCTGATAAAAGTATAAATATATTGAAATATTATACATAAGACAAACCTGTTACAACTTATATTCTATTCTCAAAGCTAGAAAGGAAGGAGGGAACACCCTATATGCAAAGAAGAAGGAAATATCTACAGGAAAAGGACCCTTCATGGAACTAGCTCATAGAAGAGAACTAGAACTTGAACCCTTCAAAAATCAAAATTACTACAATATATACCATTAGTAATCTTGGAATCCCAAAAAATTAGGATGCAACAAGCTAAAAATGACTAAGGTAAGGGTTTTACCTACCAAGCCAACTAAATTTAATCAGGAATTTATTACATTGGAAGAAAACCCAAGCAACCTTGAGAGATCAGATCCAAGAATGATCTTCATTTATGAGAAATCTCTAAGTAATGTATCGAAGATCATGAATTTACCATGTTTATCAATCTGATCACTCACTCACAACATGCCTTGAGAAACTCCCTACCCATTCCCTCACAGTACAAATCTCCTGCAATCAATCATCAAACTCTCTGGACCACTCCGCAATAGTTAACAAAATCACATCTACCAAATCCAACTGCTCAAGCATTCAATTCCAATCCTTTTGTCACTAAAACCCTTTAAATATTTAAATCTAGAAGAAACAGCTACTTTATGGTTCCAAAAAACATATCTATGGCTAGCATTCAAATCTAGACTCACTTTATATCATGACCATCAGATCTCTTCACTTTACCCAGGCTCAGAGCTTAACTCTATAGGAATCCTAGTTTACATTTTTCCCTAGTCAAGAGATTGCTAGTCATCTCATTAACCTCAAGTTATACTTAGTGATTACATGACTAAATAGTCTCATGATCTTGTAGTCTTCTCACAAACTACTAAACTATTCAGAGATCACGCGACTGAAGAGACTCTAACTACCTGCCAGGTCGTGAGACAAAATCACTAACTGTGTCATTATCAAGAGACCACGCGACTGAGGGAGAGCTAACTATCTTGAATCCCTTTGACTTTATTTGGAGATTACGTGACTAAGACCCTACCACTTAGTTTCTAAATTGACTTTCTTCTTTCCCCGATCTAGTGACTACAAGAGCTCTTCCAAATTTTCCATCTAGCGATCTAGTGACTTGGAGATCCAATGACTAACGAGGAGTCTCATAATCATGACAACCTTTTGAATTTTTAGCTTTCTTTCTAAGATCTCACAACCACCATTGATCTTTACCTTCTCTTCATCCTATGGTCCATAGTAAGTTGTGAGATATTTTTTAACTTAGCTGTTTGATTCAGTGACCAGGAGATAACCATGTCGCTGAATTGCTAGAGGTTAGCTCTTAACCATCAAGAACATGAGGATCATGCGACTATATAGTCACTAGATTGTCAAATACATTACTTAACTATCAGGGAAAACCAGATGCATAACCCATGCATTATCTGGAGACTTGGCGACAAAGAGATTCACCAAGCCTCGCAATCTTTTTCTTAACTAGGGTTAAGCCCTGAGAATATGCAACTGAGACAAATCTCCAAGTCACAAAAGGATTTCTTAACCTTAACTTAGATCTTGAGATTAAATTCTGATCATTGATCTTCAACTCTATCCTGTGGCCATTGAGGGTACTCTCTCAATCTCAGAATGTAAGATGACTTAACTATTTGATCTCGAGATTGAGCGACTGAAGAGATTCATAACCACCCGCTAGGTCGCTGAAAGTTTGGCACTTAACCACTAGATTCAAGAGACTACAAGACAACCTTCAGTCACTAGATTGCTAAATCTTTTATAAACTCTGAGCCTGCTGAGATCAATAGCTATTGTTATACCACTAACTTAAATATCATGCATCTTATATCAATAGTATAGTGACAACCATGAGATCAATCTGAGCTTTAACCTCACCTCACAGACCAAAGACCTCAGGCCCACTAACAACTACCAACTCACTACTTCAACCAATGAAAAGCCACCACCTTAGCTCAATCTGACTGTATATCCACTTGTATCATTCCTTATGATGTGGGCCTACCATCACATGATTTAGCGACTATAGTATATCTCCGAGTCATAGAAAATTTATTCACTTATCAATTTCATCCAGTGACTAAATCTCCACCACACAATCCTGATCTGACGGTATTCATTGGACCTCTGAACCTTATGCTGACTTTGACTTTTCTGAGGAGATCTGGTGATTGAGGCCATCTTGAAGATATTGATATAGTGGTCGCTAAATCTCAGAATAAAATCTGGAGACCTGGCAAAAAAGAACCAATCACTGAGTCGCTGAACATTTGGAACTTAACCACCCAAATCAAGAGATTAGGCAATTGAGGCAATCTCTAAGTCACTAACCACCTGAATACTTAGAGACCTGGTGACTGAAAGAAAAGCTAACCGCCTAGCAAGTCATTGAAGAATAAGGAATATTCTAAAAGCATTGAGAGACCTTGTGACAAAAGAATTTCTCGTAGTTGAAGGAAGGAAAAGAATATGCCATTTCAGTAAGGAGATCAAGCGACTAACTGAGAGGTTAAAATGTGCACATGCATTATAAATCACTTAAGTGGCCTAAAAAAAGTAACAAAGAATTAGAACAGGGCCTGGATAAACTAGGGTTTTTTCCTTTCCAATAGCTATAATTTTGAAATAAGACCTAGGGTTTCAAGCTAGGAACATGGAAAGAAATGCAAGGATCAAAGAAGAAATTATATAGCCATGAAAAATTTCTTGCAGGTGCTAACACTGGCTAGGCATGCTACTTCTAAAGGAAGTAAGGTTGTTACCAAGTTTTCTACTACTCTTGGTTAGGTTTTGTTAGAAGATTTTAGGTTTTTTGTACATGGTGTTTATGGCAGGCTTGTTTGGAGATTAGTGGATGATAGAGTTACTTCTTTGGGAAAGGGCTAATTAGGCCTAGTTGAAGGGTTAGGGGGTGAAGGAAGTGTTCACCAGTCAGATCATGAAATTATGAGAATGATATCAACTTAGTAACTTTGAAAAGGGTATTTGAAAGTGTAAAAACATTGCTAGGTTGTTTGGGGATATTGTGAATGAATTGTTGATTTCAAGTTTTGAAGGGCTACTAGATAGGCCTAGAAAGGCTATAGTAGAAGAATGGTGAAGGATGAGTAGATAGGAGTGAATGGGAAGTTTTAAGATGGAAAATGTACCATATTGAGAAGATCTAAGGTGTTATGATCAGGGTGTGAAGTCTGGTTTGAGTTTTGATGTGGTGTAGGCCCTAGGTACACTAGGTGGCCTATGAGGGTACACTATCTAGATAAACCAGAATGTAAACCTTCCATTTTAGAGAGGGAGAAGTTAGAAAGGAAATGAGATAGTGCATCCTTGAATTGAGTTGGTTCCTTAAGGCTCTTCCATGGCCTTCCAAGTATTATGTGCCTACAAGTCATTAGCATAACAACATAAAGTCTTTTTTATTAATAATGAGAAATATTTTTACAACTCAACTCAATAGGAGCACCAGAGGAAAGATATAAGTAGAGAAAACCTTCTGGTATTCCCCCAAAAAAAAAAGATAAAGGTTGTCATTAAATCTTACAAACTTCCCATTATACATACGCGGTAATGCATGAGCAATTTACAGTCCACCCAATTTACAGTGCTATATAAATTTAACATGTTACAATATTTTGTATCTCCATTTAGTCCAATGAACCAATTAGGTCTACCCTACCCTTGATTGTCTCAAGTATTGCCTCATGGTTTGACTCATGAACCTTCCAAAGAGTTTTATTATGCAATCTTCCCCCATATCTAATCAAGTGGACATTTGATGCAACGAAGAGGTTTGAATAATGAAGAATCTTTCTGTGTGTCTCCCAATCCTCGAACAACCACAACCTAGGATTCTTCATAGCATACCCTCTAAGCCATGTACTAGTTGCAACCACTATTCCTATAGGGTATTCTAATTCTTCACCATCGATAATTGAGTGATCCAGTTTCTATTTTGCCTCAACACAACAACATAAATAATAATTTTTCCCTTCTTCATTGTCTTCAGGTGCAATAAAATAAAAAACATGGCCTGTAATGATATAAACATAATGAGGACATTAGTTTATTGAATATTTACGATAAAGTAATAAGTTTGAGATTATTTCTATGTGGAAAATTTTACCTGGTTGTACTAGATTAGATAAGCGATCAAAGTCAATGGATGATTCCATTTTTGTTAGTTGTAGTGATTCATGGGGATGATAGGAGGCAAGTAGACTCAAAATATGTGTATACCATTTGTCAACCCATTCCTTTGACTCACACCCATCCCAATCTTCATCTACACATGATGAAAAAAAACACGACATATGTTGTGTGTGGATACTCCATGAACCTGCATTACAACTTCTAAAAGAGTGTAGCTCACTCGATCCTGTCAATGTACAATAATCCTCATATGGTGCAATGTTAACTTTTCATCCATCAACCAAAAAATCTATGAACTGTAGACTCACTTTCATTACCTAGGCCCATTGTAGTGTTACACCACTGGACAATACATCCTGCATTTGACAATGTTGCTTTCTCTTTGTACTTTAATTCTTCATGTGCTAAGGCTCTTTTAATACATGCACTTGCGCCATCATGCTCTCCCTTTCCATGACTAGCCTCTATGAAATTCCACATATATTGAATTCCAGTAACCTTATACATCCTGCAAAACCAATAAAACATCTGAGAAGTCTTGAATTGTGATACACAATCATCTAACCATATGATATGTCAATGATATTTTATGCCCCTGTTTGCCAAATGACCATAAAATAGTTGAAAGCAACCATGTAAAAAATCTATAGAATGTGAGTGATCATCAATGATATAAAAATGATACTCCCTCAATATCTTCCTATTCTCCTCTATACTGTCCAATGCATGCATGAATGCTATATGAAAAAATATAGCAACCTATTGAGAGCTGTAATACTTTGCTTGCACCTCATTCTGTGCTTGTAGTGTGTAGTTCTATACAAAGTCCACAACTGAAACAATGGTATCAAGTGGGAATGTGTCCTTGCACAACATGAATTGTATATCCAACCATCGTGCTCTATGAGTATGCCTTGCATACTCATAAATAATTTTTTTACAAAAAATGTCCATGAACTAATACACTAAATTTTTTTCAATTACTAAATCAAATCTTTTAGCCTCTTTACCATCTTTTAGATTGTATGTCACGGTCTTATATTTTCCAAATTCCACTATTTCATTACCAATTGCATGTGTACTCTCCATATGTTGACAAATTGCCAAATGTCGCAAACCTCCACAATCTATGCATGTACCATTCAAGCATGAGAGCTTGTAAAATTGTTGACCATCCACTCTTTCACATAAAATGGTAGATATTAATTCCCTTGAAGATCTAGGTGGGACATTTATGTTACAATCCCACAAAACATTGTTAGATTGCAAATCTACACATATATTCCTATAAACTTAAAAATGGTTAGAAAATTCAATATGTACCCTACAACAACAAGTTGTGCATGTGTGATTTATCTTCACATAAAAAGGTTTACATATTTCAAAATATCTCTGACTAATCTTAATTTGAGGATACATATGCATAAATTTTGCAAAGAATTGTGTCTGAGTTGAATCCAAAAACTATTTTGGATGTGGAACACGAATTCGGTTACCAATCCTCCTTCTTACAACATCTCTTTGATTAGGAGATACCCGTGTATTATTCTTCCAAAATTATTCAATCAAGGATTTCAAAGCTTCAATAATTTCTTTATATTTTCATAGTATTCTACTAGAAAATACCCATAGCTCATTGCTATTTGGATCTTCCACTCTTTGACACCTTCCCAAGGCTCTCATTAGAGACTTTCTACTTATTTTCAATATTTTTCTTGTCTTTCTAATGAGTCAAGATTTCTTCATTTGAGTGCTTACTATCATTGATGTAAGTACATGTCATGTGACATTACTATCTTTCATGCATGATGTAGAACCCACACTCTCATATGCAGTCATTAGATTCTTTACAATAGATTTTTCACTTGACTCGTCCATCATTCTTAGCTCAAGAATCTTCATGATGGGCCTAAATTTTAGATTTCTCATCATTTCAACAAATAGTTGACATCTTCTTGTCATGTTTAAATTCTCAAAAAATAATCTCCAAATATGATTAGTATTTCTTTGACAAGTACGCTTGAGAATCTTGTCAGGCATTGCTTGCAAAATGTTAGTATCAATATCAATCAAATATTTTGGCTTTCTATAAATAATTCTAGGAGTATCAAAAATATTATGTGTGAATTGTGTACCATCTTGAGTGCCTTAAACATGAGATGATGTTGTGCGTACACCTTGGGATGTAGATAATGGTGTTCCTTCAACATGAGATGATGTTGTGCCTACACCTTGGGATATAGATAATGGTGTGCTTTCAACATGATACAATTGTGTACCTCCACTTTGGGATGTAGACAACGGTGTGCCCACACCTTCAAAAGTAGACAATGGTGTGCCTTCAACATGATACATTGGTGTGCCTCCACCTTCGGAAGTAGACAATGGTGTGCCTTCAACATGATACATTGGTGTGCCTCCACCTTCGGAAGTAGACAATGGTGTGCCTTCAACATGATACATTGGTGTGCCTCCACCTTCGGAAGTAGACAATGGTGTGCCTTCAACATGATACATTGGTGTGCCTCCAACATTGGATGATGATGTCTCTTGAACTTGGGAACTCATAGATGATGTCCCCACATCTTCATAATTCAATTGTCTTGTTGCATGCAAGTTTCTCATTCATTGTCTTTTTGTTTCCAATTCCAATTCTCTCTTACTTTGTATTGATGTTTCATGTTCCTCATTCAAAGAAAAATCTTCTTGTATGGTATCTAATTTTTTTTGTTAACGAAGTTGTCTCATTCTTTCCCTTTTCTTCTCTTTGTCTCTTTCATGCTCTTTTGGTGTTAAATTCTTTGCTTGTTTCCTTGGCATGATGATGATTTCTACATATGAATTGATTACAATTTTCAAAATATAATATAAATGTAAAACAATAAGTCAAATTATAATATAAAATTCTTACAATATGACAAATTATAATATAAATTTATTACAATTATATCAAATTATGTATTGAACAAGTCTATATCATACCAATTATAAACCAAAACACTCTTTATTCACATTTGACATGTAAAAAAATAAAAAACTTACCTCAATTGATAAATTTCAGTGATAATAATTGACTTTCACAATTTGATCATGATTTTTAAACAAAAAGATGGTGCAAATTGATATAATATGCTTCTTTATCACTATCAACACCATGAAAAGTGAATACTTATCGGATAACATGTAGAACTTAGACAACATATAGAAAAAGTGGGCCTCTTTCACGATATCCTTGGCAAAGAAGATCATATGCAAAACTAAAAAGTGTTATGCATACTCTTAAATAGGGCATGCACTCAATGCAAAACAAGAAAAAGGGAGGAGAGAGAGAGAGAGAGAGAGAGAGAGAGAGAGAGAGGGTAGGAAGGTGGGAGAGAACATATGTGTTTGAGAGAGAAAGGGGTTGAAAGAGAGTAATAAGGGAAAACATATAGGGTATGAAGAGAGAGAGAGAGAGAGAGAGGGTAGGAAGGTGGGAGAGAACATATGTGTTTGAGAGAGAAAGGGGTTGAAAGAGAGTAATAAGGGAAAACATATAGGGTACAAAGAGAGAGAGAGAGAGAGAGAGAGAGAGAGAGAGAGAGAGAGAGAGAGATGAAGGTGGGAGAGAGCATATGTGTGTGAGTGAGAGAGAGGGGGGGTGAAAAAGGGTAATAAGGGAAAATATAGAGGGTAGGAAGGTGGGAGAGAGCATATGTGTTTGAGAGAAAGACAGGGGTTGAAAGAGGGTAATAAGGGAAAACATAGAGGGTACACACACACACACAAAGAGAGAGAGAGAGAGAGAGAGAGAGAGAGAGAGAGAGAGAGAGAGAGAGAGAGAGAGAGGGTAGGAAGGTGGGAGAGAGCATATGTGTGTGTGAGAGAGAGAAGGGGGTGAAAGAGGGTAATAAGGGAAAATATAGAGGGTAGGAAGGTGGAGAGAGAGAGAGAGAGAGAGAGAGAGAGAGAGAGAGAGAGTGTGCTCTCTCTCTCTCTCTATTTCTCTCTCTCTCTCTCTTTTTCTCTCACTTTGACTATTTCTAATAACTATTTAAATCTATCTTAAATAAGGTGCACTCCCTATAGGGTGTGTGCACTATTGAAATCTATGACTTTCATATGGTGCATGCCCTATGAAAGTCATAGATTTCAATAGTGCGCTCACCCTATAGGGCGTGGACCCTATACAACACACACACTTTGTAAGGCATTGGAATTTACCAATCCTAAGGCTTGGATTTTTCTTGGAGATCCAACCCAAAGGCTTGGGCGATTGAAATAGGTCTGAGATGTGTTTTCTAGGAGACATACAAAAAAATGAAATCTTTTTTTATGTGCTCCTCATCATGTTTTCTTGTGGCTCAAGAACGTAAAAATTAGATGACGTGATATTGCAGATCTCTCTGTTAGCTTTCTAAGCATATAATTTATTTTGAATTCTAATTATGTTAAGTTTTTCAACTCTAATTTATTTTGTGTGTATGTTCATTTTTTGTAAAAAACCAACATGTAGTATTTTGGGCATAGATTTTGGCTCGTTCATTGAATTTTGCAACAAGTTACATTTTTAGAAACTAGACTCCATTCTACACACTTTAAAAAAAAAAGAAAATTTGATTTGATGAACTACAACAGATTTGAATAGATTGTATAACTTGAAGATATGTGATTTAAGATCACTGAGTTGTTGATTAGATATGTAAGATGATTAAATCAGTAATAATTTGTCATTGATGTCAACTAGTTTTGATAGTACTTATCTTGTAAGTTACTATACCCAAACATCTATAGAAAGAAGAAGAAAAGAGATGAAGAACATATATATCTACATGACAAAGATGGAGATGATAGATAAGAATAAGGAATACATTGGGTAACTTATGAATGAGCCTATGACCATATGTTATTGACTTGATTATGTTGCATTCATCTATGATGAAGGATAGAGAAAAATGCACAAAGTAGTGTTGTTGGTTAAAGAACCATTTCAGTATACACCGACGCAGTGTAGTGTATATCAAGCATAGTAAAAATCAAGCTTGTGTTCACCGAGACATTTCTTTGTTAATCGAGCAGAAGAAAAGAACTAAATGATTAGTTTAGCCAATGGAAGTTAATGAGATGTAAAGTACCTCAAAATTAGAGATGAAGATAATGTTTGTTACAAAGATCGATGACTAACTTAATTCGAAGAAGATCTAAGGGATTGAAACAAAACATGTTACAGACACATCAGCCGAGGAAGGTTTAAGCGACAAAATCAACAAAGGAGATTAAGCGGAAAAATCTAATGGATGGAATTAAAATGGTTTACTCATTGATTTAAGAGACTAGGATTTCATGATGAAATTATGTTGGAAGAAGGAGAATGCAGAGATATCGCATGAACAAGCTTCATGCATACCTGATCAAACTGGTTAAGGAGAACCAAACTATAGAGATTACCGAGCATCAGAAAGCTATTATCGAGAGACAGTAAGTTACTGAATATTTATTGAAACAAAATTGATATATTGATCAAAAGATTTGAATGAGCTTAACATAGATCTGATAATCTATAATTGAAGTTGTGTTGTGATCAGATCAACTGCTGTTACATTTTAACCATTGTAAACAAAGAAATCTCTTAACAAAGTGGACTAGAAAGTCTTGTAATGTCATTCATAGAGTGTACATTTTTTATCCTGTCAACCCCATAGTGAATGCTGGTTGGATGATAATGGTTGGTCTAAATTCCTCTAACAAGGTCACACCTCATAGTGTTTTTGTAACCTTTAATAGGGTTGGGTCTTCATGGACCTCACTTCAAAAGAGTGAACAATTTTTGGGTTGTCGGTCCCAAGTGGTTTTTCCCTTCACAAGGTTTCCACATTAAATCTCTTGTGTTATGTGTTGATTGTGATGATTGTTTGTTGTCATACTTTACATGTTGCATATTGGATTTGATCAATAAGAACTATATGTTATTAACTAGTAATTGGTAAAAGCATAGACATGATACTATTTTAGTATACCGAGTTGCAGAAGTTTTAGTAAATTGTTTTTGGATATACATTTTATGATTGAAACTATGGATAATGGATTCCCCCCCACCCCGCCTCTCAGTTATTCTAACAATTAGTATCAGAGCGTTGGTTACTTGAAACAAAGTTTTAAGGAATTTAGCACAAAGATCTCAACATGTATAAGAGGGAAGTACCAAAGCTAAATAAGGATAACTTCACAGTATGGCAAAGCTGAATGAAGCTGCATGTATCTAGAATTGAGAATTCTTCCCTTACACTAATGGAGAATGGCTACATTGCACTGCCCACTGGTCCCTTGACCCTTGATCAACTAAGAGACAGGCATGAACATAATGTTACTATGATGGAGATTGCTGCTACCTGTACTGATGCTGAATTTGAAGATATTAAAAATTGCACTACTACTAAAGATATGTGGGATAAAATTGCTCAAGTTTATAGTGGTGATGTGAATGTCAAAAGAGCTAGAGCTGAAAGCTTAAGGGGTAGATTCAATGACATGAAGATGAAGGAAGGAGAAAATATTGTGTAGTTTACAAATAGACTAAAAGAGGTAGTACATGCTATTAGAGCATCTACTAGTGTTATTGATGAAGAGACAGTGGTAAGAAAAGTTCTCAGAACCTTATTGCTAGTTTATGCAATCAGAATATCTACAATTCATGAAACTAGGTCTGCATCTGGTAACAACCTTACTCTTGATAATTTGATTGGTAAGCTTACAACCTTTGAACTGAATAAATTTGATAATAGTGTTGTACCATCTATTGAATCTGCTTTTATGTCTTCTTTGAAGATTGGTAAGTCTAGTAGAAGAAATAAGAATGCTGATAGTGATAGCAATACTGATGATGAGTTTGATAAACTTGAAGCTCTTATAGCTAGAAGGTTACCTAAAGGTAAAGGAAGGTATAGAGGTAAATTACCATTAGCATGCTTTAACTATAAAGAGGTTGGTCATATTACTACTAGATGTCCACATAGGAAAGATGATGACAGAAACAAAGACTGATTTGGTGAAGGAAGCTATGGGAGAAGAGGCGACAGAAGTTACCGACACTACAAGAGAGACAATCGAGACAATAATGATAAAGGAAAGAAGGTGTGCTACATTGCAGAAGAAGATGTCACCAATACCGAAACTAATGAAGATGTGGAGGTAGTATTTGTTGCAATTAAGGATGACTCAGAGGAAGATGAAAGGTATGTAGAGACAACACTTATCTCTAAGGTTAATAGAATGATACATGGATCATAGATAGTGGTTGTACACATCACATGACTGGTGATGAAGAGAAATTTGATCATGTTGAAAAACACAATGGAGGATCTATTAGAATGGGTAATGATACACCTTGTATGGTTAGAGAAAAAGGATCCATAATGATAAATGATAAAATTAGATGTGACAATGCTTATTAGGTAAAAGGTCTAAACTATAATTTTCTAAGTGTGGCACAGGTAAACAATTTAGGCCATTGAGTTTCTTTTGAGAGAAATAAAGTGAAGATATTTGATGATGGAGGAAGACTTATTGGAACTAGAACACAATCGAGAGGTAATTTATTTTATCTTGATAATGATCAGTCTTCTTGTTTAATGATGAAAGATGAAGATGCATAGTTGTGGCATAAAAGGTTATGTCATGTGAATTTTGATAACATGATTAAGATTAGTAAAAAGAAAAAGGTTAGAGGTCTGCCTAACTTATCTAAGCCTGATCATGTTATGTGTCATGAATGTCAGAAAGGTAAAATGAAAAAATCTAGTTTCAAAAGTAAAGATTATTCAACAAACAAATTACTTGAGTTGGTGCATACCAACCTATGTGGTCCTATGAGAACTCAAACTTACTATGGAGACATATATTTTATTATTTTTGTTGATGATTATACTAGGTTAATGATAGTCATGTTCTTGAAAGAAAAATCAAAGGCATTTAAGATGTTCAAGTGGTATAAAGAAAAAGTTGAGAAAGAGACTGGTAAAGAATTAAAATGCTTAATATCTGGCTGAGGTGGTGAATTTATTTCTAATGAATTTACTAACTTTTGTAATGAGCACGGTATTAAAAGATAGGTCTCTACACTGAGGACACCACAAAAAAATGGAATAGCTGAAAGGAGGAATAGGTCAATCATTGACTATGCAAGGACATTGATGTTACAAAAGAATGTTTCTTAGACATACTGGAGGGAAGCTATCAGCACAGTTGTTTATGTTCTAAACCAAGTACAACTGAAGAAGGACACTAATAAGACACCCTATGAGTTATGGTTTGGTCACAAACCCACTATAAGTTATTTTAGAGTTTTTGGAAGTAATTGCTTTATTCTGAAAGATGAAAGAAATGGGAAGTTTGACTTAAAAGGTGATGAAGGGATATTTCTAGGATATTCCACTAAAAGTAAAGCATACAAGTGTCTTAACAAAGTAAATAATAAAATGATTGAAAGTATTAATGTTCAGGTTGATGAGTTTGATGATAAGAATGAAGCGGAAAGCAAAAAGGAACTGGAAGACTATAGTAGATTCAGTTACATTGAACAACTAGAGTACCTACCAATCTCGTAGATAGTGACAACTAGTCTGTAGGAAAATAATACCGAGGAATAGGAAAAAGAAACCAATGAGTAGGAAGCACCCACCGAGCAAGAAAATGAACCTGTAGAGGATGAAAAAGAAAGAAGAGATCAGATACTCACAATATTTGTCAGAAGACATCATCTTGAGACACAAATCATTGGAGACAGACAAGCTAGCATGTAAACAAGAAGTAAAGCAAGACAAGGTACATGTCTAGTTTGTGAATATGAACTAAAGAATGTAAAAGTTGCATTAGAAAATGATGAATGGGTTAATGAAATGAAAGAGGAAATATAACAAATAGAGAAGAAAAAAACTTGGAGTTTAGTACCCAGACCTAAGGACAAGAATGTTATCAGTACTAAGTGGATATTCAGAAACAAGTTTAATGAGAATGGAGAGGTAACAAGGAACAAAGCTAGGTTAGTATGAAAGGGATATGCACAGGAGGAAGGAATAGATTATGGTGAGACTTTTGCACCTATTGCTAGACTAGAAGGAGTCAAAATGTTACTTGCATATGTTGCACACAAAAAGTTCAAATTTTACCAAATGGATGTTAAATCAGCTTTTCTGAATGAGATACTTGAAGAAGAAGTCTACATAGAACAACCTAAAGAGTTTGTTGATCTAGAAAATAGAGATATGGTATGTAGATTACATAAAGCTTTATATGGTTTGAAGCAAGCACCGAGAGCCTGGTATGAGATTTTGCATAACTATTTACTAAGTATTGTATTTGTTAGAACACATGAGAACATTAATCTGTACATGAAAGGAAATTTTGATGATACTATCTTGATTGCTGAGATATTTGTGGATGACATAATATTTGGAGGACAAGATCAAATCTATAAGTCATCTGCTGATGAAATGAAAAGTGAATTTGAAATGTCTATGTTTGGAGAGATTAAGTTCTTTCTAGGCTTACAAGTGATTCAACAGAATGATGGTATATTCATCACACAATCTAAATATATAAAGGAAGTATTGAAGACATTTGGCATGGAAGATGCTAAACCTATGGGAACACTGATGGCTACTGGATATAAACTGACTAAAGAAGATGGAACTACTGAGGTAAACCAGACACTGTACCAATCTATGATTGGTAAGTTAATGTATGTAGTTCACAATAGACCCACTATAGAACATGCTATTGGAATAGTTGCTAGATTTTCTGCAAACCCTAGAGAATCACACATGGTTGCTACAAAGAGAATCTTAAGATACCTAAAGAAAACTGAAGATTATGGACTATGATATCCTAAGAAAGGTAATTTTGAACTGAAGGTATACACCAATGCTGATTGGGCTGGAAATGTGGATGATAGAAAGAGTACCACCAGGGGAGCATTCTTCTTTTGTGAAAGACTTGTTACATGGACAAATAAGAAATAGGCTTGCATTTCCCAATCTAGAGCTGAAGCAGAGTATGTTGCTGCTGCTACTAACTGTTCAAATATTGCATATATCAAGCAAGTGTTAGAAGGAATGAATGAGGTAATCATTGAGTCGGTGATTATATATTGTGATAACACTAGTGCTATTAATATTTCAAAGAATCCAGTGATGCATTCTAAAATAAAGCATATATCAATTAAGTATCACTACTTAAGGGAACAAGTATAGGAGAAGCAAGTGAAGCTAGAATTTATTACATCAAAAGAATAACTTACTGACATATTTACAAAGCCTCTACCAAAGGATACATATGAATACTTGAGGACTAGACTTGGGGTTCATCCCCTATCTATCGGTCACTAAGGTGATCTCGAGGTTGCATCAGGCTAAACTTATCAAAAGATCATACATGTTGATGCAGTAGAGTTCACACTTTGGATTTCTATCTAAGGTTGTGAAAGGTTGAAGTACTAGAACAAATTTGTATAATAGTATACCGAGATACATAGAATGCACCAAACGATAGAGAGTTACATGGATACTATAGAGCTGTATGTTTGTATTTCCCTTTGGCATTGTTGTCAAAGGGAGAGAGATCAATATGAATAATATAGAGCCAAAGAAAAAGGGAGAGAGATACATAAAAGGGAGCTAAAAATATCATATCTACAGAAGTCAGTCTACACTTGAAATGCTTTTATGTAATGTAGTGATTAAACATATTAAGCTAGGCAGAGCTTGTACCACTACAACATTTGTTGACAGAGTTTTAGAATACATGTTTGGTATGTGTATGGCATATTTTATATTGCTTGTGTTGCCATCAATGCCAAAGGGAGAGATTGATGAACTACAACTAATTTGAATAAATTGTATAACTTGAAAATCTATGATTTAAGATCACTGAGTTGCTGATTAGATATGTAAGATGATTAAATCAATAATATTTTGTCATTGATGTCAACTAGTTTTGACAGTAATTATCTTGTAAGTTACTATACCCAAACATCTATAGAAAGAAGAAGAAAAGAGATGAAGAACATATATATCTACATGAGGAAGATGGAGATGACAGATAAGAATAAGGAATACATTGGGTAACTTTTGAATGAGTCTATGACCTTATGTTATTGACTTGATTATGTTGCATTCATCTATGATAAAGGATAGAGAAAAATACACAAAGTAGTGTTGTTGGTTAAAGAACCATTTCAGTATACACCGACACAGTGTAGTGTATATTGAGCACAATACAAACCAAGCTTGTGTTCACTGACACATTTCTTTGTTAACCGAGTAGAAGAAAAGAACTAAATGATTAGTTTAGCTGATGGAAGTTGATGAGCTATAAAGTACCTCAAAATCAGAGATGAAGATAATGTTTTTTACAAAGATTGACGGCTAACACAATTCGAAGAAGATCTAAGGGATTGAAACAAAATGTGTTACTGACACATTAGCCAAGAAAGGTTTAAGTAGAAAAATCAACAAAGGAGATTAAGCAGCAAAATCTAATGGATGGAATTAAAATGGTTTACTCATCTATTTAAGAGACTAGGATTTCATGATGAAATTATGCCAAAAGAAGGAGATTGTAGAGATATTGCATGAACAAGCTTCATGTATGCCTGATCAAACTAGTTAAGGAGAACCGAACTATAGAGATTACTGAGCGTCAGAAAGCTATTATCGAGCGACAGTAAGTTACTAATTATTGATTGAAATGGAATTGATATATTGATCAAAGGATTTGAATGGCTTGACATAGATTTGATAATCTGCAATTGAAGTTGTGTTGTGATCAGGTCAACTGCTATTACATTTTAACCATTGTAAACAGAGAAATCTCTTAACAGAGTGGACTAGAAAGTCTTGTAATGTCATTCATAGAGTGTACATTTGTTATCCTATCAACCCCATAGTGAATGTTGGTTGGATGATAATGGTTGGTCTAAAATCCTCTAACAAGGTCACACCTCACAGTGTGTTTGTAACCTTTAATAGGTTTGGGTCTTCACCAACCTCACTTCAAAAGAGTGAACAATTTTTGGGTTTCCGGTCCCAGGTGGTTTTCCCATTCATAGGGTTTCCATGTTAAATCTCTTGTGTTATGTGTTGATTGTGATGATTGTTTGTTGTCATACTTTACATGTTGCATATTGGATTTGATCGGTAAGAACTATATGTTATTAACTGGTAATCGGTAAAAGCACAAACATAATACTATTTTAGTTTACCGTGCTGCAAAAGTTTTAGTAAATTGTTTTTGGATATGCATTTTATGATTGGGACTATGGATAACTGATTCCCCCCCCTCTCTTAGTTATTCTAACATGATTTTCAGTTAGTTTTAAATGATTTCTAGGGGGAGCACACAGAAATTTCATGTTTTTAGGATGTGTGCACTTCGTAAATTCATAAAAAATTATGCATTCATCAAAAAAATTACCAAAAAATTCTAGGATTAACTACGCGGTGTTAGCTAACTTCTTAGTGTAGCGATTAAAAAAATTCAAATTTTTTTTTAACATTTTAGGGGGAGCACACCAGACACTATGTTATGTTTTTTCACAAAAAATAGGACCACTTTTTGTGCTCCCCCTTTTTGAGGACCTTAATCTCCACCATTTTCAAAATATGTTTTTAGTTTAGGAACTAGATTCAAAGTATGACAACTCTTGTTTTTGTCGCATCTTAAAATTTTGAGTCTAACTATCTTCAATTTCTTGTTGAAGTTCAGAGTTTGCTGATTTTAGAAAAAAAAAGTGGCATCTTATACCCCATTTTTGGTCCCCCATCTTTGTGCACTTACTCATTACAGAACTTTGATCTTTTCAACTTTAAACAATTATAAACAATCAAAAGTAATGCAAAAATGAAAAGACCATATAAGCATAACACATTACTCATTACACCATGATTTTTTCTCGAGAAAACCCTGGCCAAAGGGAAAACACCGGTGGGGATGGTACCCACAAATATGCACTAAAATATAATATCCATGTTAGGAGATCTAGTCCTATTAGGAGCTGATTGTTATATAGTACATGTCCTTGTTAGAGGAATACAAAACCCTGTTAGGGGTATACAAAAGACCTGGTTAAAGTTGGTGAGCACACTACTCTTACAATCAATACTTGTCTCAAAAGAGTTCTCAAATGGGGAACAATACAAGGACTTATCTTTCTTAGATAGTTCCAATTATAGCTCAGCCTCTTACTGATCTCACATCTGATCTCTACTCTTACATTCACAAACTTACTCCATCATCATAATCATGACCATACTTCTCTTTCACAAAAGCAATCTATACTTATACAAAATCAGCCTTCCAATCGGCTTCACAATTACCATACAAAACATAACAATAACTCATACAAATGATATTTATGGAGTCAAAACTCTTATATTACCAAAGGTCAAAAATATACTTTATTCACCTATCTTAGAACATTACCATATTCACTGTACTCTCCTTAATCTTCGCGACTGTTCATATGCCTTGTTATGTTATTTTACTGTCTTCACATATCTTCTGAATAGTGTATCTCTCAGATCTGGTAACCAAAACTCATGCACTCTTAGATGAAGCATGTATACATCTCAAAATTCCTTTAGTTAAATTTTCAAGCTCTCATACCTCATATATCTTCATCGGTGACCAAAATTGTAGCATTGTACCCTGTTATCTTGATTCTGGACTTAGTCATTTTCATGACTGTGACTCCACTAGCAATCTTCTTATCATGCGATCAATCCAAACATAATTGTTTCCATAAATGAAAACCCTCAAGTGATTCCAAGTTCTTGAAAACATCACATTCCAACATGGAGTAAGTACATTTATAAGTTGTTTTTTAAATGAGGGTGAATTACACCTAGTGTGGGGTTGCTAGGTTATTGGATCTTGTATATGGTCCAAAAGAGTGTACCCTAAGAATTGGGGAGGATTTAGAGAGCCCAAAAGGGTATCTAAAACAATAAATATTTTTTTGAGTTGTTTGGGAAGTTTGAGAGAAAAAGGCTGATTTGTGACTAGTGAAGGCTACTAGCCTCAAGGGTTGTTGGAGTGGATTATGTTGGAGAGCACTTTACCAGACTTGGTGGGTTGGTGAAACATGGTACATTGACCATGTTAAGGTTTTATAAGGTGTTGGAACAAGGCTAGAAGTCTTTCTTGGAGATTTGATAACTTGGAGGCTCTAGGTGCATTGGGAGAAGCCTAGATAGTGCATCCTTGAATTGAGTTGGTTCCTTAAGGCTCTTCTGTGGCCTTCCAAATATTATGTGCCTACAAGTCATTGGCATAACATCATAATTTTTTTTTATTAATCATGAGAAATATTTTTACAACTTATCTCATTAGGAGCACTGGGAGGAAAGAGCTGAGCAGAGAAAACCTCTGGTATTACCCCAAAAAATAGAAGAGAACAGTTGTCATTAAATCTTACAAAAATCCTGTTATACATACAGGGTAATGCATGAGAAATTTATATTCCACCTAATTTACAATTCTATATAAATATACATATTATATGCACATGTATTCAAATAGATTTGACATTATAATATTTTGTATCTCTAATTGGATTTGCCCTACCCTTAATTTTCTCAATTATTACCTCATGGTCTAACTCACGAACCTTCCAAAGAGTTTTATTATGTGGTCTTCCCCCATATCTGATCAAGTGGACATTTGATGAAATGATGGGGTTTGAATAATGAAGAATCTTTTTGTGTGTCTCTCAATTCTCAAACAACCACAACCTAGGGCTCTTCATAGCATACTGCCTAAGCCATGTACCAGTTACAACCACTACTCCTATAGGGTATTCTAATTCTTCACCATCGATAACTGAGTGATCCAATTTCTTTTTTGCCTCAACACAATGACACAAATAATAATATGTCCCTTCTTCATTGTCTTCGGGCGCAATAACAACAAAAACATGGCCTGTAATGATATAAACATAATGAGGACATTAGTTTACTAAATATTTATGATAAAGTACCAAATTTGAGATTATTTCTATGTGGAAAATTTACCTGGTTGTACTAGATCAGATAAGCGATCAAAGTCAATGGATGATTCCATTTTTGTCAGTTGTAGTGATTCATGGGGATGATAGGAGGAAAGTGGGCTCAAAATACATGTATACCATTTGTCAACCCATTCCTTTAACTCACACCCATCCAAATCTACATCTACACATGATGAATAAAAGCATGATATATATTGTGTGTGGATACTCCATGAACCTACATTACAACTTCTAAAAGAGTGTAGCTCACTCAATCCTGTGAGTGTAAAAAAATCCTCATATGGTGCAATTTTATTTTCATGCATGAATGATGTAGAGGTGGTAGAGGATATGGTGGTTCCAAGATCCAAATAACAAAAAGAGATCAAGTCAACAAGATTTTCGATATCCAATCTTGATTATCCTAGGATAGCTTCAATAGGTAAAATATCAAATAACACACAACCAAGACACAAAATATGGTCCAACAACTTCAACTCATTTAATTCAAGATGCTATAAAGGTTTACAAACTTCTGTTCAAGGTTTCATATTCAAATCTCCAAAATTCACCAAACTAGGCCTAATAGTCTACCTTGTAGCCCTGCAGTAGCACTCATAAGGATTTTCCTTCAACTTTTCCCAAAACACTAGGAAATTAAATTATATATTTGAGTACCCTTTATGGGTTACCTTAACATACCAAAAGGATAGGGTAGGTTTCTTCGGAAGGTATATGACTATTTTCACTATTTCTTAGATTTTTAAGGCCTAAAATTCATGCATTTTCAAAGGAAGTACTAACCAGACAAACTCCCAAGTTCTAAATCTTTGCATATTTTCTTGAATAGGTTTCCATTAGAGGAATATGGAACCACTTCTAGGAGGTTTCTAGATACAAAAGCCCCAATTTGCACTCTCCAAACCCTTAAAACTAGGGCTTCTCCAATGTCACACTTCCCAAAGCTTCCTGCAATAAATAAAGGTTGGAAAAGCTTTTCTTCAACATTTCTATACAGATTTCATCATAAAATAGTGCCCTTGTTTGGCCAAAACTCTCTATCCTTCACCCTACCCTCCAGATTCACTTAGTTCCTTAGTGTTTCCTATGGTGATCACCACAACAGTCAATCAAACTTGCATTCTTAATGTTAGAAGGATATAATACATGTTAATTGAGTGTCATTCTATGAGAACTAGTACTTTACATTCATAGAATGACATTCATAATAAAATAAATTCAAGAAACTTGCCCAAATTCAGACTTCTAATGACTGTACAGTCCCAAATTGAAATAGCAGTGACTAGAATGGAATTTTAGAGCATGAATGACTTCAAAATCATGAGATGTAAGGATCAAAACATTAGAGACAACATTCCATTCATTAGAAACTTTTAATCATACCAAAAACCCTTCAAACTTTGCAAGAAAATCACCCTTTATTCTCCAAAACTAGGTACAGTCCATACAACGGGGTCTCATGCCTGTACAATGGATTTGTGAGACATTTAATAAACCCCTAGCAACTACCCCAACTAATATTAATTGGTTGTATGGCTTAATTTGGCCTAAAATTAACAAAAACTAATTCCCTCCTAAATGTCCATAATCGTTATAATTTGAAAATTCAAATTTATAACTTTGTAACTTTTGAATATTTGAAATTGCTAAGTGTTGAAACTTTACCAAATCATCTAAATGGACTTATTGACCTATTATTAAGACTAATTTATCCTATTTTAAACTTGTAACACTTAATTCTATCCTAGACTCCAAATTTAGTCCTAAGGCTTATTAGGCCCTTTAGGATTAATTACACATTTTCTATCCTTATTACATGAAATGACCTCATAGGCCATTATAGGTGCCAAAATCCTCCAGTTGATGTCTTTGGATGTCTTTATATGATTTTATGGCTCCAAGTATGTCTTCATAGGTATTTTGGTTTCTTTGTGTCTTCTAGGTGCCCTTTTACAATGTTCACCAGCTTTGAAAAGATTCTTGTCCCAAGAATTAGTCTTTGCAATGGATGGTTGAGTCTGAACCATTACTCCAAGGATATGGTACCTTAGGGAAGGAATGAAGTCCCCTAAGGTCACTTCCCTCTTCTTTCCATACCCTACATTTTCATAAACACATTTTTTAGAACAAAAATCTTTAGAGAATAGTCCTCTCCCATGATCTTGTTGTTTTGCTGTTGGAGGTTGCTGCCCACTATCCTCCCACATCTGAATATTTTTTTTTACTATCTGCCCCTTAATAGGACATTTGACTGAGCCTATCTAAACATACTTTAAATCCCAAATGTCTTCCTTCATAGTACTATTCAACACTGTCTTATTCTGTCCCTATTTGGGTGCTTGCCAACTGGTATCATCTTTAATGTTTCCTTGCTTATGAAGAGGAATATTATCACCAAAACACATCAGTACCTTGTCTTTATCCCTACAAGTCAGTGGATTCAACATAAACTTCTCTATTCCTTTATGAACAATATAAGTATTAGTGTAACCATTATGGATTGTCTTCCTTATACATTGCCAATGTCTACCTAATATCATGTGCCCACAATTCATAGAGATTACATCACACCAAACCTGATCATGATATGGCCCTATTAAAAAATTGACAAGAGCCTTCTGGCTAACCTTCACATTCAACTCTTGGGTTACCCAAGAAGCACTGTAAGGGTTAGGATGATCTACTAATGCCAATCCCAACTTAGAAACCAAATCAACTGAAACCAAATTGCTATGTGCCCCTGAATCAATGATTAGAGTACATACCTTGCCTTAGACTAAACATCTTGATTTAAATATACCTTCTTGTGATGATGTTGGTAATGGTCCTCCTTTCCTCATGAGTAGAAATTCTCCTACCTCAAGGCTTGCTACTTTAGGTTCATGAGTGTCATCTTCTTCAATCAAATTTACCCTCCTTTCCTTGCCTTGATCAGAGTCTATCCATTTAGGGCATCTAAAAGATTGATGTCCAACTTCATTGCAATGAAAGCATCTACCTGTGAAAATGCCACTTCCTCTTCCTCCTCCAAATCTTCCACCTCTTGGGTGTGTCCTCCTTTTGCCTCAGAAGTAGTTCCTTTGTCCTTCTCTTCCCAAACTTAATTTGTCCTTCCTCCTCTTCCCCTCATTGAAGAACCTCCTCTATTACTACTATTCTACCTTTCACTCTTTCTTTTCAATTTCTCCTCTATTCTAAGAGCCAACTGGTAACATTCCTTCACACTTCTGGGGTTAGAAGACATAAATTCATCTTGAATGCTAAATCTTAAACCACCTAGATACCTAGAAACCTTAACAACTTCATCTTCTTCTGATCCAGATCTTATACTTAGTTTATAAAATTCATCAGTATATGCTTTAACATCTAAGTCTTTTTTTCTTAAACCTTGCACTTTCTTATGCATTTGCACATCAAAATCTTTAGGAAGAAAGTTACCTTTTAGTTTTTCTATTATCTTGTCCTAGGAGACAATCTTTGGCTTGCCTCTTCTCCTTCTGTCTTCCTCCTCATGATCCCACCATAGGAGTGCATGCCCTTTGAGTTTTGTTTTTGCCAATCTGACCCTTTGTTCATCTGGTACTTATTCACTTTCAAAGTAGGCATCCATGATGCTATCCAATCCAAAAGATCTTCTTATTTCAGACTCCCATCATACATAGGGATATCTCCCCTTACCTTATGCTGCTCATTCTTCATAGCCCTCAATATCCTGATTGTCCTCTGCTCTTCAGGATCTATTTGTTCCTCCTCTTCTTCTTCTTCCCCTTCCTTATGGGTTTCTTCCTCTTCTTCACTATCAAATCCTTCATTTTCTACTCTTCTTTGATTGGATTCCAATGCTTCAAGTCTAGCCAAAATTATATTATAAGACTCGTGCAACCTTGTGTTTTTCTCCTTCAACTCTTGGATCTACATGGCAGTACCTGGATTCCTTGGAGCCATTTTCACAAACAATAATTAGACTTATTTAGTAAAGTGTTCCTTTATCCCTTCAAGGATCTACTAATGTGCTTTGATACCACTTGATGTAGATGTGGCAGAGGATATGGTGGTTCCAAGATCCAAATAACAAAAAGAGATCAAGTCAAGAAGCTTTTCAATATCCAATCTTGATGATCCTAGGATAGCTTCAATAGGTGAAATATCAAATAACACACAACCAAGACTCAAAATATGGTCCAATATCTTCAAATCATGTAATTAAAGATGCTATAAAGGTTTACAAACTTTTTTTCAAGGTTTCATATTCAAATCTCCTAAATTCACCAAACTAGGCCTAATAGTCTGCCTTGTAGCCTTGCAACAACACTCATAAGGATTTTCCTTCAACTTTTCCCAAACCACTATGAAGATAAATTATATATTTGAGTACCCTTTATGGAGTACCTTAATATACCAAAAGGAAAAGGTAGGTTTCTTTGGAAGGTATATGATTATTTTCACTATATCTCATATTTTTAAGGCTTAAAATTCATGTATTTTCAAAGGAAGTACTAACCAAAAAAACTCCTAGGTTCTAAATATTTGCATAGTGTCTTTAATAGGTTTCAATTAGAGGAATATGGAACCAATTTTCCTCCAAGAGGTTTCTAGATACAAAAGCCCCAATTTGCACTCTCCAAACCCTTAAAACTAGGGCTTCTCCAATGTCACGCTTCCCAAAGATTATTGAAACAAATAAAGGTTGGAAAACCTTGTCTTCAACAGGTTTATACACATTTCATCATAAAATAGTTCCCTTGTTTGGCCAAAACTCTCTATCCTTCACCCTACCCTCCAAATTCACTTAGTTCCTTAGTGTTTCCTATGGTGATCACCACAACAGTCAATCAAACTTGCATTCTTAATGTTAGAAGGATATAATACATGTTAATTGAGTGTCATTCTATGAAAACCAGTACTTTACATTCATAGAATGACATTCATAATAAAAGAAATTCAAGAAACTTGCCCAAATTCAAACTTTTAATGACTGTACAGTCCCAAATTGAAATAGCAGTGACTAGAATGGATTTTCAGAGCATGAATGAGTTCAAAATCATGATATGTAAGGATAAAAACATTTTAGACAACATTCCATTCATTACAAACTTTGAATCATACCAAAAACCCTTCAAAATTTGCAAGAAAATCACCCTTTATTCTCCAAAACTGGGTATAGTCCGTACAATAGGGTCTCATGCTTGTACAATGGATTTGTGAGACATTTAATAAACCCCTAGCAACTACCCCAACCAATCTAGATTGGTTGGATGGCTTAATTTGGCCTAAAATTAACAAAAACTAATTCCCTCCTAAATGTCCATAACTGTTATAATTTGAAAATTCAAATTTATAACTTTGTAACTTTTGAATATTTAAAATTGCTAAGTGTTGAAACTTTACCAAATAATCTAAATGGAATTATTGACATATTATTAAAACTAATTTATCCTATTTGAAACTTGTAACACTTAATTCTATCCTAGACTCCAAATATAGTCCTAAGGCTTATTAGGCCCTTTGGAACTGATTACACATTTGCTATCCTTATTACATGAAATGACCTCATAGGCCATTATAGGTGCCCCTACACCAATGAACCAAAAAATATATGAACTATAGACTCACCTTCATTACCTAGACCCATTGTAGAATTACACCATTGGACAATACATCTCACATCTAACAATGTTTCTTTCTCTTTGTACTTTAATTCTTCATGTGTTAAGGCTCTTTTAATACACACACCTGCACCATCATGCTCTCCCTTTCCATGACTGACCTCTATGAAATTCCACATATATTAAATTTTGATAATCTTATGCATCCTACACAACCAATAAAACATCTGATAATTCTTGAATTGTGATGCACAATTATCCGATCATATGATATGTCGATGATATGATATGCCTCAGTTAGCCAAATCACCATAAAATAGTTTTAAAAAATTGTATAAAAACTTTGTAGAATGTGAGCAATCATCATTGATATAAAAATGATACTCCCTCAATATCATCTTGTTCTCCTCTGTACTATCAGGTGAATGCATGAATGCTATATGAACAAATATAGCAACCTGTTGAGAGATGTAATACTTTTCTTGCACCTCATTTTGTGGTTGTAGTGTGTAGTTCTCTGCAAAGTCCACAACTAAAACAATGGTACCAAGTGGGAATGTGTCCTTGCACAACTTGAATTGCATATCCAACCATTGTGCTCTATGTGTATGCCTTGCATACTCATAAACAATTTTTTTATGAAAAATGTCCATGAACTAATACATTGGATTTTTTTCAATTACTAAATCACATATTTTAGCCTCTTTTCCATCTTTTAGATTGTATGTTACAGCCTTATATTTTCCAAATTCCACTATTTCATTACTAATTGCATTGTTACTCTCCATATGTTGACAAATTGGTAAATGCCGCAAACCTCTAAAATTTATACATGTACCATTCAAGCATGAGAGCTTGTAAAATTTTTGACCATTCACTTTTTCACATAAAATGGTAGATATTAATTCCCTTGAAGATCTAGGTGGGACATTTATGGTACAATCCTGCAAAACATTGTTAGAGTGCAAATCTACACATATAATCCTATAAACATCAAAATGGTTAGAAAATTCAATATGTACCCTACAACAACAAGTTGTGTGTGTGTGATTTATCTTCACATAAAAAGGTTTACCCATTTTAAAATATCGACTCTGACTAATTTTAATTTGAGGATACATATGTATAAATTTTGTAAAGAATTGTGTCTGAGTTGAATCCAAAAAATGTTTTTGGATGTGGAACATGAATTCGACTATCGATCATCCTTCTTACAACATCTCTTTGATTAGGAGATACCCGTGTGTTATTCTTCCAAAATTATTCAATCAAGGATTTCAAAGCTTCAAAAATTGCTTTATCTTTTCATTGTAGTCTACCAAAAAATGCCCATAACTCATTTCTATTTGGATCTTCCACTCTTTGACACCTTCCCAGGGCTCTCATTAGAGACTTTCTACTTATTTTCAATGTTTTTCTTGTCTTTCTAATGAGTCAAGATTTCTTCATTTGAGTGCTTACTATTGTTGATGTAAGTACATGTCGTGTGACATTACTATCTTTCGTGCATGATGTAGAACCCACTCTGTCATATGCAATCATTAGATTCTTTAAAATATATTTTTCAGTTGACTCATCCATCATTCTTAGTCCAAGAATCTTCATGATGGGCCTAAATTTTAGATTTATCATCATTTCAACAAATAGTTGACATCTTCCTGACATGTTTAAATTCTCAAAAAATGATCTCCAAATACGATTAGCATTTCTTTGACAAGTACACTTGGAAATCTTGTCAGGCATTACTTGCAAAAATGTTAGTATCAATATCAATCAAATATTTTGGCTTTTTATAAATAATTCATGAAAAATATTGTGTGAATTGTGTAGCATCTCGAGTTCCTTCAACATTACACGATGTTGTGCCTACACCTTGGGATGTAGATAATGGTGTGCCTTCAACATGTTACAATTGTGTACCTCCACTTTTGGATGTAGACAATGGTGTGCCTTCAAAATGATACAAGGGGGTGTGTACACCTTGGGATGTAGACAATGGTGTACCTTCAACATGATACAAGGGTGTGGCCACACCTTTGGAAGTAGACAATGGTGTGCCTCCAACATTGGGTGATGATGTCTCTTCAACTTGGGAATTCATAGATGATGTGCTCGTATCTTCATAATTCAATTATCTTGTTGCACACAAGTTTCTCATTCATTGTCTTTTTGTTTCCAATTCCAATTCTCTCTTGTTTTGTATTGATGTTTCTTGTTCCTCATCCAAAGAAAAATCTATCTATGGTATCCAATTTTTTTGTTCATGAAGTTGTCTCATTCTTTCCCTTTTCTTCTCTTTGTCTCTTTCATGCTCTTCCAGTGTTAAAGTCTTTTCTCATTTCCTCAGACAATTTACAGAAAAAGTGGGCCTCTTTCATGAGATCTAACAAATAAGACCATTTATTTTAGTCTTTCATAGTGCGAGCGCGCTATAGCATGTGTGCCCTATGTAAAACTAGAAAAGTGTAATGAGAGAGATAGAGAGACTTTTGATCTTCCTCTCTCAGTCTCTCTCTCATGCTCTCTCTCTCTCTCACACACACACACACTCTCTCCCACCTTCTCTCTCTCTCTCTCTCTCTCTCTCTCTCTCTCTCTCTCTCTCTCTCTCTCCTCACCTTCTCACTCACTCTCTCTTCCTCTATCAGCCCCCACCACCTTCTAACTCTTTCTCTCACTATTCAAATCTATGACTTGAATAGGGTGCACGTTCTATAGTGTGCACATCCTATGCAAGTCATATATTTGAATAGCATGCATGCACTATAGAGTGCACACACTTTGTATGACATTGGAATCCATCAAGCCTAATGCTTGGATTTTCCTCGGAGATCCGACCCAAAGGCTTTGAGGATTCAAATAGGCCTAAGATGTGTTTTCCAGCAGACATACAAAAAAATGACATCTTTTTTGTGTGCTCCTCATCAAGTTTACTTGTGGTTCAATAACATTAAAATCAGATGATGTGATATTGTAGATCTCTCTGTTAGCTATCTAACCATATAATTTATTTTTAATTCTGATTATGTTAAGTTTTTCATCTCTAATTTCTTTTGTATGTATGTATGATTTTTGTCAAAAACCAACGTTGAGTGTTTTGGGCATAGATTTTGGCTTGTTCGTCAAATTTTGCAACAAGTTACATTTTTAGAAACTAGATTCCATTATACACACTTTAAAAAAAAATTGATTTTTAATTAGTTTTAAATGATTTCTAGGGGGAGCACACATAAATTTCATATTTTCAAGATGTGTGCACTTCATAGATTCATAAAAAATTATACATTCATAAAAAAATTAACAAAAAAATATGGGATAAACTACACGGTGTTAGCTAACTTATCACTAGAGTGATTAAAAAAATTCAAAAAAAAAGTTAACATTTTAGCCAGGGAGCACACTAGACACTATGTTCAAAAAAACTAGAACCACTTTTTGTGCTCCCCCTTTTTGAGGGCCTTAATCTAGATCATTTTAAAAATAAATTAGTCATTTAGGAACTAGATTCAGAGTATTACAACTCTTGTTCTTGTCACATCTTAAAATTTTGAGTCTAACTATCTTCAATTTCTTGTTGAAGTTTAGAGTTTTTTGGTTTTAGGAAAAAGGTGGCATCTTATACCCCCTTTTTGGTCCCCCATCTTCGTACACTTACCCTAAATCAATACCCTTAAAACTTTTCAAAATGAATCTTTGTAAACATGAATATCACTAACGGACTATATCAATTGCATTTAACACACATCCAAAACATAACTAAAATTTAAATGCATGTAATCTAATAAATAAACCATCCATGAAACTTCATACAAATAAATCAAGTATTTTGGTATTGTAGAAACCCTTGTTAGAAGGTAAAAACTACAGTGGGGACTGTTAACACTTAAACCTATAGATGATTAAAATATTTAGGAAGTTCACTTAATACAAGACTCATGTAATCCCAACAGCTGTATCCAGCACAATTTAAATGCTAAGGTATTAAGCCTTCAAGCCTTCTTCACTTTGAGTAACACTCAAGCGGGTTTACCTTTCAATAAATAACTATATTTCAAGTAGACTTCAACTTGCAAATCAAATCCCTCACTACTATACTATCTTCTTCTCAAAATTAACTCAATAAAACACCATTACTCTGAGGATAGCCTAGATTATCCTGATACAGAGCACCATAATAAAAATCACAACTGAGATAGAACTGAACAGTGCCCTAAGGACATTCATCCTTCTCCTTTTTCTGAGTAAAACTCAAGGAAGGATAACCTCTATCAAGTGCTTCTTCAAAGCATTATAAAATTGATCTATGCATTTGACATAGCCAATGTAACTCATAAACTTACAAATAAAAGTAAACAGAGATAGTTTTTAATAAAATGATGGTGAATATATGCAAATTGACCTAAACCAATGCCTTATTCATTGGGCTAGAGTCAAAATTTAAAATCTACAAAATCTTATTAACAAGAAGATACTAAAATTCAAATAAATTGCCTAACAATTCACTCTCCCAATTCCCAACCCTGCCATCAAATTCATGTATAGATATTCAAATTCCAAAGACCTCCCTAAAGGTTTACTCTCTCCTTGAGAGAAACTTGAGCTAAACCCCTATATCCACCTTGTGAATAACACATTAAAGAGCCTTACTAATTAATGCATAAGAAAATTAAAGTATCCATACACAAAGACAACTAGAGATAGCAATGAAATTCCAGTATATTTGTATTAATCTTCAACTCTATCCATTATAGTTTTAACAAAAACTTCAAAGAAATCAGATTCTATATTCAGTCTTTCTTTACAAAAACTTTCACCACCTTCACAAAAAGAGAAAAACTTGCTATATATACCTCTAGCCACCTTGCAATCCTCAAAAGGATGCAACAAGCTTAAGATGGCTAGTAAAATGACTTGCACTAAAGACAAAAAGTACAAACCAAAAGACAATGATTACAACAACCAAAAGTAGTTCACAACTACTGGTGTCTTCACAGGTGGCACCTTTGTCTGGAGATATTTCAAAGTAGTTTCTTTGATTTGTAGCATGCATGATGACTGCCAATACAAACTAACTTACATCATCCTTTGTTTGAAACATGCTCTCTCTCAAATTCTGGATAAGGTGCCATGTGTACTTTATTCTTCTTCCTCTACCTCTAGCTCCTGGACAGCTGGCTTCTTCTTTTTCTTTGTCATTTTGTCCCAAGTTGTCACATCATCATCAGATGGCCAATTGAAACTCTACAGCTCCTATAGTGATTTGATTTGTAGGTCCCACTTGGAATCAGTTATAGCTTTAACCTCTGCAACAAACTATCAATTATACCATTGCACCCATCTAAGTCTAAAACATTATCACCTTTGAGAAAGGCATCTTGTCTAATTATCAATTGATCCATCGATGACCTCCATTCATCAAAATTTATCACACTTCCATCACTATTGAAAATAGAGGGAAAAAAATTATTGTAATCCTTGTCAAACATAGCCAACTTGGCTCTCACTTGATTTGACTTCCCTTTGAAAAACTTTGAAACAACAATAACCAACCCAATCTTTTCATAAACTTTTGTTACCACCCCAGGGATATCAAACCTATACTCCTGCAACCCATCAAGTTTTTTGAATAACAAACTCCTCCCAGACCAAATGTTGTGAAGTGGCTCCAAAGTGGCTAGTGACTCATTTATTTTATTATTTGTCTTGTGTAACATGATGACAGACTGATGGACTGACTCCATCTTCTCTTTTATCTTGTCCTATCTATGTTGCACAACACTAGTTATAGTTTCCAGGGCTGCTTCTACCCTTATTTTCTCTAGATCTTCCATTGGATGGTCAATAACCTCTACTTCAAGTTGAGGAAGGGCTTCAATTTGCAAAGGTGGGGGAGGCACTACCTTAACTACTTCTTCAAGCTTTGCTCTTAGTTCTCCAATTCACCCTCCATTTTATTGATCACCATAAGTTTTAAATCCCTATCCTTTGCAACCCTCATTGAGTTGTCAAACAATTTGTCATACCTTTCTAACAATTGGATGGTTTTGGCCTCATTGAGGTGAGCCAAGTGTGTTACTACCTTAGACACCTCAAGATCGGTGGTGTTTTGGATAGTCTAGACAATCTTATTACCTTCCATCTTGTCCTCAATGCTAACTAGAGATGGCTTTTGAGTTCTTGGGGCCAAAGACCAAAGTGAAACAACTTGTCACTTGGGGTCATAACCACTTCCTCTAATCATGTCATCAATATGAACCTCATATGAAAAGCCTCCCTTAGGCTATTTTCTAATTTGGTCGGTGATAAAGGCACATGTTAAATCCCATCCAGGAGTAAAAAAGCATGCCACTTGATTTAACCATTTCTCTTGCTTCCTCCAGAGTGATCCTCTCAAGACTGAGATCATACGATGTCAGAGCTCTTAAAGTCTCTTCGCTTGGTTCCATACCTTTAGGTAGGGACTTCTTCACCTCCTCCTACTTCCTCCAAATGAGGAAATCTTTGAATTCATTGCTATTGATGAACTGGTCATCACCGAGAAACTCTTCTTGCTACAGTTCTCTTTCATCTGCTCCTAATATCGAGGGTAACTCCCCTTCTTATTTTGACACAATTTTCTTTCCTTCTCTGATAGCCTTTCTTAATTGATGGTGGTATGCTCTTTTACGGGCCACAAGAACTGAAGCACTATCAAATACCTTCTTTTTTTTTCTCACCTTTGAAGGCTCACCAACTTCCAGCCTTTGTTTCTTCAATGGTGGCTCTAAAGTAGCCTCGACCTCCATTTGATCTTGAGTTAAGTCAATGATTGGTGCTTCCATTGCTGGAGGTGGACTACTACCTTCTTGTGACTCATTAGTGAATTCTTTAGGTTCAGAGGTGGAATAATTTCTTGGTACCTCTAAGTTCTCCTCAAGAAAGCACTCCAACTGATTAGACAGGGTGCCATGCATTTATATCATTTTTTTCATTCTCTGTAGGTATGGGAGCTCAGGGAAATAACCATTTAAAGGAATTATTACTGCCTTCAGCTTGGCCTTTGTATCTAGAAAATCAAAGTATTTGGTCCATCTTCTCCCTGCTTCATCCAGATCCATCATATTCCTTATCACATCCTCCTCATCAAGTCCCTCATTCTCTTTGATAGTACCAATGTTAGGAATCAAAGTCATCTTGGCTATTTTGATGAAACCTTCAGAGTCAACATACCGGCAAGTACCTATAGTCATCTTGAACTAATTTAGCCAACTACTGACTTGATCCAGTGCTCTTTTTCCAATCAAAAAGATATCAATTATGAATTTCCTTGGTGTGAAAGTACCCTTCCTATGAGGTTCTAGGTGCTCTTTGTTAGTCCACATTAATTTCCAAATGAATTCCATCATAGAAGCTCTAGGAGGTGCATATTTTGGAAGCAAATGTGGAGGTTGGGGGAAACCCTAAACCCTGATGACTGTGAAGGTACCCCCTAGGTAGAAGTCTCCCCAATTGTGGTTGCTTAGCCATTTGTCTTCAAACTACATTGGTCTTAAAACCCTCAAGACCTTAGTTGACAATCTCACAACATTTGTTCCTAACATTTCAAGAATTGGGTGGACAAAATAGTTCTAAAAAATGGAGAAGTTACACTCATTGGATGTGTTGTTCCAAACTCTCAACCAACATTGCACTGGGTTTGGAATGTCCTTAAATGAGTCCTTATCATCAACATTCTTGCATCAAAATCATTAACATGATGGTAAAAAATAAAATGAATAAGAAGAGAGTAGTGCATGAATTTGATAGGTCTTTTATTTTCCTTGACAGACACAAACCCTTCATGCATCCTATCAATTACATACTGGATGTAATCATAATTATTTTTTGTGTGAGAATTCTGAATGTTAAGGATTATCATTAAAAGCTCAGTGGGAAACTTCTCATCATCCCCATCAATTCCTAAAACCCTACACAACCCATGACACAAGAATTTCATATAATGATTGAGGGATGAAAATAGATAAGGGGCATTCATACTTGCTAGGAGAGGGGCTATGTACTTATCTTGCTTGGGCATATGCTTGACTATTTGGCTCTTTACTAATCCTATGTTACTAGCATACTTGTCTCTTTCCTTTTTTAAATCAATTTCAGTGGAGGAGGAAGCATATAAATTGAATGCTTTCATGAAGGACCCCCTATCCAAGGAAATAAACATAGACTGGTCTTCAAACCTAACACATCTAGAGATGGGATCATACAACCTAGCCAACACAATGATTAAATCTACATCTAAAAACACATCATGCACAATTAGCTTTTCCATTCCCAACATCCAAGCATTACAAATAGGTATAGCTTTACCCCTATTGTTATAAAAGTATGAGAATATGGTAAAACCTGAACTTGCAGAAGTGATAGGATCCCTACATTTGTCCATGATATCTTCAAATGTTGTGTCGATAGCCTTCTTGTTTTGATTTGAACTAGGAAGAAGGTTGATGAATTCATCTGAGTAATTCGGCTTTCCTTTATCCTCTCCACTCTGTTCTTTTGCAGCCCCGATGGATGATGCTAGAGTCACCACTGGTCGACTCATCTTGATAGAATAGGGACCTCTCAACTCTACAACCTTCACACTACTCAATCTCTGCTACAATGCCAATAATCTCAATTGTCTTCAGAATAACTTTGGGCACAAAAAGTAATGCAGTCCTGTCTATATACTTCAAAAATTATGTGCGTATGATTGCCAAATCATAAAAAATCTGGCCTAAGTCACTTTGGCATTCAATTTTTCATATTACCAACCTTCAAATCATAGCTAGCTATGGCGTAGATGCTGATAGGATGATTTAAAAAATCATAAAAAAGGTGCGAGAGAAATAATCATGGATTTTTGCATTAAAACCCTTAATTACTGACGTAAACCCTTGTTAAAACCTGATTGGATGGATTTCTTCTTTTTCCAGCTTGGAAAAGTACCCTCTTCCATGTTGAAATGACTCATAACATTGATGGCATGAAAAATTAACCAGACATAGTTCAGAGATCTAGTAAACAAAGGAAACTCCTAATCTCCAAAAGAAATGCTAACCTGAGGTCAAGTTTGGGGATCCAATTATCACCGTTGATCCCAGCAATAATCAATGGTCCTTAGACTACCTTTCAAATTTTACCAAAACCCCATCTCAATCAGAGATTCAGTGACTAAAGGAAATCTCACATTCTCAGAATACTTGATTCAACCATGGTTAAACTCAGAGAATAAGCGACCAAAGACTTCACCAATTCTCGAAGTCTTTTCGTTAACTCATTCAAACACTTGGAGAAGTAGTGAACAAAGGGTATTTTAAGCCATGAAACACAATGCCTTAACCATGATCACATCTGGAGAGTCAGCGAACAAGCTAAATATCTTAATCTCAGAGAGGAATGCTTAACCATGGTCAGGCTTCGAGATTGAGTGAATAACCCAAATCACCAATTCGCTGAATGCTTTTCATACCTTAGGTTATATCTTGAGATTAAGACCTTACCATAGATCTTAGGAACAATCAACAATATTCACTGAGTCGCGCAATCCATTAAACCTTTAGTCTTTTCATTCTGAGAATATGTGACAAAGAAGTCACACCTTCATTTTACTTTATTCGCCAAGTCATTGAAAGATTTAGAACATCACCAACTAATTATGAGATCCCGTGAACACCTCATTCACTCAATCACCAAATAAATTAGAACATTCCTTCTTGAGATTAAGCAACAAAGGAAACTATATCTTTTGCCAAATTACTTTATTAGAGCTGCCAACTTAGAGAATACAAGAACAAGACTTAGTCACCAGATCGCTGGACAATATGTTGTAGGACCCATATGTCAAGAGATTAAAACCTTACCACTGATTGCACAAAAAATCAATGGTATTTTCTGGATCACTAAGAGATTTTGAACTTAGCCACCTGATTAAGGGAATAGGAGATAACCGCCACACTAGGTCGCTGAATGTTTCAAAGAGACTGACAAGAATCAAACAAATAGGAAACCACATAGTCGCTGAATGGCTGGATGTTAAAATTAACCATGACAAAGAATGAGAGATTTAGTGACTAAAGGAGACTTAACAACAAATTCACTATGGTCGCCAATTTTCTAAAAGACTTACAAATAGGGAAAAACATTGTGTGATTCAGTGAAGACTAGGAAAATGACCGCGTGCAGAATTGGAAGGCTTAAGTGACCTAAAAAGTAATGAGTGAATAGAATAAACTAGGGCACACTCACATTAACCAAAGAAATAACCATTTCAAAGAAAAATGTCTAAGGAAAGGGTTTTACAACACAAGTATAAATTTTTTTAAAGAATTCTAAACCCTAAACCAGACATTTTCAAAAACCAAGGCATTGAAACAAGACCAAAAGCAAAGACCTCAGAAAACCTAAAATATATCCAACAGTGGCTCTATCTGAGGATGCTTGAATGCAATTTCATAGCAAGAAACCATGAATCTCTAGGTGGAAAACCACAAAACCCTAACCTAAAATAGGAAAACAAACACACCTATACATATATAGAGAACTACTGTGCATGGATAGATAAAATCAATTGAAGAAATATTTCAAGAATTGTCCATGCACTGGTAATTCCGGTTCCTCACCATCCAGACTTCTCAGGAAGTTGAATCCTTTCCATGAATTTGATGAATAATGAAAGGTCCTAACCACAAGGAATCAAACTTCTTATGCTTTCCTTTGTTCTCAGCCTTGGCATTCCACTACAAAACCATATCATTTGGCTAGAACTTTCTAGTAGTAGCTATTTTGTCAAAGAGATATTTCATTTTCTATTGCAGTTTTACATTCTCCTTTTGTCCCTCTCCTCTGATCTCATCCAAATCCACTAGTTGAATCATCCTATCCCGCAATGGATCACCAACTTCCATGTCTTCTCTTATGAACTGGTAAATAGGTAAAAAATTGTTCATAGGGAGCCTAGACTTTACACCATATACCATTTCAAAGGAGACCTACCTGTTGCTTTCTTTTCGTTAATTTTGTCAACCCACAGTGCCAATTTCAATTTCATGTGCCACATCCTTTTATTCTTTTCCAAGGTCTTTTTAAGAATTTGCAGAATACTCTTGTTACTGGATTCTGCTTGCCCATTTTCCCGTGGATGGTATGGGGATGAATAAGACATAACTATTCCCATTTTAGCACAAAAATCAGTGAATTCCTGAGACCTAAAGCTCATAGCATTATCCATTACTAGTTTCATGGGAACACCAAACCTAGCAATAATGTTATTCATCAAGAATTCAATAACTACTATACTAGTTGCCTTTTTAGTTGGGATGGCCTCTATCCACTTAGTAAAATAATTAGTAGCTAGCAAAATGTGATTATGTCCTCCACTAGATTTCTCTAAGAACTCCCCAATAAAATCCATGCCCCACATAGAAAAGGGGGCTTCTGCAACCACAAGGTTTAATAACAAGGCACTTGAAAATTTTAATTTCTTTGAAAACCTCTGGCATGATTCACATTTTCTAACATATGAGTGAGTATCCTTAAATATGACCAACCAGCAATATCCAGCTCTTAGAATTTTGTGAGTTGTAGACCTAGCTGAATGATGCCCTCCACACATCCCAGAGTGCATCTCTTCTAAAAGATTTTCAGACTGACACTTATCTAAACAGAAAAGCATCATTCCATCACTATCTTTCCAAAATAGATCACCTTGTATTAAAACATACCTTTGATCCTGTAACCTCAAACTCCTCCTTTGGTTGTCATTCAGATCTTGTGGACAAGCAACATATTTGAGAAAATGAACAATATTGGTATACCATGGTTTCCTCTCTATACTTGTCACATTTTCCTTACCAATGACTACATTGTTTACTTGCACAAGGTCCATGTTTTCCTCTATCATGAGCTTAGAGGGTCCCAAATCTCTTACAAGCTTGGTTATGTGGACTTCAATGTCAAATTCTTGAATCCTATTGATCCATTTACACCTCTTCCTAGTAACCTCATTTTGACTCAAAATATCTTTTACTGTTGCATGTGGAACATATGCATTTACTTTTTCACATACCAGATAAGGTCTAAAAGCCTTAACTACCTTTACTAGTGCATATTCCTACCCTCCATCAACAAATAATTAAGCTCAGCAGATTGTAGTGACTTACTGAAAAAAGCAATAGGATGCTCAAACCCTTCCTCATCTTTCTATAACAAAATAGCTGCAATAGTATGAAAAGATGCAAAGGAAAATAGAGAAAATGGTTTTGAATAGTCAGGGGATATTAAAATAGGAGCTTCTTGGATTTCTTTTTTAATCTTTTCAAAATCTTGTTGAGTCTCACAATTCCAGTCAAACTTAACATCTTTCTTCAAAATCTTCACAATAGGTTTGACAAGTTCTACAAAATTGGCAATAAACCTCCTGACAAAATTAATTTGTCATAGAAAAGACTGCACACCTTTGATATTTCTGGGAGGGAGGACCTTTTTTATTGCTTCCACTCTTTCTAGATCAATTCTTACTCCTTCCTTTGACACTATGTGACCCAGCAATTTTCCCTCTGTTACAGCAAATCGACATTTTTTTGGATTTAGTGAGATGCCAAATTCCAGAGCCTTGACAATAACCTTCTCAAAATGTTTGTAGTGTTCCTCAGCCTTCTTAGAATAGGCATTCAAGTCATCTTGATACACAACCATTGGGACATTTATCAATTCCTTAAAAGAAACATCCATTGCTCTTTGAAAAGTTGCTCCAACATTCTTCAAGCCAAAAGGCATACAAACATATACATAAGTTCCCCAAGGGGTAGTGAACGTTGTCTTGAATTGTTTAGACTCTTTAACTAGAACTTGGTTGTATCCTAAGAACCCATCCATCATAGACAACAACTCACAACTAGTCACCCTATGCAACATAGCTTCCACGTTAAGCAATCCATAGTTGTCTTTAAGTGATGTAACATTTAAATTCTTGAAGTCAACATAGAGTCTAATGTCACCATTCTTTTTTCTCATTGGTACAAGGTTAGAGACCCAAGAAGAATGTCTAATAGGCTCAATGATATCGACATCTCTCAATTTGGTCAATTTAGCCTACATCTTTGTTGCTAATAAAGGGTTGATAGGTCTCTGTTTCTATCTGAATGGCTTGGTTTCTTCCTTTAGAGGGATCTCATGTTGAAATAGATCAGCTCTATATGCTTTGAGATCATCATAAGACCAAGAAAATACATGCTTTATCTTTTCAACAGTCTTATAAAATTTCCTCTTACTTCTCTGCTTAATCTTTTCCCAATGTACACCATCTGAGGGGAAGTTTTAGATCCTAGGTTTATTTCCTCTAAGTCATCCATTTTAGTGTTAGACTTTTCAGTCAAATAACCATCATTTATCTTGAACATTCCTTCTAACTCCACTAATCCCTTTGGTATGTGATTTGAAGGTAGTTTTACTATCTCATTTCCCATAATACACTCTTTTCCCTCAACATACTATTGTGCTCCATTAAAATCTATATGTTGCCCATCATATTGATCTAGACCCTGAAGAAACCTAAGGATATCAAAATCATCCTCAAAAACTTGCCAATTATACACATTGCTAGGCACTGCAAGCCTACTTTTGATTTCTAACTTTTGATCTGTGTTCTTCATCCGAGGCACTATCTCTTCAATCATGAAATTATTCATGTCAATATCCACAAAAGTCCTCTGGTGCAACCTTTTCAATCATGACTAAAGAACGGGGTTCTCTATAAAACTTTACCTCAATCCCATTGACTGGGATAGTAGCATATGACAGGTCCAGTTGCAACTTTCCACCCATTTCTGCAATCCATTGCCTTGATAGTAGCATTCCATAATGAGGTTTTGTATCAACAACAACCACATCCATTTTGTATGTGGCCTCTAGAAATGTAGCAATCTTTACTTCAATTTTGACTAGAGTTCCTACGATAGGCACTGCCCTGTTATCCATAGCATATCATCTACCATTAGATGTATCAACTTACAATCCTAGCTCTTTCATTACATGATAGGGCATTACAGTTGTAGTAGCACCAGAATCAACCATACAATTCTTCAGTAAAAAATTGTTCACTATCAATGTGACATAGAAAGGGTCAATAGAAGAAGGCTCTTGTGTCACAATGCTTCCAACACATACATCAGAAATGTTATCAATTGAAATAGGCCCTTCTACTGAATTCCCCTTCTCTTTCATAATAGGAGCTACCCCTTGTTCACTTATGAGAGCCAAAGTTGCATTCTTATGCTCCTTGATCTTCAACATTTCAAGTAAAGGGATAGAAACCTTCATTTGAGACAAGGCATGTCTCATATCAAAAGTAGGAAGATCAGTAGAAGCATCGGGAGGATCTTTTGGTCTTCTAGCTCTCCTCTTAACCTTGTAAGTAACAATTTCCTCCTTTTTATTTTCAGTTACAAGCCCTTCCTTCTTGTTACAAGTATAACATTGGACTTTGGGGAATCCTTACTCTAAGGGCTATCATTGACAAATACTGACCTCGGGACTCCTTGATCAGTATCCACCCTTTTGTTCCTCAAATTATATGAGAACTTGGCTTGTGTTATGGCAGCCATAGTTAGAGTTCTAATCTCATCTTCACTAGGCTTTCTCCATTGTTTCTCATCTGATCCTGACTCTACCATATTGGTTCTACATGTGTCATTATCAGACTCATCATTATTAGAGTGAGTAAATACTTGCTGCTCATAATTAGAGAGAATCTTCCTCTTATGATCTACATCAAAACAAATCTCTTCATCATCTGAGGATAAGAGATCCCCCATCACTTCAGTGGTAAACATATTAACAATAGGTTTTTTAGATCCTTCATAATCTTCTACATAAGTGTTATCAGCATCTTCCCCTAAGGCTTTAGCTACAACACATTGGAATGGTGAATGAGGCATGTTACAAGCCACACACCAAGGAGTATTTTCCACATTGTGTGTTGTGCCTTTCTTTAAAGGGTCAGGTGTATCTCTCCCCTTTTGAGGCTCATTATTATCAGGAACAGGCCTCCCATCCTTCCAATTTGTCTTATAGGGCATATCTCATAAATTAGGGAGTCTATCCTACCTCTGATAAGGTGGACTTGCATCTTGTAAATTTCTACCACCCTTCTCAAAAATTTTTGGGAAGTCCTTAGTAGCATTTTGTGATTTATCCATTTTATCATCATCCTTGAATGGCCTTGCAGGTTGTGGTCTAGTCTCTTTCCATAATCTACCCTCATCCCTTTTATACATTTGACCAGATGCCTTCTGGTTTCTTTCAATATTTATGGCCAATTTAAAGGCATCCCTTAGGGTGCAAGGATTTCTATCTCTTAGAAGATAAGACATTTTACCATCCATAGAATTGAAATATGTGGTTAGACAAACTGCATCATCTAATCTCAATACTTGGAACAATTTGTACATGGCCTTTTGAAATCTGCCATTAAATTCTGACATGCTCTAATTATAATGCTTCTTGATATTGTTAAACTCATTAAGCATGTAACTTGAGTTTACATGTTCTGCATACTATTCCTTGAAACATCTAACAAATTCATCCCATGATGCAATACTATTCTCAGGTAGGCCTCTATACCAATCCTTGGCATCTTCAACCAATGATTGAACAAAGAGCTTCATTACAACATCTTCATGCTCAATTTCATAGTCATTGAGTTTGTCAATGAAGAATTTTAGATGCTCTTCACATGTGATCACATTATTACCAGTGAATAATGGGATCTTCTCCTTGATCTCATTAGGGACAACATTAGGCTAACCAGGAATACCATCAAAAAATAAGGGCTTATATCTATCCAGGTGAACTGGTCTTCTTTGGAAATTTTGTGAGATCTGGGCCACTACTCCAACATTTTGACTAGGTATTGTGGCATTTTGGTTACCAATCACAAGGACTGTAGTACTGGTGTTTGAAACATATCCAAGTACATTTTTCTTGGGGTTTGAGGCTTGGGTTTTAAGGACAGTATTACAAGGTTGACCAGAGGGCATTGTCCCTAGATTCACAGGGAAAGAACTATTTGCAGACATATTCATATTTGCATGTAGGAAGGAAATCTTTCTTTTCATTTCGTCAACACCAGCCTCTAATTCCAACTTCTCAAGTTGGAGGGCCAAATCTTCCTTGGCCTTTCTTTCCTTTTCCAATTCTAAGCCTACATTGGAGACAATGTTAGAAGGAACAACATTTTTCTTAGGCTCATTAATACTTATACCAACCACTTTTTGCTTTCCTTTATTAGAAACATTTTTAGGGGCATATCTGAGGTCCTCATTCCTTTTAATCTCTGAGGGTTGTAATTGCCTAATGATAGGGCCTTCCTCTGCAAAATCATCCCTCTGCGGGTCGGGTTTATTAGCATTTGCTTGATTCCTCAGAGTTCCCAATTCTCCAAACAACTCTTTGTTTAAACCATGAACATTTTCATTCAAGCTTTTAGCTTGTATCTCATTATTTTTTGTTTTTCTTAGGAGATCCTATCTTTCCATTAGAAAATCATAGATTTGTTGTTCTTGTACCTTCATTCTTTCAATAATTTCTACTAATTTGTTGTTCTTTCCTCTTCAAAGCTACTACTTCCTCTCTTAACTTGTCAGAATCATAGGAAGTGGTTTCTGCAGTAGATGTTTCCACTAGTTGTTCTAAAGTTTCTTTTGTAGGGAAGAAACCCACATCAGTGAGTTCATCTTCTTGAATGGGATTAATTGTGCTAGGTCGGCTCTTCCTATTAACCTCTAGTCCATTAGAAGAAGAGGAAGCTTCATGAGGAACGGGTGTAGGGATCCTATCCCTAACAAGTCTAGGAGAACTAGGGTTGAAAATACCTCTTCTAGACCATTGTCTCCTACTAGGAGTTCATAGTTCATCCATATTACTCTCTAGATGATCTCTATAATATGACCTAGTATATCTTTGCTAACTCATGGTGTGTCACATCAAGATATAGAAAAACATACAAATACCAGCAACTGGTAAAACATAATTTTAGACTCGCCACCCACGAATAAGTGGGAATCAAAATAAAAAGCTGGTCTACAACAAATATAATAGATAGTATAACATAGATCTATTATAAATTCATGTTCAAATCCCCAACAGAGTCACCACATTTGTTAGCACTTAAACTTGTAGATGATTAAAATATTCAGGAAATTCACTTAATACAAGACTCATGTAATCCCAATAGCTATATCCAACACAATTTAAATGCTAAGGTATTAAGCCTTCAAGCCTTCTTCACTTTGAGTAACACTCAGGCGGGTTTACCATTCAATAACTCACTATATTTCAAGTAGACTTCAACTTGCAAATCAAATCCCTCACTTATATACTATCTTCTTCTCAAAATTAAGTCACTAAAACACCACTACTCTGAGGACAACCCAGATTATCCTGATATAGAGCACCATAATAAAAATCACAACTGAGATAGCATGAAATAGTGGCCTAAGGACATTCATCCTTCTTCTTTTTCTGAGTAAAATTCAAGGAAGGATAACCTCTATCAAGTGCTTCTTCAAAGCATTATAAAATTGATCTATGCATTTGACATAGCCAATGCAACTCATAAATTTACAAATAAAAGTAAACAGAGATAGTTTTGAATAAAATGATGGTGAATAGATGCAAATTGAACTAAACCAGTGCCTTATTCATTAGGCTAGAGTCAAAATTTAAAATCTATAGAAACTTATTAACACAAAGATACTGAAATTCAAATAAATTGCCTAACAATTCACTCTCCCAATTCCCAACCCTGCCATCAAATTCATGTATAGATATTCAAATTCCAAAGACCTCCCTAAAGGTTTACTCTCTCCTTGAGAGAAACTTGAGCTCAACCCCTATATTCACCTTGTGAATAACACATTAAAGAGCCTTACTAATTAATGCATAAGAAACTCAAAGTATCCATACACAAAGACAACTAGAGATAGCAACAAAATTCCAGTATATTTGTATTAATCTTCAACTATATCCATTACAATTTTAACAAAAACTTCAAAGAAGTCAGATTCTATATTCAATCTTTCTTTACAAAAACTTTCACCACCTTCACAAAAGAGAAAAAAATTCTATATATACCTCTAGCCACCTTGGAATCCTCGAAAGGATGCAACAAGCTTCAGATGGCTAGGAAAATGACTTGCACTAAAGACAAAAATTACAAACCAAAAGACAATGATTATAACAACTGAAAGTAGTTCACAACTACTGGTATCTTCACAGGTGGCACCTTTTTCTATAGATATTTTAGAGCAATTACTTTGACTTGTAGCGTGAATGATGCCCGCCAATACAGGCTAACTTACATCATCCTTTGTTTGAAACATGCTCTCCCTCAAATTCTAGATAAGGTGCCATGTGTACTTTATACTTCTTCCTCTGCCTCTAGCTCCTCGACAGTTGGCTTCTTCTTCTTTTTCTTTGTCATTTTTTCCCAAGTTGTCACATCATCATTAGATGGCCAATTGAAACTTTGCAACTCCTATAGTGATTTGATTTGTAGGTCCCACTTGGAATCAGTTATAGGTTTAACCTCTACAACAAACCTTATGCAATCACCTTCAACTTTGAACAAACTGTCAGTTATACCATTGCACCCATCTAATTTTAAAACATTATCACCTTTGAGAAAGGCATCTTGTTTGATTATCAATTGATCCATCGATGACCTCCATTCATCAAAATTTATCACACTTCCATCACTATTGAAAATAGAGGGCAAAAACTTACTATAATCCTGGTAAAACATAGCCAACTTGGCTCTCACTTGATTTGACTTCCCTTTGAAAAACTTTGAAATAGCAATAACCAATCCAATCTTTTCATAAAATTTTGTTTCCACCTCAGGGATATCAGACCTATACTCCTGCAACCCATCGAGTTTTTCAAATAACAAACTCCTCTCAGACCAAATGCTGTGAAGTGGCTCCAAAGTAGCTAGTGACTCATTTATTTTATCATTTATCTTGTGTAACATGATGATGGACTGATGGACTGACTCCATCTTCTCTTTTATCTTGTCTTGTCTATGTTGCACAACACCAGTTATAGTTTTTAGGGTTTCTTCTAGCCTTATTTTCTCTAGATCTTCCACTGGATGGTCAGGAACCTCTACTTCATGTTGATGATGGGCTTCAATTTGCAAAGGTGGAGGAGCTACTACCATAACTACTTCTTCAAGCTTTTCTCTTAGTTCCTCCAATTCACCCTCCATTTTATTGATCACCATAAGTTTTAAATCCCTATCCTTTGCAACCCTCATTGAGTTGTCAAACAATTTGTCATACCTTTCTGACAATTGGATTGTTTTGGCTTCATTGAGGTGAGCCAAGTGTGTTACTACCTTAGACACCTCAAGATCAGTGGCATTTTGGATAGTCCAGACAATCTTATTACCTCCCATCTTGTCCTCAATGCTAACCAGAGATGGCTTCTAAGTTCTTGGAGCCAAAGACCAAAGTGCAATAGCTTGTGACTTGGGGTCATAACCACTTCCTCTAATCATGTCATCAATATGCACCTCATATGACAAGCCTGTTAGGAATGAATGTTGAAGCCTTTGGCAATCATTTTGTAGCAGTGGTTGTTGCATTCATGACTATGATTGTCATTGATGTCAACACAGTGATATTCTGGAGTTTAGCAGAGAAGCAAGCACAGTTTTGTTTTGTGCACATGTTATATTGTAGATTGAGCTATGCATAGTTGATGGTATTTTCTTTGGTGTTTTATTAGCCTATGGTTAAGATCATAAAAATAAATTCATTTATTCATGAAAGTTATAAGCATTTTGGTGGAAGTAGTATTTTGGTAGTATTCCTATTTAGCGGTTTTTGGTAATTGGAGGATATCTCTAATCAGGATGGAATCTAATTCTACACAGTTAAAGGGAAGTTTGAGACTCATTGGTGGTGATGTGGTTCATAGCACAAACATCGAGGTCACATGACTGGAAATTTATTGTATCTAGAAGCCGACAATTTTATGTAATTTTGATGTAGCGTGTTGAAATTATTATTTTGTATTTGCATGCCGACTCATTTGTAATTATTTGAGTGTGGTATAAAGGAAGGAATTTTTTCCTTGTTATGAGAGGATTGTAATAGTTATGATATGAAGTTGAGAAATTTGTGATGCGAATGTATGCATGAAGTGAAGAAAAGAGCTAATTCAGTGATGAAGACTTGTGAAGTACAAAGATCTAGATTTGTGATCTTGTGTAGCAAAGAGTGTGGTTTTGGCATAGTTTGAAGGAGGTAACATATTTCATATTATTCTATTGAATAATCCTAAGATCTATTGGATAGTGAGTTTAGAGATCTTGCCTTGAAGTTGTTTGGGCAGTGGGTCCTTTTGTCTTCCATAACTCCTAACAGGGTTAGAATCTTTTAACAGGGATTCAAAATCTCCTAATAGAGATTCATATGTACTGAATGTATTTCATAAGACTCCTAATAGGGTCCATCCTCTAACAAGGAACTTTCATATTAGTGCATCATTTTGTGGGCATCATTCGCACCTGGGTTTACTCTTTGATCAAGACGTTCCCTAGTTAACATATCTTGTGTTATTGTGTCATTGTGTATGATTATCCTTCTATGGTTGGTTACTGCATTAATTATATGGTTTAAAGCTATTGAAGTTGATATTGAAGTTAATGATGATAAATGGTTTAATTATCAGATAACTAATTCATCCCCCCCCCCTCTTAGTTATCTTGGTGGTCTTTACTTTCTAACAAAGCCTCCCTTAGACTATTTTCTAATTTGGTCAATGATAAAGGCACAAGTTAAATCCCATCCAAGAGTCAAAAGCATGCCACTTGATGTAACCATTTCTCTTTCTTCACCTCCTCTTGCTTCCTCCAAATGAGGAAATCCTTGAATTCCTTTCTATTGATGAATTGGTCATCACTAAGAAACTCTTCTTGGTACAATTCTCTTTCATCTATTCCTAATATCAAGGGTAACTCCCCTTCTTCTTTTGACACAATTTTCTTTCCTTCTCTGATAGCATTTCTTAATTGATGGTTGTAGGCTCTTTTACTAGGCATAAGAACTAAAGCACTGTCAAATACCTTCTTTTTCTTTCTCATCTTTGAAGGCTCACCAACTTCTAGCCTTTGTTTCTTCAATGGTGGCTCTGAAGTAGCCTCAACCTCCATTGGATCTTGAGTTAAGTCAATGATTGGTGCTTCCCCTACTAGAGGTGGACTAATACGTTCTTGTGACTCATCAGTGAATTCTTCAGGTTTAGAGGTGGAATAATTTATTGGTACCTCTAACTTCTCCTCAAGAAACCCCTCAAACTAATTAGATAGGGTACCATGCATTTCTATCATTTTTTCCATTCTCTACAGGTATGGGGCCTTAGGGAAATAACCATTAAAAGGAATTCCTACCACCTTTAGCTTGGCATCTGTATCTAGCAGATCAAAGTATTTGGTCCATCTTCTCCTTGCTTCATCCAGATCCATCATATTACTTATCACATCCTCCTCATCAAGTTCCTCATGCTCTTTGATAGTCCCAATGTTAGGAATCAAAGTCATCCTAGCTATTTTGATGAAACTTTCAGAGTCAACATACCAGCAAGTACTTGTAGTCATCTTGAACTGATTTAGCCAACTACTAACTTGATCCAGTGCTCTTTTTCCAATCAAAAAGCTACCAATTTTGAATTTCCTTGGTGTGAAAGTACCCTTCCTATGAGGTCCTAGGTGCTCTTTGTCAGTCCACATTAATTGCCAAATGAATTCCATCATAGCAGCTCTAGGAGGTGCATATTTTGGAAGCAAATGTGGAGGTTAGGGGCAACCATAAACTCTAATGACTGTGAAGGTACCCCCTAGGTATAAGTCTCCCCAATTGTGATTCCCTAGCCATTTGTCTTCAAATTGCATTGGTCTTAAAACCCTCAAGACCTTAGTTGAAAATCTCACAACATTTGTTCCTAACATTTCAAGAATGGGGTGGACAAAATAGTTCTAAAAAATGGAGAAGTTACACTCATTAGATGTGATGTTCCAAACTCTCAACCAATATTGCACTAGGTTGGGAATGTCCTTAAAATGAGTCCTTATCATCAACATTCTTGCATCAAAATCATTAACATGATGGTACAAAATCAAATGCATAAGAAGGGAGTAGTGGATGAATCTGATGGGTCTTTTATTTTCCTTGACAAACACAAACCCTTCATGCATCCTATCAATTACATACTGGATGTAATCATAATCAGTGTTGGTGTGAGAATTCTTAATTTCAAGGATTATCATTAAATTCTTTGCAAGAAACTTCTCATCATCCCTGTCAATTCGTAAAACCCTACACAACCCATGACACAAGAATTTCATATAATGATTGAGGGATGAAAACAGATAAGGGAGATTCATACTTTTCAAGAGAGGGGCTATGTACCTATCTTTCTTGGGCATATGCTTGACTATATGGCTCTTTACTGATCCTATGTTACTGTCATACATGTCCCTTTCCTTTTTTAAACCAATTTCAGTGGAGGAGGAAGCATAGAAATTGAAAGCTTTCATGAAGGACCCCCTATCCAAGGAAATAAACATAGGCTCATCTTCACATCTAATGTATCTAGAGATGGGATCATACAAACTAGCCAGCTGAATGATTAAATCTACATCTAAAAACATGTCAGGCACAATTAGCTTTGCATTCCCAACACCCAAGCATTACAAATAGGTATAGCGTTACCCCTATTGTTATAAAATTATGAGAATATGGTAAAACCTGAACCTACAGAAGTGATAGGATCCCTACATTTGTCCATGATATCTTCAAATGCCATGTTGATAGCCTTCTTGTTTTGATTCAAACCAGGAAGCAGCCTAATGAATTCATCTGAGTAATTTGGCTTTCCTTTATCCTCTCCACTCTATTATTTTGTAGCTCTGCTGGATGATGCTACACTCACCGCTAGTTGACTCATCTTGATAGAATAGGGACCTCTCAACTTTGCAACCTTCATGCTACTCAATCTCTACTACAATGCCAACAATCTCAATTGTCTTTAGAATAACTTTGAGCACAAAAAGAAATGTAGTCCTATCTATATACTTCAAAAATTGTGTGTGTATGATTGCCAAATCATAACAAATCTAGCCTAAGTCACTTTTTCATATTACCAACCTTCAAATCATAGTTAGTCATGTTGTAGATGTTGACAGGATGATTTAAAAAATCATAAACAAGGCGCGAGAGCAATACTCATGGATTTTTGCATTAAAACCTTTAATTACTAATGTAAACCCTCGCTAAAACCTAATTGGATGGCTTTCTACTTTTTCCAGCTTGGAAAAGTACCCTCTTCCACATTGCAATGACTCATAACACTGATCGCATGAAAAATTAACCAAACATAGTTCAAAGATCTAGCGAACAAAGGAAACTCTTGATCTCCAAAAGAAATGCTAACCCGAGGTCAAGTTTGGAGATCCAGTGATCACCATTGATCCCAACGATGATCAACGGTCCTTAGACTACCTTTCAAAGCTTACCACAACCCCATCTCAATTAGAGATTCAATGACTAAAGGAAATCTCACATTCTCAGAATACTTGATTTAATCATGGTTAAACTTGGAGAATAAGTGACCAAAGACTTCACCAATTCTCAAAGTCTTTTCCTTAACTCATTCAAACACTTGGAGAATCAGTGAACAAAGGGTATTTTAAGCCATGAAACTGATGCAGGAGCATCCTGGGTGTAAGAGCAATCTTGCATCACCCAAAAATATTTATGTTTTTGTATTCAATAAGGGCTATCTTGTGCAGAGTTGCTATTTATGGAAACTTGCTATTTTTAGTAAGTTGGTCTTACGATCTTGGAATGTTCTAATTTTACATGTGGAGGTTCATCACAGTCATATCAGCCTGCCAGCAAAGTTTCATGGCTAGATCAGGTCTAATTTTAAAGATATTGAAGATTTTCGGTATTGGCAGCAGGGTACAGAAACTTTGAACTCTATTTTCAAGCCTGTAGAGCGCTTCGTGGCATTTTTAGAATGGGGTTATAATAGCCAATCGGGTCAACAGGTGATGACTTATGGTCTTTGAAAGTTGGGTCACCTGAAATGGCAGAAAATAATTTTTCTTCAAAATTTTTGTTTGGGTTTCAAAACTCATTTTGAGCCGACTTTGATGTAATAAATTGTAAAATAAAATAATTCTAAGTTTGGTCGGCCCTAAGGGCTAAATTTCTAGAACCTTCTTGGGTGGTGGAAATTGCCTATATAAAGAAGGCCCGTAGTGTTGTCTAGAGCAGTTCTGGGTAGTAGATCTGGCTATTGATTCAAGGCTTTGTCCTACAGAATATTGCAAGGGAATGCCCATGTGGCTTTGCATATTGTAATTCTGAAAGTTTGTAATTCCACATTTGTGGAGATAATAAGAAGCCAATTTTCTATTCTTGCATATTATTGTTGTTGCTTCTCTATTTCTATTATGTGCTTGTGGTATTAAGGGGAGCACCCTTCATCGGAAACACAATGCCTTAACCATGATCACATCTAGAGAGTTAGTGAACAAGCTTAATCTCTTAATCTCAAAGAGGAATGCTTAATCATGGTCAGGGTTCAAGATTGAGTGAATAACCCAAATCGCCAATTCGTTGAATGCTTTTCATACCTTATGTTATATCTCAAGATTAAATGCTAACCATAGATCTTACAAACAATTGATAGTAGTCGTTGAGTCGCGCAATCCATTAAACCTTTAGTTTTTTCATTCTGAGAATACATGACAAAGAAGTCACACCTTCATTTTACTTTATTCGCTAGGTTGTTGAAAGGTTTAGAACATCACCAACTAATTCTGAGATCCCGCGAACACCTCACTCACCCAATCACCAAATAACTTAGAATGTTGGCATTCCTTGTTGAGATTAAGTGACAAAGGAAACTATATCTTTTGCCAAATTACTTTGTCAAAGCTGTCAACTTAGAGAATACGAGAACAAGACTCAGTCACCAGATCACTAGACAATATGTTGTAGGACCCATATGTCAAGAGATTAAAACCTGACCACCGATTACACAGAAAATCAATGGCATTCATTAAATCACTGAGAGATTTTGAACTTAGCCACCTGATTAAGGGAAGAGGAGATAAACACCACACCAAGTCACTGAATGTTTCAAAGAGACCACCAAGAATCAAGTGAATAGGAGACCACATAGTTGCTAAGTCACTGGATGTTAAAAGTAACCATGATAAAGACTGAGAGATTCAGTGACTAAAGGAGACTTAACAATGGATTCACTATAGTCGCCAATTCATTGAAAGACTTACAAATAGGGAAAAACATTGTGTGATTTAGTGAAGACTAGGAAAATGACCACGTGTAGAGTTGGAAGGCTTAAGTGACCTGAAAAGTAATGAGCGAATAGAATAAACTAGGGAACACTTGCATTAACCAAAGAAATAACCATTTCAAAGAAAAATGTCTAAGGCAAGGGTTTTACAACACAAGTATAACAAATTTTAAGGAATTCTAAACCCTAAACCAGACATTTTCAAAAACCAAGGCATTGAAACAAGATGAAAAGAAAAGACCTCAGAAAATGTAAAATATATCCAATAGGGATGACACCCACAAAGCTTCACTATTGTAGTAGCAAAGTTGTTGGTTAAGGGTACAAATATTTTGATCACTTCTAGTGATCTTACCCTATTAGGAGTAACAATTAGATCAGCTAGATCTACTTGGTTAGAGGATTTTAGCAACACAATCAAGTGTGCACTTGATTAAGAGATTTATAAAAGAACTATTTGAATAGGTGGAAATAGTATCCACCCTAAAATGTATGGAGAAATAGGAGATCTACTTCTAAATCCACATTCCCAAAGGAGAGATCCAAATTGATCAACCAAAAGGTTAATGCACAATTGAATCAATTTATGTAGAATATGGAAGAGGAAGAAAACCTTATATTTCCCTATAAAGGAAATGTTCTTGAAATCTAAAATAATTGAATGGCAAGTACTAACCTCAAAATAGGGAAGATTTGGAAAATGCCAAATTCTGATGTCTATGTGTAGTTTTGGGTAATTCTACAACCTATTTTGGACTCGAAATGCCGAGACGAAGAAAACCCAAAAAAAATTTATCTTTCTGATAGCAAGTAGTCTTTGACCTAGATAAAACGTCAAAGGCTACATTAATATTTTGAAGGTTGACCTTGACTTTGTTCGCAAATCTCAAAAGTTCACCAAAATGGGTATCTGAATCCAAGCTCGGATCCACAGTTTCGCACCTATACCTACAAGAAAAAGAGAGTTTTTGTTGTTTGTATGGGGGGTTTTCCTTGGTCAAATGACAATTTAGGAATTAACCTTGAAATTGAATTGAAATTGTATTGTGCATAAACAAAGTAAATGAAACAATTCACCTTGCTTATGTTGAAGTCCTTGTAGAGGATTTGAATCCTCAAATCCACAACTAGGGATGCTCCAATGGATGTAGAATGAATGTAAGATGTCTCAAATCAATGACATTTGATCTTCAACACCAATCTTGAATGGATCTTTGCATATGAAGAGGCTTGGATGAATGTGGAAGGATGGATCTTCAAGGGGGCTCTGAAGAGATTGAATCCTTCAATGGCTAACAATGGATCTCCTTGATGAATGAATGCTTGAATGCTTGCTTGAATTCTTGAATTCACTTTCTTACACTTGAGAACTTTCTCATGAAATTGTTTTAGATGAGATATGAAAACTTGATTGAGAGATGGATTGAAATGAGAGAGGAAGGCCTCCTTTTATAGTGAGCTAGGGCACAATCTTCTAGAGGGGTCACATTGGAGAATTAAATCCAAATTAGGTCATAACCTTTAGAAATATACCTATATTAAATGAAATTAAGGATTTACCATCCTGAAACTCAAAATGGCTGACCTCGAGGTGGGAAAAAAGAATCTTTCTGAAACCTGATATTCAAAAATTAGAAAATCCTAAAATTTGAAATCTAGGTCAAGGATCAGGTAGAACCCATCTTACGTCAGGGTCAAGGTCATCTATGACCTACGTCAGGGTTGAGGTTGACTTTGACCCTCAAGGTTGACTTTGACCTTGAGGTCAAAAACCTCAGGACCTCAATCCAGAGTGTTCAGAAATGTAGAAGGGTATGTGCAAGATCATGAGGGGCCAAAAAGTGGCAATGTCGGTTCAAAACTTTGACAATGTAGGTGATGAATTTTTTTTCACCTGAATTTGATAAAATGAAAAGGGTATCTTAAGGAGATTATCAAATTTCTATCGATATAATTTCTATCAAATTTTGAATTCCATAAGTAATTATTAGTTATTTTCTAATTGAGCTACATCTAAAGTGCTGATTTATATACTGATTGAAAAATGACTATAATTTTCAGATGGTATAACATTTTTGAAATCTAAAAAATGTGTCACATTCTATGCTTCACCTACTATAAGGAAAATAAAAATAAAAATTGAATTTTGTAAAGTTTTGAATGGGTTAAGGTGGTCAGACATAGGAGTTTTTTTATTCTAAAAATGTTGTAGCAAAAAATTCATAATTAATTATTTTTTTGGAATAAAATTACAAAAAACTATGTGTCACATCTGGACATGAGTCTACTACTTATATATAAAATCTTATAATAAAACATTATCATTTGATTATGATTAAGGTGGTCAGACATACACCTACTTATTTTTTTCTTGAAATTTTTGTACTGCTGCATTGAAATCTATACTTTTCACCAATCATACTAACTTTTTCTCAAAAAAGGCCTAGTATTTTAGAAACTACATTCAATTTTCTATAGATTCTATTCTTACAACTTTTTGATATTAGGTTCATAGCTAGTTGAAATTTTCACGTCAAGTTGACTAACCCTGATTTGCTGATTTTTCATTGCCACTTAAGGGCATAGTTTGGCCCCTCATGATCTTGCATATACCTAGAAATAAAGTGAAAAATAGGTGCAGAGAGAAGTAGAACGGGGGGAGAAAGTGAAATACATGCAAAGACCCAATCAAGGTGCTTAACATGACCCCAGACTACTTAATTGGAGGGCTAAATGCTCTTATCATGGAAGTGCTTCCATTTTAAGACAATGCATCAAGCCCCCACTTTAGCAAGAGTATGGACTCGATGCAAACTCTTGGTAAAGGAGATCAAAATGATAAGATAATATTATTGTAATCCAAGGGACAATGAGAAACCTCAAGCCCCTAGGGACTCAAGTCTTCATCGACTCCAAGATCACAACAAGAGAGACATCTCAAGAGAGAGAGAGAGAGAGAGAAAGAGAGGGTGTGATTATCTCTCCCAATGAGAACTTATGTCCCATTGTGAACCACACAAGAAAACAACGCAACTAGAAAGATGGAATTCAACCACCTACTAAATGTGGCTACTTAGTAGTCAACCCATCAAGGATTCACCCTTAGGAATATTCTATTCCATAAGAATAAAACCAAAAAAAAAAAGATCCAGCCTTAAGGACACCTCCGACCTTAAGGGATCAGAAATATATATATACTTATTTGAAACTAGAGAGATCAAGAGATCCTAAAATATAAATCCATGCTTCAAGGATTAGTTAATAATCCAAAAAGGGAGAAAAGGTATCTTGAAAAATAATATATGTGTATTGAAAAGTGCGTGTGTACAATAGGTGAGCAGAGCGTATGCCCCCATGTTAAATTCAGTGCTAACACTTTAACAGGAGCAATGGCTTTAATGGAAACATAAACAACTCCACTGATTACATTTCCATGTTGAGATGCCCCTAGACGAAGACAAACCAAGGGAAATATCACATAAACATACAGAGAACATAGAAAGGATCTACCTACCATGGGGTCAGTATGATCATAAGATAATATATATATATATGATATTATTGCAAATGAATTGACATCATTCCAAAAAGAAAGTAGAACTACAATCACAAAGGAGGAAAGATTACATAAGATATATGAAGAAGAATCTTTTTAGACCATGACATGGAGACCAAAAAGAATCAGTGCTACTACGTCTCAAATCCAAGCAGATTACACAAGGAAACATTTGCGAACAATAGCATATTTACAACATAACATGAAACAACATATAGAAGAATAGAGATACTGTTGGATATTTATAATGCATGGGTGGTGATTGAGACATATAATATGTTTAATCACTATGTTACTGAATGAGCACTCATACTATTGTCATTTGTGTTTTGTCACTAATGTCAACATATGCTTTTATGAGGGAACCAGACTAGTAATCATAGTGTACGGCTAGTGTACGAATGTCTCAAATGCTACAAAGCTAGACAAGAGTCTAGGTGGATGTTGTGATCTTATATCTGAGATCACTTTACTAAGTATTGCATATTAAGAGAGTTACAATTGTTTTGGTAAAGACTAGTCATTGAACTGTGATAGTGAGAATTGACAGAGTTAGTCTCTAAGTTTTTGATATATCTTTCAGAGGGATTGGATTCAAGTTATCCAAACTTGAAGGATGATGGAAGAGGTATTGATAGATGTTCATTGGTTAGTGCAAGGTACATCATGATTGGTGATGTCATCTATGGTGTGTGCTCTAGCGATGGCTTATTCTGAAGTCGACTCAGGGAATGAAGCGTGTGTTTTGTTTGGCAAGCATAAATCAAGGATGTCGGTCCTTAATTGTTATAATATAATCATTGAAAACTTGTTTTAAATACCATGTGTATCTTAGCAAGGGTTTATGTAATTTTTTGTAATTAGGAAAGCCTTATGGGCCAACCTGATCTTGGTAAAATGTAATAAGGTATAAATGAAAGGTCTTTTCCTTGGAAAAGATATGGATGGAATATATGTGATATAGAGAGGTTGTGAAAGCTATGAGCTTGTGTCTACTACATGTAGAGCAGAGGTTTACTAGTGGACTTCATTGGAACTAATTTAGCAAAGATAGTTGCTGGCAAATAGTTCAAAATATTGTGTATTTCTTCATATGCACATGTTGCAAACTAGTGAGTTCTGAAGGTGGATTTAACCTTCTTTGGGTAGTGAGCCTTAGATAGTGAGCCCTCTTTGTTCCTTGACTCCTAATAGGGTCTGTCCTCTAACAAGGACTATGTATTATAATGTTTCAATAAGCTCCTAACAGGGCTATATCTTCTAACAAGGATTACTATACTCTCAGTACATCATTAGTGGGTGCTAATTCCCACCAGGGTTTTTATCTTTAAAAGGGTTTCCCCATAACCAAAATATTGTGTTATTGTGTTGGCATTCATTGTGTTTCCCCGTAACCAAAATATTGTGTTATTGTGTTGGCATTCATTGTGCTCATTGGATCTGATATTATTGAGCTTAAAGTTTAAAGTTTAATATTCTGTCATACAACTGATTCAGCCCCCCTCTCAATTGTATTGTGGAATGTTATTCCTAACAGATACATATAGATGAATTGAACAACAATTTCAATTCCTTTATCACCTTGCACCAACTGAGTAACAAGGATCGTATAAAAGAATCTAACAACATTTAGTAAACACATTACAGGAGAAGCACAGTACAACATGAAAACACACAACAAAGCTACCACGAAGGACAAGTCGATCAAGCATGCCACCTACTCTCCCCATCTTGTTGTATATCATTTAGGGAAGGTGGGTAACTCACAAGAGGGACTATATCCAACACAATAGGAATGATAGCCAGTTCCAAACAAGAATCCTCTTGAGAATCACAATGTTCGATACTAGGTGTAAGTGTTAATTGTGATGAAAGCATATTAGGTAAATCAATGTCAATGTCAATAGTCTCATATTCATCATTGACATCATCAGTATCATCAAGGGTATCTTCTTCATCCAAATTAATCAAAATAGGATCTAAGTGTAGACACCTAAAAATCCCTTAGAAAATAAAGTATTTTTATTTTTTGAAAAACCCCTGATGACATCATCATTTATTAATTAATTAATTAATTTATTTTTATGTCATTAAATCCCTTTATCTTAATTAAAAATATTTAATTAAGAAATCCCTTCCAGAAATGTTTAAATCAAATTTAAACACCATTCCCCTATTTATTAATTATTTAATTAATAAATTGACCAGAAAACCAAAAAATAAATATATTAATTTTTTTTTCCCAAAACCTTAGAAATATCCTAAGGATCCTAAACCTCTTCTAGAATCTTCTAATCCCTCTTTAATTTAGATTAAAGGCTAATTCCATCATTTCCTAACCCTAATCCCAACTCAAAAACATTTATTAATTATTTAATTAATAAATTGACCAAAAAAAACAAAAAATAAATATTTTATTTATTTTTTTCCAAAACCTTATAAATATCCTAAAGATCCTAAACCTCTTCTAGAATCTTCTAAATCCTCTTTAATTTCGATTAAAGGTTGATTCCATCATTCCCTAACCCTAATCCCAACTCAAAAATATTTAATTAAGATTAAATATTAAATCCTCATGTTTATTAAAAATATTTTAATAAATATCCTCAAAACCTAAAACCTTTTGAAATAAATAAACCTTTATCTATTTCCTAAATTCCTAGAAAGTCCTAGACTCTTCTAGAAAGTCTTCATCCTCATCCAAAGCCTAGACTCTTCTAGAAGAAGTCAATCCTTATCTTTGACTCAAACTCAACCCCTAACCTTACCCCAAACCCTGACTCAACCTCCTAACCCAACCCTTTCCAAAATCATATAAATACTCCTCATTTCTAAGAGGAAAATACCAATTCACTTTCAATTCCAATATTGTTATAATGCTAGAATAGTGCTAAAATCATTCAAAGCTTTCATAGTAATTAGTAAATTTCATCATTTCTAAAGCATTTTTAGCTCACATCTTAGCATAGAACTAATGGATTAACTTAGTTTAATTTTTTTTTATGCATCATTCTCACATCTATTTTGGGTTCTAAAATCTATTTAATCATATTAGTTTGCATAAATCTTGAGTTCTTGAACCCTTAGGGGCAATTTTGGGTGTTCTACCCAATATTGTGCCATATATGGGGTTTTCTTGAATCTCAATCCCTCCAAATATGCATTAGGAACATGCTTCAGGTGCTTTGAGAGCATACCCACATTCATTTTATTTGAGCAAATAAAACAGTGCATTGGCACATCTGTTTTAGCTTAATCTAAATGACTTTGTGAATTATTGTTTGTTTTTGTTAGGTATATACTATTTAGGCTAACATTTGACATGTCTACACCTTTCAAAATAGATTAGGTTTGCATCGATCACATTTTAGCATGCCGGTGGGACCCACTTCACAGGTTCTTTACAAACATTTTGATGGGTTTTGGAGTGTTTTCAGATTTTTCAAGCTTATAGGTGGAGGGAGTGCTTCAAATTCTTCTTCCTCTTCTTGTCTTTATTCTTCTTCTATTCCATCATCTTCTTCTTCTTCTTGAGAGATTGTGGCATATCTCCCTCAATAGAATCTGTAAGGAGGCTATTTTTTTACGAAGGCCCTTGTAAATTTTCAAACAAAAAAAATAAATTAAATTTGGGTTTAAAAAATGAACAAAGAAAATCTCACAAACTAAATCTGATGTTTAAAAATGAACCATTTTAAAAATTGATCAAACACACTTCTAAGGTTTTTCAATTGGTTAAAAAGAACAGTCTTTCAAACAAAATCTAAAGGTTGTAGGGTGCATTCAAGAAAAATTAGGAATATTTCAAGTTTTGGGTACTTAAAAAAAAAAAAGAACCTCAAATTTGCATCTCATTTCTAAAAACATTCAAAATCAATCCTAAAAGTGCATGCAAAAGTTCCTAAAATCAATCTTAAAAACTTTGTTTTTATTGAAAACTAACTTCTTTTTGCAAAAATCTTGAATGCCTTCTTTTTCAAATTTCACGCATCAAAGCTAAATTAGGAACTTGTCTTTTGGAGCTAAAAAATTAAAGCAAAGGTCAAAACAAATCTTGAATGAAACTAAAGGAATGAAGCTAAGTCCTAAGGGTCATTGTCATTTTGAAAATCAAACGCACTCTTGAATGCATTAAAAGAAAAAAATCTCTATTCCTTCCTTTTTAGTTCAAGCAAATGCATAATCAAATCTTGAATGCCTTAAAGGATCAAAACAAAGCACTTCAAAGTTCTTAAAACAACACGTCAATCTCAATCTTGAATGATCAAAGAAAGAACTTGCAATCGCTCAAATCACTTACTTTTTGGAGAAAGAACAACTCAAAATCTAAACACTTGTGTCTTCAAAAGTTTTCAATCAAATCACACTTAATTCAATTTGGAAAAGGAACATTTGCTTGATGTGCATCTAGGAGTTTTCAATTTCTTGCAAAAACCTTCTTAAAATAAGTAACGTAAAACACTTGAACTCAGACAAGTTCACTTGCTTTACTTTTAGCGAGGCCTATCTGGGGAGAAAAGTGCTTCCTCTCCGGAGAATGACCTCAAACCAGTATCTTCCCCGATGGGTATAGAAATAAAGCACTGAGAAAACTCTTTCTTATATCCCCTCAAGCTCAGGCAAGGTGTGTTGATGGTAGCCCGGGGTAGGTGAATAATCCCTACTATTTCAGCATGGTCAACTAGGCTCTTAAGTGAGTCACGTGCATACAAACTGATTGGGAGGACTCCATGGAACAATTACAAACTTAATAAAATAGAGGCTACCCTATCCACATCTGAAGGTATCAAAATCCTTGTGCAAGGACCGATCCAAGGGGTTTACCGGATCACCTTAAGATTACTCACCATTTGTATCCCCTTTCAGGGGGGTACCAAGTTGTGGGCAAGGATTTTGATACTCACCTTCCTTAGGTAGATCTGTTTGAAGTGCTTGACAGTCAGAAACTCGATGAAAACACTTGTTAGAACATACACTTTTCAAAGCTTTTTCAAAATCAGAGTCAGTTATCTTGTTTGTATCCCACAAGGTTGCCTTGTCCCTTGTGGAGATTTCTTTTCTGAAAATCTTTGTTGGAATCTATCCTTTTCCATTGGAGAACATCAACTGATCTAGAAAACCTAGTTCGAGATATGAAAAAAAAATTGGCAGAAGAAACCCTTGGAATCAGATACCCAAAGCTTTTTTATCAGAACTTCTCCAAGTTATGCCCAATTTGATCAAACATCCAAAAGCTAAATTGCCCAAATCCCAAGCCTATCAAGTGAAGAAAGTTGTAAAGAAAAATCTTAAAAGCCATCAGTCCTTTGTCCAAGCAACCCAAGCAGAAGAAAAGTATCAAGAAAAGCTTGATAATATTGGCTATAATGCAAGAGTCAAATAGTTTTCCTACCGATTTCAAGTGAACCATCGCTATGTCAATCTTGAAAGAGAGGACTAGCTGGATCCATTGCATGTCCCTTTCTACCTTTAGATCCCACATCTATCTTGACAATCCTCCATCCAAGCTCATCCTAGTTTCATCCGTATGTCATCACCAAATCTTTAGTTGCATTCTAGATTCCCTAGTTGCATTCATCATCATCTTCCTAGCAGCATCATAGATCATCCATCCTAGTCACATATGCATCATCCTCTTAGAAATAACATCATTCCATCAACAATCCATAAATCAAAATCCCAAATCCTTGATCCAAATCTAGTATCCGTCATCCAAATCAGAACCCACAATCTTTTTGTACCAAATCCAAACACCCAAAATCCAAAAGCACCTAGTGTTCGAAACCTTTGAGTTGTTTCCATCCCCTATCCTAAATAAAAAATCATCCCCTTTTTGACATAACATTGTCTAAAGGAAATCCAACTTTTCCTTGCATAGCCTCATCATCTCAAGCAAGAGATTGACTTGCATTGATAATAATCTAGTTGATGAAAGATCATTAGTCTATCCTAGGTTGGTCGAATCCTATCACTGATCCTCCATCGGGAAAAACAATAGCTCATTGTTGACACTTAGTAATCTTCCGCTAGCATCCCACCAATCTTCCACCCAATCTTGACCCAAATCAAAACATTCCACCAAGCCTCCATCATCACCAAGAATTTCACCAATATGTCACCATCTTCCATCAATCTTCTGCCATCCCTAATCCAGATCCAAGCATCTCACCAATCCTTGCATTACATTTTAGAAATTCACCATCCTTAGAAATTCCTTAAGCTTGCATCCATCATTCTTTAGAATCTTTAGGAAACATCTTGCATCCATCTAGCATCTGCATCTCCATGCCTATCAAGACAAGATCTGGATCTAGAAAATGAAGGAACATGGATCCTTATCCAATCACTAGCTCATCTAATCCCAACATTTCTACCAGTGCGATAGTAGCCTATGATCCCCAGATCTAGCAAATTGTCAATGCATGGGATGATCCCAATATCCTCTTGGCTCCTCTAGCAATAAAAACATTTGTGAATAATCCAAGGAATCCACCAGTAGTCAATACACTCATGGCTCAAAATCAGTAGAGCATGTTTACTAACTTCGCACAAATGCATACTCCCATTCCACCATATCTCCATCCTTGCATTCCCATAAACACTATCCAAATCCTAGCACAAGCATACTCTCCATTCATCCAACCATTCCTTGATCTGACCTTGCAAACATCTCAAGAAACCTACACCATTCCCCTTCTTCTGTAAGGAAGCTTTACAAGTCCCGTAACACTAGTTGTGGTGCCATCTGCTCCATTCCCTATCATAGGTACATCATCATCCTCCATGGCCTCCCAAGCTCTTTCTCAAATCCAACGCTTGTCACAAAATCAACTCCCACCTCTTACACACCCCTTTACATAAGTAGTTCCACCATCTTCCATAGGCCAATCAACACCATTCTTTCTAGGAGGGATGCAATCATCCTTCCCCTTCGCTTCACAAGCTTCTGCATCCACACCTTTCATGCCAGGAGGGATGCAAACATCCTTTCCTTTCACTCCACAACCTTTAGCAACCATACCATCTTTTCCAGGGTCAACACAATTGTTTCCCTCTTTCTCCCAACAAGCCTCTACATCAACATCATCTATTCCAGGGGCAGTGCAATCACTTCCCTTTCATACTTAGCAAGCTTCCACATCAACATCACCCTTTTCATGGGGAGCACAAATGTTCTCTTCATTCACCACCCAACAAGCATCTACCTAGGCACAAGCCTAGCAAAATGCCTTCACCATAGGAATGCCTTCCATGGGTTTTTCAAATCCACCATTCATGTCCCAAGCTCCCATCACATCTACCTTCCCAGCATCCACTACAACACAATTCCCACCACACAATGGTTCTCATTGGGGCCTTACTCAAGAAGAAATGAAAGCCCTCAGCATACCAACTCACTCTCCTACATCCATTCCTATGAACCAACAAGCCACCTTCTCACAAGAAACACCACAACAACCATCACAACCTCCGCTAGCTTCATCCTTCGCAAGCTATCCATTCACAACACCTAGTGCTTTTCAGCAAGTTCCTCCACCTCAGTAGAAAAGTTCATCTCATTTCACAAGTTATCTTGCCCAGCCACCCTTTGCTTCAAAATTCTCTTCATCAGTTCCACCCTTAAGCAATGCGGGAATGCACCCAACCTACATCAGTCAACCACAAAGCCAAGTTTAGCAAGGGCTAGCCTACTAGCAAGCTGCATCATTCCACTAGCCTCCCCCACAACAACCATACTTCTAGTGGCAAAAACAAAGCCCCATCATCACACAATAGCAACAATCTTCCTCCTATCAGTTACAACAACAAGTCCTCATCATCCCACAACACCAGCAAGTAGTCTCATATCCACCACTACAATATCCCCCCACACTGCATCAGCAGTATCCTCCCTATCAAACATCACTCCAAAATCCACTCCAATCTGCCTATCCAATTGGGCCATCTCCATATCCCACTCCACAATACCCAACACAAATGGGAATACCCAATCTGACACTGATCAATGCCGAGTGGGAAGCAATGAAGAATGCTCTCCAGGAGCTTCAAAATGGTACTAAGAATAAAACCTTCAAGTTTGAAGAGGTGTGTCCTTACCCGTTTGACTGATCAATCATAGCTATTCCTTTTCCTAAAAACTTTGAGACACCCAAATTTGACAAATACCAAGGAAAAGGAGACCCAGTCAATCACATCAAAGAGTTCTACATGGCATGCCAAGAAGTGGCTTATAGTGACAATTATCTTTTGTGCCTATTCCCCAAAAGCTTGGGAGGAACTGCTGTTGAGTGGTTTTACAAGATACCATGTGGGACCATCACAACTTTTGCCAAGCTCTTTGAGAAGTTCATTGTGCAATATGCCCACAATGTGGAGAATGAGTTGACTTTATTAGATTTCTGCAACTCAAAATAGAAAGAAGGAGAAAGCCTAGTAGAATACCTACAATGATGGCATAACCTTACCACCAAGTTATCATACCAACTACCTGAGAAGCATTTGACCAAAATCTTCATTGATAATCTACATCCTAAGCTATCCCACTTCATGAGGATGAACTATCTCCAAACATATCAGGATATCAAGAGCAATGAGATAGGTATTGAAAAGGCCCTCCTAGATGAAGGCACAATCTGCCATTTCAAAAATGATTCCCAAAATAAACCTAGCAATGATAAATCTCGTTATTGGAATCATAATAAAAATGTTGTTACTGATGGAGCCACTGATACCAAACATGTCCAAATTGTCATAGCTAGTCCTACACCAACTCCTACATACCAACAACAACAAGCACCCATCTATCAACAATCTCCTCAGGTCCATCAGCAACCCACGCAACAATATCATTCTTAGAATAATCAATAGATTTATCAGTAGCAAGCACATCAAGCTTATCAAGGTAATCCAAACAATCTGGTCAATGCCATCAATACTGCTCCCAATCAAAACAAGCCAAGAGCTCAAAACAATCCAAAGAAGACCTTCACACCACTGGGTGAACCTCTGGATGTTATCTTTCACTGAATGGCTAAGGCCAACCTGATCATGTATCCACCAATCTAGCAGGTTGATGATAACACTCCTAAGCCCAATTGGTACAAAGATCATGAGTATTGTGATTATCATCATGTCAAATGACACACTACCCTGAAGTGTATGAGACTCAAAAACTACATCCAAGATCTCATTGACCAAAAGGAGATCCAAGTAGACACACTTACTCAAGCCTTAGCAAATGCCAATTTACAAATCTATCAGAATGTGTTCCCACAACACAATTCTGGGAAGAACCAAGCTAATACCAATCATCCCCAAAATCATGGCAAAGGAAAACAAGAAGATCAAACTGGTCACAAAGACTATACTACTGCCTATATCAATTACAACAAATTTTTTGGATGTATAACCCAAGTTGAGCCCACAGTCAATGTCATCCATGTCAGAGGAGTAGATAGTCAATGTGCTATTACCACCCATAGAGGTTGGATAACTGTCACTCATGCCCATCCAAGACTAGCACATAATGCACACAATGCATAGTACAACCTTATAAAACATCTTGGGAACACACCGGCCCAAATCTCCATCCTAGCCTTCTCTGCACTTCACCCCGATATCAGGAGATCCTTGACTGAGCTCTCAAAGAAGGACATGTCCACACAGACATTAACACCACCCAGTTTGAGACCCTTGTGGGACATCTATTTTCATCCTATGCTTTATCCTTCAAACCATCTAACATACCGGATGTTGCACCTGACCACACTCTCCCTCTCCACATTGTTGTTATGGTCAGGGACTTTTCCATCAAATGGGTCTTAATAGATAATGGCTCAGCCCTAAACTTGTGTATTCTAAAATTCATTTAGTAGATTGGGTTCATAGAGGCTGATATATCACATGAAGTAATCACTATCAAAGCCTATGACAACTTGGAGCGTACCTTTGAAGGTAGTATTACTTTGCCTATTCAGCTAGGCCCGGCAACATAAGATACCATTTGCCATGTTGTTGATCTTGACCTACCATTTAATATCCTCCTAGGCCGACCATGGATTCATTCCATCAAGGCTATACCATCTACTTACCATCAATGCATCAAATTTCCACATCAAGGTGCTAAGGTTACCATCCATGCTGACCCCCAACCCTTCGCATACTATCATGTGATGGAAGCATCATTCCCGCGTTCCACTCACTATCCTGGAACTGACATTGGCACTTCTATTGCTAGCTTGTCTCGATCCCACTATGATCCAGAAACCATTCTCGCTTCCACCCTCTCTTTCGTCAAGATCAATAACAAGGGCTATGGTGAGTACAACCTACATGATGCATTTTTCATAGGGGCCCTCCCACTTGATCCACATACACAAGGATACCCACATCACCAAGGAAAGTCTACTGAAACCAAGCATGAAATCAAGAGAATGGGACCTATGACTTTTGAATCCCATGGCAACATAAATAGTCAAGAGATGGATCTTGACATCAATAGGTGGTTGTACAAAGATCCCCCACCACCTAACACTCAACTTTTGGGCTATTTCAAAGACAAATATCCACAACCACATAAGTATGCCACTGAACAATGGAACTATCAAGGTGGTGGTCTAGGACCACAAGAAGGAAGAAGCAAAGACCCTCTCACAACATCAAAGAACCCACAACATTAGGGTCTTGGCTTTAGTACCCCTCACCTGTGTATACAAGGGCCCAATACCACAACTAGGGGCACCAACATGACTAGTGTTCCCTTCTTGAATAGCCAGGATAACCTTGTAGAAATTGAAGACATCCCTAAAGAGGAAGAAAAGAAATCCTACGATGACATCTTCAATGATGATACCCTCGTGGACACTTCTATCCTCCAAAAACTCACCATTAACCCCATAGAACTTCCCCTCATCCACCCTGAACTCATAGACTAGGACCAACCAACCATCACACGCATCGATGAGTTCTAGAGCATGGAAGCACTCCTAGAGTTCATGGGGGCATCAAGCCCACAATCAATTCAAGATTCAGAGTCAACTCACATCTATAAGCTTGACCTGGAAGGATACTTTGGGGAGGAGGCAAGCTTTAGCTGCAAAAGAGGAATAGAAAGAGTAAAACATGATTCCTTATGTGAAAACCCTCCTGGGGCACATTCTGATTCCAAAATAGTAAAAATAAAGAGCATATCTTCTAGTGAAAACTTGGAAATTCAAGCACTAGAAGATGAAGACTTGCCTCTTCCTCCTATATGGGATTATAGACCCAAGCAGTCATCAATCATCATAGAAGAAACAAAGCCAATCAACTTGGGTATAGAGGAGTGTCCCAGAATCATCTACATTGCAGCATCTTTAATAGAGGGTGAAGAACTAGCTTTCACTACACTACTTCAAGAAGCTACTGGGAACTTTGCATGGTCATACGCACACATGCCTAGGCTTGATCCTAAACTTTTTGTTCATCATCTAGTTGTGGACCCTAATTTTAAGCCAATAAAGTAGAAGCTATGCAAAATGCAACCCAAAGTAGCTCTATTGGTAAAATCAGAACTAGAAAAGCTCCTAGATGCAAAGATCATAAGAGCTATAGATTACTCAGATTGGATCTCCAACATGATACCTATCACAAAGCCTTCCAGCGACATCAAAATTTGTACAGATTTTACAGACCTAAACAAGGCATGTCCTAAACATGATTTCCTGCTACCTAACATAGACATGATCGTAGATCTTACAACGAGCCATGAAATGTTGTCACTAATGGATGGCTTCTTTGGATACAATTAGATTCATATAGTAGAAGAAGATCAATAGAAAATAGCATTCACCACTCCATGGGGTACTTTCTACTATAACATGATGCCCTTTGGGCTAAAGAATGTAGGAGCCACATATCAGAGAGCGATGACAGCAATCTTCCATGACATGATTCACAAGATCCTAGAAGACTATGTGGATGATATTCTTGCAAAATCAAAAACATGTCATGAACACCTTAACATTCTTGAGAGTGTGCTCGATCACCTGCATCAGTATGGCTTGAAGCTCAATCCAAAGAAATGTATCTTTGGTGTTACATCTGGAAAGCTTCTAGGCTTCATAGTATCACGATGAGGCATAGAGATTGACCCCAAAAAGGTCAAAGCAATAAAAAAAATGCCTCCACCAAGAATATTCAGACAACTCAGGAGCCTACAAGGAAAGCTTCAATCAGTGTGTCGGTTCATCTCTCAGCTGGTAGACAAGTGCCAACCTTTCATGCATCTCTTATGCAAAGACACAAGCTTCAAATGGGATCCCATATGTCAGAAAAGCTTTGATAAGCTCAAGGAGTATCTAGCCAACTCTCCAAGCCTAGTACCACCAGTTCTAGGATGCCCTCTCATAGTCTACATCTCAGCAACCACCATAGCACTGGGGGCACTCTTAGCTCAGTATGATGATGAAAACAAAGAGAGCCATCTACTTCATTAGTCAAACTCTTGTCGGCTATGAGCTTAATTATTCACCCATGGAAAAAGTGTGCCTTGCAATAGTCTTTGCCACTCAAAAGCTCAAACATTATATGCTTAGCCACACAATTAGGCTCATTTCAAAGGTGGACCCCCTCAAATATCTATTATCAAGGACAACTCTCACAGGCTGTATGGAAAAATGGGTCATGCTACTCAGCGAGTTTGACATCCAGTACATAGATCAGAAAGAAATCAAAGGGCAAGTCATTGCTGATCAACTAGCAGAGGCACCACTGGTGGATGCCTATCCACTAATCATTGAATTCCTAGATGAACACTTATGTATGATCGAAGAACAACCCATGTGGAAGTTATACTTTGATGGCTCCTATACATCTCATGGATCAGGGGTAGGAATCCTATTTGTCACACCTCAAGGTGACTACACTCCAAAATCATTCAAGTTGGGATTCCCATGTACTAACAACATTGCAGAATATGAGGCACTCATCTCAGGTGTCAAAACAGCCATTCAATGGAATATCACATAACTACAAGTGTTTGGAGATTCATAGCTAATTATCAAACATGTCCTCGATGAATATCAGACAAAGGATGACAAGTTGCTACCCTACAAAGAACTAGTGGACAAACTAAAAGAGCATTTCCTTAATCTACAGTTCACATAGATACCAAGACTTCAAAAAAAAGTGGCCGATGCAATGGCAACCATTAGATCCTTGCTAGAAATCCCACATGATGCATCACAGTATGAATTCCTAGTTGAGTAGCTACACACACCAACTTATGAGAACGCTGATGCAGAAATGGTGTGTGTCTTGGTTGGTCCTCAGTCCCCATGGTACCATGACATCCATGCATATCTAAAGAATGGTATCATATCTCCCCATCTCACCAATAGCCAATGCCAAAACCTTATTTGCAGAGCTTCCTGCTACACTCTTGTAGCCAACACCCTTTATAGTCGAGGGTATCACAATATCCTCTCTAGGTGTTTGATTCAAATGAGGCCATCCTGGCTTTCCAAGAAGTCCACGCTAGAATTTGCAGTGCCCACATGAGTGGCATGGTTCTAGCTAAGTAGTTGCTTCGAGTTGGGTATTATTGGCCAACCATGGAACATGATGCTTGTGAGTTCATCAGAAAATGTTTACCATGTTAGCAGCATGCAAATTTTATTCATGCACCAGCACAAGACTTGCATCCCATTGTGCCACCTTGGCCATTTTCATGTTAGGGCTTTGACCTTGTCGGCTTAATCACTCCCCTTTCCTTGAATGGACACAAGTACATAATAACTGCCATAGAGTACTTCACCAAATGGGTTGAAGTGATTCCACTCACCCTAACTACTAGCATCCAAATATCCAAGTTCATCCTTTACCACATCATCTACCACTTCGACATACCATCTACCATATTCATAGACCATGGCACACCTTTTGAAAACTAGCATGTGGATGATCTGTGTGCCAGACTCCACATCCATCACCATTTCTCCAGTCCATATTTCCCTCAAGAAGGTTGTCAATGATTCTGGTCGTGACTGGCACCTCCAAATCAATCCCACCCTTTGGGCTTACTGCACTTATTATCATACTCCCATAGGCAACACCCCATATTCCCTTGTATATGGTGTCAAAGCCATTCTACCAATCGAGGTTGAGCTCCCATCATTGTGAGTCTCCATGAAGAACTACACCACTGATGAAGACTATCATGTGGCTCGTCTCACATAGCTAGACCTATTAGATGAAAAGAGACAACAAGCATATGATCACCTAGTTACATACCAGAATCAACTCAAAAGGAGTTATAACAAGAAGATCCATCCTAGACAGTTCCAGGTTAGTGACATGGTCCTCAAAGAAAATCAGAAAGTCCAAGAAAATAGAGAAAAGAAAGTCAAGTTTGAGTCTACTTAGCTGGGCCCCTACGTTGTCACAACATGCTTTAGCTCTGGAGCTTATCAGCTATCTACACTAGAAGGTGAGCCTTTGAATGATCCAATCAAAATCATATATTTGAAGAGGTTCTATGCATGAACCAGATCCTACATATTTAGAAAATCCAAAAAAATTGAAAAAAATAGAAAAATACAAAAAAATCAAAAAAGAAAATAATCGTCCAATGGTGAAAACTTGGCAATTCAAGCACCTTGGACAAGTATGTTGGTGAAAACCTGGCAAATAGGCACCATACATAGTGGACCGAGTCATTATCTATCAAAATCCCATCCCCCCATCCCAACATCTCAGTCCTTTTTCTACCATCCCTATCCCCATCCACCATTTCCCAGCATTCCTCTTTTTTATAATCCTTAAGCAAATCTGCAATCCCGCCTGCACATATCTTGTACCATATCTAGTACCATATCATGTATATCTTGTATAGCACAATCCTTCTTATACCATATCCTGTCTAGCGCGATCTTCCTATCCCAAATCCCAAGCTTCTATACATATCAGTTGTATATCTTTTCCCATCCATTGTACATATTGTCCCCTCTTGTTGTACATAATCCTTGTCAGTCCTGCAACACCATTTGATCAGAACTCTTGTCCTATCCAGCCTCATACTTCAGTAAAATCAATTGTCGACTATTCTTGATCACAGTGATTATTCTTTGACTTCATCATTTGCTAGTGAACAATAACACTCATTCTCTCATCAATTCGTGGGTCCTTGAGGATGTATCCTTCCTCCTGTCAGACCTAATCTTCCACCAATCACACCAGGTCTGTGTCGATGCATCCTTCCACATGTTCAGATCAATCTTCCCACCATCAATCAATCAGTCACATCAAATCTCTCTCCTTGGCAAAGGATGTCTTTTTGGAGTTCTCATTTTGGTCTTGGATTTTGTTAATCTTTTATGGCTTCTTGTTGTTTTCTACTCAAAGTCACCATGATCCTTTATATCATGGTGCACTATGAATGTGAACAGTCTCAGGCATGGTCTTTTGATCTTTTGATTCTACCTGTGAGTCAGTCGAATGCATGACCCTTGCACGGTTTACATGTGATCTTCTGGGTTACATGGTGCACTTGGGAAATGTCATTTTCTTGTGGTTTCTCCAACATTGTTTCTACCATGCCTCCTTTTTTAGGATCATGTGTGATGCTGGGGCAACCCTGCGTGTCTTTTTAGCATTAGTCCTATGCAACGTTGGTGACAAGGCCTCGTGATCCCAGTATCCTTGGCAAGTCTCTAGCATTGCTATATTAAACTAGGTTGTTCTCTCCACATTTGCACTTGGAGCTCCCAAAATCCCCTGCATTCTGTATCATATAGATTAATCTTGCATCTTTTCATCTAGCTGCATCCTGCATTTTGCATTCCATCTCATCTTGCATTCCCCATCTTTTCTCTTGGAAGCTTGCTTATTTATCCTCCCTTCTTCCTTTCTTCTTTCTCTCTATTTCCTTTTGAGAAAATTCCACAATGTTTACTCCTTGCGTTATTTTCTCGAGGGGGCACAACCCCTTATTTCTTCAAATTCTGGCTTGGTGCATCTTATTTTCTTGTCTTTGATGTCATGCCACTTGTGGCATTGCATCAAAGAGGGGCAAAATGTAGACACCTAAAAATCTTTTAAAAAATAAAGTATTTTTATTTTTTGAAAAACCCCTGATGACATCATCATTTATTAATTAATTAATTATTTAATTTATTTATTTATTTTTATATCATTAAATCCCTTTATCTTAATTAAAAATATTTAATTAAAAAATCCCTTCTAGAAATGTTTAAATCAAATTTAAACACCATTCCCCTATTTATTAATTATTTAATTAATAAATTGACTAGAAAACCAAAAAATAAATATTTTATTTATTTTTTAGCAAAACCTTAGAAATATCCTAAGGATCCTAAACCTCTTCTAGAATATTCTAATCCCTCTTTAATTTTGATTAAAGGCTAATTCCATCATCTCCTAACCCTAATCCCAACTCAAAAACATTTATTAATTATTTAATTAATAAATTGACCAAAAAAAATAAAAAATAAATATTTTATTTATTTTTCCCAAAACCTTAGAAATATCCTAAAGATCCTAAACCTCTTTTAGAATCTTCTAAATCCTCTTTAATTTCGATTAAAGGCTGATTCCATCATTCCCTAACCCTAATCCCAACTCAAAAATATTTAATTAAGATTAAATATTAAATCCTCATGTTTATTAAAAATATTTTAATAAATATCCTCAAAACCTAAAACATTTTGAAATAAATAAACCTTTATCTATTTCCTAAATTCCTAGAAAGTCCTAGACTCTTCTAGAAAGTCTTCATCCTCATCCAAAGCCTAGACTCTTCTAGAAGAAGTCAATCCTTATCTTTGACTCAAACTCAACCCCTAACCTTACCCCAAACCCTGACTCAACCTCCTAACCCAACCCTTTCCAAAATCATATAAATACTCCTCATTTTTGAGAGCAAAATACCAATTCACTTTCAATTCCAGTATTGTTATAATGCTAGAATAGTGCTAAAATCATTCAAAGCTTTCATAGTAATTAGTGAATTTCATCATTTTTCAAGCATTTTTAGCTCACATCTCAGCATAGAACTAATGGATTAACTTAGTTTAATTTTTTTTTATGCATCATTCTCACATCTATTTTGGGTTCTAAAATTTGTTTAATCATATTAGTTTGCATAAATCTTGAGTTCTTGAAGCCTTAGGGGCAATTTTGGGTGTTCTACCCAATATTGTGCCATATATGGAGTTTTCATGAATCTCAATCTCTCCAAATCTGCATTAGGAACATGCTCTAGGTGCTTTGAGAGCATACCCACATTCCTTTTATTTGAGAAAATCAAACAGTGCATGGACGCATCTGTTTTAGCTTAATCTAAATGACTTTGTGAATTATTGTTTGTTTTTGTTAGGTATATACTGTTTAGGCTAACATTTGACATGTCTACACCTTTCAAAACAGATTAGGTTTGCATCGATCACACTAAGATACGCATAGAATTATCATTATCATGCATCTTAACATCATTATTAGTAACAACTTCTTCTAACACATCATGCATAGATTTATCTAAAGAAGGTAGAGATCTTTGAAGAACAAAATTATGAGCTTTAGCATGAGCACAACACTTCTTATGACATTCATTAGAAGATCAATTATTCTTTGATTTACTTGAAATAGGTTGAGAACTAGGAGGAACAATCACAGGATCCTTCACAGTTTCTTTAGGAAGATTAATAGGAATATCAACAATAGGAGGAACTTGATTAACAGAACTAGAAGCCATAGTTAAAGGAGGTATGGAAGGTGTTGGCAAAAGACCATGATTAAGATCCATATGAGGTATTCTTAATTCAAGAATCTTATGATGTTTATAAGCTTGATATGAACGGAAAATATTATTAGGTCGAGGAGGACATGAATTAGGTAATGAAGGCCAAAAGAAATCAAGAGCAGCACAATCTCTAGGCTTAGAAGGTTGATATAAACTATGATTAACCATCTTCACTTATTCATCATGAAAAAATTTAAGACATTTATGGATAGGTGAAGCAATAGCATGCATGGAATTCAACCAAGGCAAACCTAGCTTAACTTGAAATTGATCAGAAGTAGGAACAACAACAAGGGTAGTGTTCACAATTTGTCCACAAAGTTCAACCAATAAAGTAATAGAACCAAATGATGGATAAAGAAAACCATTACAAGTTTGAATCCACACATCTAATGTATCATAAGAATCATGTTGTAAGCTTTTCATAAAAATATTTTCTTTAGTAATAACATTGACTAACAATGTAGGATCAACAAGACAACCACGACTAGGTTTTTGAGGAATCCTAACATAAATGTAAAGGGGACCATCAAGAGCTTTAATAGTCTTAGAGTCATCAAAGGTAATCAAAAGTTTTTGAGGTCTTTTATTCTTAGGTTGTTGTTGAGGTTTAGGTTGAGTTTTCAATTTAGGCTTAGGTTTTGGTTGAGGTTGAGGTAGAGATACAGATTGACCAACATGCTCTACTTGATTAACAACATGATTGAGATCATCCATCTTTGAATCATACACAATTTCCATAGCAGATGGTTGAGCAATGGTATTAGTATCATGTGTAGGTAAAGGATTCATATATATTTGAAGGTTTTGATTAGGAGGAGAGACAGTTTTGTTCCCACTACCATCAAGATTATCAATAGATAAGGCATTAGAATCAATTAAGTCTTGAACCTTATATTTTAAAGAATAACACTTTTCAGTATCATGACCATTCTAACGATGGTATTGACAAAAATCTTTAGGATCAAAAGATTTAGATGCAATTGTAGCTGGTAATAGAGGTCAAATAGGAGGTAAAGTAATCATATTAGCAGTTAATGACATATTCATAATAGCATGTAAAGATTCAGAAAGAGGAGTAAACATATGATTTAATCGAAAAGTAGTGGATGCAGAAGTGGCATTGTGAGATGCAACAACAACTTGTTTAGCAACTGCATTCGCTTGTTTGTTTATCTTGACATAGTTGTTGAATTTTTTAAATTTGTTGGATTAGGAGTAGCATCACTTTTATCAATTGGAACATGAGCCATTGGAGTGTTGCTCTCAAATTGACTCACTTGTAATTGATAATGATGAAGTGCTACATAAATTTGTTGAAAAAAGGTAAATTTAGTAAGCAAAATCTTATCTCTAATATCCTTTTGCAAATTTGAAATAAACATACATTGAATATCAATATCAAGAACATGATAGGAAATCTGAGCATACAAATGCTTAAATCTACTAATAAATTCAGTTAATTTTTCCTTAGCACTTTGTTTACAATGCATCAAATCAGTCAAAGATACTTGTGGGCTAATATTGTTTTGAAATTGTTGAATAAAGGCATTGGCAAGTTGTGGAAAGGAATCAATAGAATAAGGAGGCAAGGAACAACACCATTGTAAGGCCTTGTCACGAAAAGTTCTAGCAAACAGTTTGGCTAAAATCCTATAGTAATGAGCATAATCACTACAAAGGATTTGGAATGTTTTAACATGATGAACGGGGTCTCCTTTTCCATTATAATTCTCAAGAGGAGGCATATCAACTTGCTGAGGAAGAGGAGTATGAATAATGTCTCTGGACAAAGGACTTCCCATGTCACATGTAGGAATACTAAAATTATTTTGAGTTAGGAAGAAAGTTGTTGTTGTAAGGATGACACAGTTTGAGCCAAACTGATGATTGTTGAGTCATTAGATGAAATAGGAGGAGTAGAAACATTAGAAACACTAGGTACAGTGTAAGAAGCTACAGGAATAGAAGACATGACTGGGGGAACAATAGGAACTATAGTTGGAAGCGGATTGGAATAAGTAAAATGAAAATTATGATATGAAGGTTGTGATGTAGGAAGGGACACAAGAGGAACACTCATAGGAATAGAGGGAACTTTCATAGTCACCAAAGAAGGAGTATAGGGAAGAATACTAGGTAAAGGATTAGAAGAGGGTTCTACACTAGTGATAGGAGGAATCAACCCTAAATCTTGAGCTTCTTGAGGTAGAGGTTTAACATTTGAATGCACGAGGTGAGTAATACCATGCAAGAGGTTAACACCTTGATCACTATCATGAAGAACTTTCTTAAGAGCCTCTATAGCTGGAATAGAATCTTGATTATGGTTCTCTTGAGTAAGCCAATTACCCATTTTATCAAGTTCAGTTGAAAGTTTTTGGACTTGTTCAGGAGGAACTCTTAAAGCGTCATCCTCATCATGAAATGAGTGAGAAGAGTTTTTCTCTATAATAGGATTGGAATCATGAGGAATCAAATTATCATTTTGGATCCTAAGGAAAGGATAGGAAGATTTAGGATCAAAGGCACCTATGAGTCTATGAATTCTTCTAACTGGAATGTTATAAGTAGCACTAGTAGTAGTAAAGCTCATAAACCAATGCAATGAAAATGAACTAAACTAAGAACACATATGTTGGAATCATTTATTGTTGCACCAAAAGCTCGAACTGTCAATGCCCGATACAAATGCCAGATTTAACCCAATCCACAGGAGGTGGTTAAGCCATGTCACGAATCTCCAAGGAGGTGCTGACCACCAAGTCAACAATCTCCCCCTCAGCACTGATTGAGCCTTCCGCACCCACTGAAGGGAGACTCAAACCCATGACCCAAGGCTCTGATACCAATTGTTGGAATCATTTGTTGTTGCACCAAAAACTTGAACTATCAATGCCGATACAAATGCCAGATTTAACCCGATCCATAGGAGGTGATTAAGCCATGTCATGAATCTCCAAGGAGGTGCTGACCACCAAGTCAACAACATAAAGCATGAATATTTTTTGTATTTTTGCAATCTAATTAGCATGCAAGATTTAACATAAAGAGAAATCTAATACCAACAAGATAAAAGGGAATAAAATAGAATAGGGCATCCAATTCCACAAAATAAAGGAGAGTAGGTATGTCTAGTTGACCAAAATGAATAGGTGGAAATAGTATCCACCCTAAAATGTATGGGGAAATATGAGATCTACTTCTAAATCCACATTCCCAAAGGAGAGATCCAAATTGATCAACCAAAAGGTTAATGCACAATTGAATCAATTTATGGAATATGAAAGAGGAAGAAAACCTTATATTTCCCTATAAAGGAAATGTGCCTGAAATCTAAAATAATTGAAAGGCAAGTACTAACCTCAAAATAGGGCAGATCTAGAAAATGCCAATTTCTGATGTTTGTGTGTAGTTTCAGGCAATTCTGCAACCTGTTTCGGGCTGGAAATGCCGAGACGAAGAAAACCCATAAAACTTTTATCTTTCTAGTTCAGGAGGCAATCTTTGACCCCGATAAAAGGTCAAAGGATACATTAATATTTTGAAGGTCAGCCTTGACTTTTTTCATAGATCCAAGCTCAAATCAACAGTTCCGCACCTATACCTGCAAGAAAAAAGAGAGCTTTTGTTGTTTGTATCAGGGGTTTACCTTGGTCAAACCCCAATTTAAGAATTAACCTTGAAATTGAATTGAAAGTGTATTGTGCATAAACAAAGTAAATGAAACAATTCACCTTGCTTATGTTGAAGTCCTTGTAGAGGATTCGAATCCTCAAATCCACAAGTAGGGATGCTCCAATGGATGTAGAATGAATATAAGATGTCTCAAATCAATGGCATTTGATCTTCAACACCAATATTGAATGGATCTTTGCATACGAGGAGGCTTGGATGAATGTGGAAGGATGGATCTTCAAGGGGGCTCCAAACAGATTGAATCTTTCAATGGCTAATGATGGATCTCCTTGATGAATGAATGCTTGAACACTTGAACACTTGAATGCTTTCTTGAATGCTTGAATTCACTTGCTTTCACTTGAGAGCTTTCTCATGGAATTTCTTGAGATGAGATATGAAAATTCGATTGAGAGATGGATTGAAATGAGAGAGGAAGGCCTCCTTTTATAGTGAACTAAGGCACAATCTTCTAGATGGGCCACCTTGGAGAATTAAATCCAAATTAGGTCCTAACCTTTAGAAATATACCTAGATTAAATGAAATTAAGAATTTACCATCCCAAAACCCAAAATGGTCGACCTGGAGGTGAGAAAAAAGAATCTTTCCGAAACCCGATATATAGAAATAAGAAAATCCTAAAATTTGAAATCTAGGTCAAGGGTGAGGTAGACCCCACCTTAGGTTAGGGTTGAGGTCATCCCTGACCTAGGTTAGGGTTGAGGTCAACTTTGACCCTCAAGTTCAACTTTGACCTTGAGGTCAAAAACCTCAGGACCTCAATCTAGAGTGTTCAAAAATGTAGAAATAAAGTGGAAAACAGGTGTAGAGAGAAGTAGAATGGGGGGAGAAAGCCAGATACATGTAAAGACCTGATCAAAGCACTTAACATGACCCCAAACTACTTACTCAGAGGGATAAATTCTCTTATCATGGAAGTGCTTCAATTTTAAGATGATACACTATTAAGTTAACTATATTAAGAGATTTAAAATCTGCTACAATGGCTAAAGAGTAATAGTAGGATTTGATCTGTAAATAGAAACTTAACATGCCTGATTCAGATCTATAATGTACTTATCTATTATCACCTTAATGTGATTGATCTCTTCTCTGAATTCTGTATGGTAGCCTTCTATTTTTGATAAACTGAATTCTCTATCAATGCTTGTCAATCATAACCATGTCTCATCTTCATATGTCTCTCAATGTAGTGGCTACTACATGTGATGATACTTGTCAAAATGACATCTTTACAAATTTTATATAAATTGATCTTGACCTAATTAAGGTTTAGACTCTATCTTAGAAAACCTAAGATTAATGGTAGAAATGAATAACCTAGATCATCATTACGTAGGAATCATAAAAAATTTAATGATTACATCCATATTAAATTGTCTCAATCTTGGTAAACTATTTTCTCATCATTGCAAATTGTTTGCCTTGCAGTTTATGTCATTCCAAACTGCTATGTCATTTCCTATTTCACTCGATGTATACTGCAATCATCACTTAGTAATTAACTGGTGCTTGATTCCTATGAATTCTCAGTGACTATTATTCTCGGTACTCGGTGATCATCTGGTCAGTAAGAGTGCTTAGTCAAAACTATGTTCGGTTAACTTAGTGATCTTCCTTGTATTTTTCTCGATGTCTAGGCTCTGTGTATTGACCAATTGTACTATCTTGTCTTCTTTACCAACTATATGACTAAATGATACTAATGACAACCATTAATTCTCTTTAGGAGTAACAAATCATTCATCACATGTAACACTAGTATTTAACATGGAAACACAACTTTGGGAAAAACCACTATGGGAATTGTCACCCACTAACAAAATACTATTCTGAAGTATGCCCGATTAAGAGCCAATCATGTTAAAGATTACAATGCACACTATTAGGTGTGACCTGGTCAAGGGATTTACCTCAGATCTGTTAGGATCTTCACCCTGTTAGGAGTGGCTTGGTCAAAGGGCTTCAAACACTCTTTAGAATGTTACCTTTTTCAAGGATTTTATAATAAGACTGTTAAGTCCACTATGTTAAGAGATTTCTCTATTACAAATGCAAGTAAGTAACAATAAATAATTTGACCTATAAACTTGCAACTATATTTTCATAATCAGATCCTTTGTGTGTTCTTCTATCTTCACTTTCCACTAGATTCAACACTTCATTAGATCTTTCTTTTTGACTCAAAATCTCTCTATTCCTTCTTCATTGCTTCAGTTGGTGACTCTTCAACTCTTCAATTTTCTAGTCATTTTTTGAAACAAATCCATCCTTTATATAGAAATTTTTTGCCTCTTAATCTCCTCTTTAATAGTTTTTTTTGATCAATCTTAACCATCCAATTTATTATACCTTGAATACGGATCTTGATAACACATTTTCTTTTCACCCAGGAACTTGAAATTTATTGAAACTTATTCCTTCTACTTTAACCATTTAGATCTAAGAAGTAGATCTTCACCTTGAATTTTATTGTCCATATATCTCTATAACTAACTTTCCTTGTCATCATGATCATCCAACTCATCATAGCTAATCATTAAATGTCATTCCAATCCTTGTATTTAATTATTGTACCTTGCTCAATAGAAACTTTGTATTTCAGTTAACTTTTCTTGGTGCCTAAACCTTTCTTTTCTTGTTCAGTGCCTTGATTTCCTTTTTCGTTACCAAAACATACTTCCTTTTACCTTTTACCTTTATCGGGTGACATTTCCTGCTTGGTAGCCAAAACTCTTTTTCTTACCGACTTGACAAATCTTCATTACCATACTTTACCAACTTGATATAATCATATGTTAGGTAGAAAATAATTATATCATCATAACCTTATCATTCTTTGATCTGTATTAGTTTCCTATTTAAGTTCTTCACCTTCATAACATCTCACTTCTTCTTCTTAACTCATTCAACTTATATCATATACCGAATGATATGGAAAAATAATATAAACCATAAATTAATTTCTTGACATCAATGACAAGACAATAATTGATCTAACCTTTCTACTATCTTGTATTCTTCTAATCATGGTCAGTCTTCATCATCATCACCATTAATTAAACAATATCCATCATTACTATCAGTTATAGTAACATGATTTCATAATTTAGTTATTTACTGATCAAGTTCTTGTCACTACCATGATAGGAAGCCTATAGAAATCTATTATTGTTGAGAGTTGTAGTTTTATGTGTGTCTAAGAGCCCTCAAGTGTTTTCAAAGTATGGATGCATGAGATTTTCCCCATCATTTGGAATTAGAGCCTAAAAGGTCTAGAAATAAGAAGCTGAGAGTTTCAAGGGTTTGAGTATAGAAGTTAGTTTTTTCATATAATCTTGGAAAGATGTGTGTTGCAAATTGATAATTTTATGAGAATAACCTGGGTGCCAAAAGACTTGATATAGAGAAATAAGAAAATCCCTAGGTGACGTATCAAAAATCTAGGAGAGAAGAAAGAAAGTATAAAAAGAAGAGACAAGAAGAAAGACAATATGGTAGGACAAGATCCAAAGTTTGCAAGAGAAATAAAAGATGTGAGAAAGGATTTTGAGAAATTGATGAAAAGGTGGCTTGAGGAAAGAACCTGAGGTCACGTGTAGTGTTGTCCAATGAGAAAGGAGGTAAAATGGCCTATAGAAGAAAAATGATGGATGCCTTAAGAGAAGAAGAGGAGAGTATGAGGAAAACCCCAAGGGGTTTGAGTAGTAAAAAGTTGTTACAAGTGAAATGCATACCTAAAGAGGTGAAAGAGGATCTCATTATGGGGAATATGAAAGAAAATAAGAAAGAACATAGTAGAGAAGTACAAGAAGACACAAAAATGAAAGGATGGTGTCCATAAAGGAGGCTCTCATGAGGATATGTTGGTCTCATATTTTATTTGCTAATTTTGTGTTTAAGTATGGTGGATGCTAGAAGTTGAGTCCCACTTTTGGGCAAAAAGTGGAAGTGTTTTCTCTATTTTTCAAATTTTCTCTCTATTGATATAAAAAATTGAGGAGCTTAAAGATTGAATCTCAAAAAAATTCAGTAATAATAAATGAAGTGCTCCAAGTCTACTTTTCAAATATGTAATTTATTTCAATACCCACATGCTAAAAATTTCTTTTTAGTAGGAATTTGTACAAACCACTTTTTCAAAATGTCTATTTTAGGACCATACCACACACATGTACAACCACCACATTTTGACCTAAATAAAAGAGTTTTTTAAAATACTTTTGAGGAAAGATACCCAAGAGACAAAAGATTGATGAACATATTGTTTCTTATTTTTTTATTTAATATTTTATTTTTTATTGACAGTAAAGTATTTCAGAAACCTTTGGTGTATGACCAACATAAATTGATGTCATATATATATATTTTATAAAAAATGTAAAAAAAATGTTATTAAAGTTAGTACTGTACACTTTTCATTTATCGTGGGGTTAAATCATCATGCATTTTTTGAGTTGACACGTCAAGCATTTCCATAGGTTGAATCATCAAGCTTTTCTCTAGGTTGACTTGTCAAGTATTTTCTAGGGTTAACCTGTTAACTGACATAAGTCTTGTTATAATGGATTATGGTTAGGGTTTTCTCAATATATGAGAATTTCATAGCTTCTTGTAGTGGTATTGAGTTGCAAGGGATTGTAGATTATAACAGACTAAAATTACTTGATAATAAGATTAGACTCTTTGTTTGATTGATGTATTCCAAGATTGGGTGAACCACGTTAAATCTTTCTATCTTCTTGTTCCAATTATGTGTGCTTTATTCTTGTGCATTATTGATTATATTTACATGTAACTCTTAAATTTATGTCCTCTAATCCTAACAAGTGGTATTAGAGTGGGTTGGTTTTTAGTTATCCTCTGCAAGAAGGTCTCACGGTTGAGTGAGAGTAATGGAAGACAAGGGTAAGTTGAAGACTAAAAATTTTAATGGGTAGAACTTTCAGTTATGGAAAATATAAATGGAGGACTATCTCTATCAGAAGGATTTATGATGGCCATTGGAAGGACAATCCAAGAAACTGACATCAATGTTTGATGAGGATTGGGATATTTAAGATAGGAAGGCACTTGGTAGTATTTGTTTATGTCTGGCACAATTGGTGGCATTCAATATTACACAAGAAAAGACAACTAAAGTCTTGATGGAAACCATAGAGAATTTATATGAAAAGTCTTCCACTTCAAATAAGGTATTTCTCATGAAGCATTTATTTAATATGAAAATGGTAGGTGGGTTAGTTGCTGATCATTTAAATGAGTTTAATACAATTACGAGTTAATTATATTTTGTTAATGTCAAATTTGATGAAGAAATTAGGGGTCTTTTGATTATGTGCTCTTTTCTTGAAAGCTGGAATGGCTTGATAATGACAATTAGTAACTCTATTTCTAGTTTAAATACCCTAAAATTTGATAATGTTGTTGGTGTTATTCTGATTGAGGAAATTCGTAGGAAAATCTTAGGTGGATCTACATTAGGTAGCATTTTAAATGAATAAAGAAGAGGAAATCAAGGGATAGAGGAAATAATTTTGGAAGTCATGGGAAATCATGAGGAAAATCAAAGGGCAAAATGTCTCAATCTAGAGGACCAAATGATTGCTGGTACTATGCAAAACCAAGTCATAAGAAGAAAGATTGCTAGTCTTGAAAAAATAAAAGAGATAAACACAAAGTTAATAAGGAGGAAAATGCAGTAAGTAACAAAAATGAAGAGGATATTTTTCTTCTTTCCCTTGAAAATACTGATGATTCATGGGTTCTAGATTCAGGGGCATCATTTCATGCTACACCCCATATAAGTTATTTTCTTGATTATATCCAAGAGGATTTTGGGCTAGTTTATTTGTGAGATAATAAACCATGTTAGATTGTTGGAAATAAAAGAATTAAGATTAAGTTACAGAATGAGAATCATTGGCTACTACAAGAGGTAAGGCACGTTCCAAGGTCGAGTAGGAATCTAAAAAGTTTTCAACAGGGAAACTAGGTGATGAAGGTTGCATAGTTACTTTTAATGACAAAAAATGTAAGGTGTCAAAAGGTTCCTTAGTAGTAGAAAAATGTGTGAAAGTAGGCACCTTATATATTTGTACAGGTCATATTGTTCCTTCTACTTTAATTGTTACAAAAAAGGGTAAATGTTCAAGAACATTTGTTGCAATTGAGTAGACAAAATCTGAAATAGTCACTATGGACTCTGAAACAATACTATGGCACAACATACTTGGACACGAGTGAGAAAGGTATGAAATTAATTCATTCAAAGAAAGTTTTACCGGGTCTAAAATGTTTCAATATGGATTTCTGTGAAATTTGTGTGTATGGAAAATAAAAGAGAGCTAGTTTTTTTAAAGAGTGGAAAGGAAAAGAAGGATGAGAAATTAGAGATTGTGCATATAGATGTATGAGGACCAGCTCAGGTATCTTCCCTTGGTGGTTCTCTATATTATGTTACATTCATTAATGATGAAACTAGGAAAGTATAAATTTATTTCCTTAGGTAGAAATCTAATGTACTTGAAACTTTTAAAAAATGGAAAATCTTGGTTGAGAATGAGACTGGTAAAAGATCAAAATGTCTTAGATCTGATAATGGTGGTGAGTATTGCATAAAATATTTTGAAGATTATTGTTCCTCTAATGGTATTTTTAGGAAGAAAATGGCTCCAAGGACTCCACAAGAAAATAGAGTGGTTGAACACATGAATAGGACAATAATGGAGTGTGCAAGGAGTATGAGGTTGCATACTAGGCTACCCTTAAATATGTGGGAAGAGGCTGTAAATATTTCTATTTATTTAATCAATAGAGGTCCCTCTACTCCTTTGGGTTGTGGTATTCTAGAGGAAGCATGGACAAGTAAGAAGGTGATTCATTCTTTTCTCAAAACCTTCAATTGTGAAGCATTCAAACATATAGATTCTAAAAATAGAACCAAGCTGGAAGATAAGTTAAATAAATGTATATTTGTTGCATATGGAATTGATGAATTTGGCTACAGACTTTGTGTGAATTTGGCTATAGACTTTGTGATGTTGATACTCATAAAATTATAAGAAGCATGGATTTCATATTCAATGAGAATTTTTTGTACAAAGATCAGTTGCAATGATTATGTAGTGTTGGATGATACTCCAAAAGATGATGTTCCAATGTTTACTCATGCTCTGCAACAAAAGAAACAATAAATACCACAAACTCCAATGAATGTTAGATGGTCAACAAGGCTCAATAGACCTCCTGAAAGGTTATATCCCTCTTTGTATTCTATTTTATTAATAGATGATGGTGAACCAGAAGGATATGATGAATTTGTGTAGGTGGATACAAAGGTTCAGCGTGATCTTTACATAGAAGAAGAAATGGACTCCTTGCTAAAAATTCAGACTTGGAAATTATGTAAGTTTCCTATAGGTAAAAAGGAGTTACCAAATAAATGGGTTTATAAGATGAAATATGACGATGGAGGTAAGAAAATATATAAAGCTAGGTTAGTTGTAAAGGGATTTTCACAGAAAAAAGGGCATTAATTTTGATGAGATCTTTTCTCTAGTTGTAAAAATGACTTCTATACGCAATATTTTAAGTATTGTGGCTACTGAAGATTTGTATTTGGAACAAATTGATGTTAAAACAACTTTTCTCCATGGTGATTTGGATGACGAAATATATATGCAACAACCACAAGGTTTTGAGGTCAAGGGTAACGATAACTTAGTGTACAAATTGAAGAAATGTTTATATGCATTGAAGCAAGCACCTCGACACTAGTATATTAAATTTGATAGATTTATGGTTGAGCGTGTCTATTGTTGGTGTAATTCAGACCATTGTATTTTTTTTAAGAGGTTGGATGATGAAAACTAGATATTATTTTATGTTTATATGTTGATGATATGCCTGTAGTGGGGTCTAACATGGATCACATTAAGGAGTTGAAACAATAGTTAACACATTCTTTTTCTATAAAGGATTTGGGGCCTTCCAAAAAAATCCTTGGTATGAAAATTTGTAGAGATAGGAAGAATAATAAATTGACTCTATCTCAGGCTAATTATGTTGAAAATGTGTTGCAAAGATTCCTTATGGAGAATGCAAAATCTGTCAGCACACCTTTGCCTAGTCATTTGAAATTAACTAGGGAGATGTGTCCAAAGACACAAGAGGAGGAATACAAAATGTCCAAGGTACCATATGCCTCAGTCATAGGTAGTTTGATGTATGCCATGGTATGCACTTGACAAGATATTGCACATGGTGTAGGAGTTGTTAGCAAGTATATAATTCATCCTAGAGTTGGGCATTGGAATGCAGTAAAATGGATTCTCATATATTTGAGAGATACATCCAATAAATTTTTATGTTTCAAGGGATCTAATACTCATTTAAAAGGCTATATTGACTTAGATTTGGTAGGGGATTTAGATACTAGGTGGAGTACCACAAGTTATGTATTTATTGTTGGTGGGACGATAGTGAGTTGGATTTCTCAACTACAAAAGGTGGTTGCTTTATCCAATATAGAGGCAGAGTATGTTGCTTCCACAAAGGCAAGTAAGGAGATGGTATGGTTGCAATTTCTCTTAGAAGAGTTGGGAAACTCACATAATGATAATTATCTATTTACAGATAGCTAGAGCGTTATCCATCTTGCAAATAATTATGCATTTCATTCAAAGACCAAACATATATAGTTGAGGTATCACTTCATTTGGCCAGTATTGGATAATGGATAGTTAAAGCTGGAAAAGATACATATAAATGAAAACCCAACAAATATGTTTACAAAGGAAATGGAAAAGGAGAAGATGAACTCCTTTGCAGCTTTAGTTGGTCTCCAAGAATGAAAATGGTAAAAGGAATAGTTCAAGAGTCCAAGGTGTCTCAATCTAGTGGGAGTTCTTGGGGTAGCAGTGTTGCTACAGGATTAGTCTCCAAGTGGGAGGTTTCTTGTACTATGGAGCTTGATTAGTCCCCAAGTGGGAGATTTTTGGCTTGTGATGACTGATCAGGAAAGTACTATACACTTTTCATTTATCATGGGGTTAACTCATCAAGCATATTTTGAGTTGACACATCAAGCATTTCCCTAGGTTGACTCGTCAAGATTTTCCATAGGTTGACTCATCGAGTATTTTCTAGGGTTAACTTGTTAACTGACATAAGTCTTTTTATAATGGCTTAGGGTGAGGGTTTTCTCAATATATGAGAATTTCATAGCTTCTTGCAGCGGTATTGAGTTGTAAGGGATTGCAGATTGTAATAGGCTGAAAGTACTGGATAATAAGATCAGACTATTTGTATGGTGGACTTAGACCAAGATTAGGTGAACCACATTAAATCTTTGTGTCTTCTTGTTCCACTTATGTGTTCTTTATTCCTATGAATTATTGATTATATTTGCATGTAACTGTTAAATTTTTGCTTGCTAATCCTATTAATTAGGCATTTGGACAAGCTCACTATTGCAAGTTTATGTACTAGTTTGATTAATAAATAATAATAAAATAGTAAAATTAATAAAATACCCCCCAAAATTATATTTTTGAATTCAAAGTAGTAAGAAGTCTAATGGATTTTTGTTTCATCAAAAAATTCGATCGGGAAGACCTTCAAAAAATTATGGCAAGGCATAAAATCTATGTTCCAATGCCTTAGCCATCAATTTGTAGATCCAAGGCATATGCTTGGTCCCACCAAGCCTATCCCAACTCAAAACCCAATGCAAAGGGTGGCTAGTGAATTCAACTTTTTAAATAACACATACAAGTTAAAAAAGGTGTATTAGTTTCATAAATATAACTTTGTGTGTAAAAATGAGTTTGTAGGCACAATTTTTTTTTATAATAAATTTAGAATGTGTATGCATTTTGAAAAAAATGTGTACCTATTTTAAAATGCATACATGTTTTTTGAAAAAATGGGTACCCATTTTTTGAATTTATGGATCAGACGCCCGAGCCTAAAACATGTACCAATTTTTTTCAAAATGGGTACATGTTTCTAGTGGCATTTCCATAGTCAAGAAAACTTTGCTTGAATTGGGACCTAAATTCTTGTACTTACCCAATAGGTGTTTTCAAGTATGAGAAACCCAAAAATGAAGGTCAATAATAAGACCTTGAAGGTGATTAGAGATAGGGAAAGTAAAGCTTCTATAGATAGTATAGAGCATGAAAAAAAGAGGAGAAAAGTTATAGTAGTCTACCAAGAGGACATGAGGAAGCCATATGAACAAGAGGTACATTGTATAGTATCTAAAAATGAAGAGGATGGTGTTGATATTTCCAGTACTGTAATGAAGAATTCAAAGATGCCCTAAAGTTTGATGATGCTTTAGAAAATATTGTAGATAAAATAAAAGGATTTTACAAAATGGAAAAGTTGCAAGAAGTGGAAGATGACTTGGTGAGGACCATTTTGGAAGAAAGATTGATGGATGAAGTTTTGGAAGGAGAAGTTGAGATAGTAAGTGCACATGTAATAGATATTGATGATGTTGAAATGTTGATGTATGGGGAGGGTGAGTTTGAAGACATAGAAATCTTAAATTACCATATATTTATATTGATGAATGGGTAAGAAGAGATTCGAGAAGGATGATAAATATTAGGGATAACCTCATGAGAGAAGAGAAAAGAAGTGAGCAACAAAGTTGGCAAAATTTGGTAGTGAAGCTAGAGAGATATCAGAAATAAAGAAAGAAATGAATGAACATAAGTAGTTTTGGTTGTTGGTTAAGTGCACTTGAAGTTGAGTCCACTTATGGTGGAACTTTTGTACTTAGTCATTTTTCCAAAAATTAGCTCTGTGAAACAACGTCACACAAAAATAGAACAGGGTCACATTTAGGTTTAGAATCCCGAGCCTAAAACTTGGAATGAGGTAATGTTCTAAATAATGGAATGTGACTCCATTATAAAAAAGGTGACCCCGTCCTACAAAATGTGACCCCATTCTACAAAACATGATATCATTCTACAAAATGTTATAAATGTGAAAAATGGAATGCAATCTCATTCTACGAAACCTGACCCTATTCCATAAATGTGACCCCATCATATAAATTTTCAATTACCACCCTGGGAATAGCTTTAGTTTTTGGTTTGGGAAAAGGCTTGGTTAACTGAACCATAGCCTTGGATCTGGCTTTTTTGACACCTTGGAGGTTGTCTTAGTGTTTAGATAAAATATACATTTTGGACAAATATCTGAATACATTTTCTATAAAATATTATGACAAAGAAACCCATTAAAAATAAGACTATGTAGATTCCAAATATGCAATTTTTAAAAAAATTTGATTAATTTTTTATTTTTCAATTAATTTCTCCTGAAACAAGTACAAAAACTTCAAATAAAAGGCTTTGTTCTTATTTAAATATTTTTTATTTCTACATTTAAAAGTTTTTATATGAAATCAAACTATAGACAATTATATACGATTGAAAAAAAATTAAAAATGATAAGTTTATGTCAAATTACGCTTGTAATACACAAGGGGTTTAAAAGAAAAAAATTATGACCAATACAAAATTAATTATAAAAATTATAAAAAAAAAATTGTCATCAATCTTGACTTTGTTACATACTATTTTCTAAAAAGATTTAGAGAAATAATTTCATTTAGGTCAAATTATATTTGATGTCCATGGGCATGGTATGGTCCTAAAAAAGTGACTTTTAAAATGTTTTTTTTTTCTTTCTTAGAAATACCTATTGAAAATTGATTTATATCATTTGATTATTCAAATAAATTACATATTACAGAAGTAGACTCTAAGCACTACAATTCCTATCACTGGCATTTTTTTAGATTCAATATCTAAGTGCTTCAAATTTATAGGACAAACAGGTCAAGTTTGGAAAAATAGGAAAAATAGTTCCACTTTTTGGCCAAAAAGTGGACTCAACTTCTTGTTGGCACTTTGTTACTCCCATGTGTAGGATAAAATACGTTATTTCATGTCTTGGAGAATCTGACGTAGGAACTCCATTTGAATTTGAATTTTCCTATTTGAATATTTTGGTCTATCTATTTAAAGACAATGTGGAATCATTTTTTGTGGTAGTTAGGGAAGTTAGAAGGGGAATGGTTGGAGAATGCCAATCAAAAGAGGAAATGACAGTGATGTTAAGAGTAATGTTTGTTTAGATAATGAGGGGGAAGAAAAGATGGCTAGGAGGGAATGTGTGATAAGGCACCCCAAATTGTAACGACGAAATATGAATGGACACTAAGAAACCCAAGAAGAAAATAATACAAAAGTATAAATGGTATTGTGAACTAAGGCATTAGTCCTAGAGTTGGGATCGATGAAAATAAGAGAGGAGAGATATAAAAGAAAAAGAGAGGGCATCAGAGAAGAGAGAGGGGTGCACAGCTTTGGAAATTAAGTTAGTTGACGGTTTTCATAAAAATATCCACTAGGACTAGGTAGTTAATGTAAGGAAACTCAGGTGCGGAAATAACTTGCTACGCTAATCTCTATAGGAGAGTATTGTGCAAATTCTTATGAATCCTTACAATTTCAGATTTGTTAACTACTTTAACAAAGATATTGCAACCACATACCAAGCATACAGAAAAAATAGAGAATGACACAATGATATACCCTAGGGAAAACCTTTCAGTAAAAAACCCCAGCACTCCAAAACCTGCACAATGTATTATCTTCAACACAAATATTACAATACACTTGCAATGCAAGTTCTTTCAGGAAATGAGAGACAAAGCCAACAAGACTTCAATTTTGTTATATCTCTCCCATAGGAGCAGCATCATATATATAGACTCCTCTGGACCCAAAAATAGGCACAACCACCAAGACCCATGCACAAAGCCACATGTACACAGTTGTTACATGCAATCCCAAGAATAGGTGTCCATCCCTAAAATAGACTATGAAAGCTTGTCATAGAATCTGCCAAAAATAATGGTCACAAGAGAAGTGTAAGAGAATCTATCATACCAACCTATTTTTGGCATATTCTCTTACACACACCAACCACTTCTTCTTGGGCGCCCAAATAGGCCCAAGTCATAAGATGCTCTTACACCTGTCATAGCACATTCTTTAAATAGTTCTTACGTGTCATAGGAATTTGTCATGACCATTTCAGTCATGATCTCCTTACACACAAGATGCTGACACATCAAGTGGAGTGACACATCAACATGCCAACTAGACATGTACACTCACACTTAATTACATTATTTGCAAAAAATACATTTATAAAACAAATAATAAGAATAAGAATTATTGATGCAGGAGCATCCTGGGTGTAAGAGCAATCTTGCATCACCCAAAAATATTTCTGTTTTTTATTTTCAATAAGGGCTATTTTAGTGCAGAGCTGCTATTTATGGAAAGTTACTATTTTTGGTAATTTTTGCATGTGCTCAGAATGATCTGATTTCTTTTTTGGAGGTTCATTTTGGTCATATAAGTTTGCCAGCAAAGTTTCATGGCTAGATCAGGTATAGTTTTGAAGATATTGAAGATTTTCGGTATTGGAAGCAGGGTACAGAAACTTTGAACTCAGTTTTGAAGGCTTTAGAGGCCCCGGATGAGGTCAAAAATTTGGGTGACAGGCACTTGCGCGGGTCAAGTCTGTAGAGCGCTTCGTGACGTTTCTGAAATGGGGTTATAATAGTCAATCGGGTCAACTGGTGATGACTTATGATCTTCGGAAGTCGGATCACCTGAAGTGGCGAAAAATAAATTTCCTTCAAAATTTCTGTTCGGGTTTCAAAGGTTATCTTGAGCTGACTATGATGTAATAAAATGTAAAATAAAATAATTCTAAGTTTGGTTGGCCTTATTGGCTAAAATTCTGGAACCTTCCCAGGCGGTGGAAAGTTGCCTATATAAGGAAGGCTGTATTATTGTCTTAGGCAGTTCAGAATAATTCTGGGTAGTAGATCTGGGTATTGATTCGAGGCTTTGTCCTACAGAATATTGTAAGGGAATGCCTATGTGGCTTGGCATATTGTAATTCTAAAAGTTTGTAATTCCACATTTGTGGAGATAATAAGAAGCCAATTTTCTGTTCTTGCATATTACTGTTGTTGTTTCTCTATTTCTGTTATGTGTTTGTGGTATTAAGGGGAGTACCCTTCATCAATTATCCAAGGTTGAGACACCTTATTCCTAACAGTTAAGAGAGGAGGGAAATTGATTACTTTAAGAATCGACCAAAGATTTTAAATTTTTTTTTGAAAAAATAATAAGTATTTAAAGTATTATACATTTTGATTTGGGAATTCATGCTTTACCAGAAGTATGTTTTGGAACATAAATGATTTGATTGGTTGTTTATTCGTATTAATATATGTATGACTTCTATTGTATTTGATTGAAGTTTATGGTTGAGTTAGTTCTCTCTATCACTATTATAGTTTCTCTCATTAATATGTTTTGTTATAGAATTTAGCTATTTACTATTTAGGTTCATGTCATTGCCATGATAGGAAGCCTATAGAAATATACTATTGTTTGAAGTTTCAACAAATGTGTGTGACTGTGAGCCTTCAAGTGGTATCAAAGTACAAATGTGTGAGATTGTCCCTATTATTTATTCAATATATAAAAATATATTTAATTTTTAGTATTTATAAAATATTAATTTCTCTAGGTGAAATAATTTAAGACATTTATTTAAAACAAAAGGATAGAGTTGAAAAATCCCACATTACACAAGGAGTCGTTTCCATTTTTTTTAGGCGTGCCCATCCCGGAACGTCTAGGGGACATCCCTATAAATTCTTCATATTGACAATGAATTTTAGAAGTAATTTGACTTTGACTATCATTAGCATAAAAATTCCACGAATCCTTCTATTTTAAAGTTTTATTTAGAAAGTCATCCCCGCCCTTACTATCCCCATCCCAAAAACTTGAAATACCTTTCGAAAAATCATTTTCCAAACAAACATTAACATAAAAAAAAACATTTAACAACACAAACACCGATGTTTAAGTACTTGACAAAAGAAGGTTGACAAAGGTTGTGGAATCTGAATTCACAACTTGGAATTACATTTACTTCAAAGTTTCTAAAGCCTTTTCAACCATTGTAATATTATGAAATCAAGGCATTCTTTCATAAAACATTTCTTTGTGGCATTCTAATCAACATTCTTTGGTAATATTCTTACATGCCTTATCTATGCTTCTACATCTTGCAATAGTTGGATTCCATGAGATGACATGTATTTGAAAAGACAATAGATCTTTGTATACTATTCCTTATTCGTGGAAACTCGGAGCAGAAAGTTAACATGTTTTCATATTAAGATATCAGTCAACATGTTTTCATATTAAGATATTAGGTTCTTTCATTGTTTGTATTATGTGGTTTCTAAGAAAGTTAGGAGTCTATTTACTACTTTGTTAAAATTTTGTAATGTTGTTAATTTGTCTTGCTGTTGTGAAAGTAGAATTCATTTTCATCATGGATTTTGAATGTAATATTTTGAGTTAATTTGTCGACCTCCTTTCAATTTGTCAATTTGTTAATCAGCATACACACTCCCTTAAAGTAAACTAGTAGTCAAGCTTCTAATATTAAATTTTTAAAGAGTATGTTATGTTTGGTGAGAACAGATGTACTTATACACAATTGTCCCTTTTATTTCAAAGAATTGTAGAAGAATTGGGTCAAAGAATCATAGGATTTTTAAAACCTTTTTTAATTTCTAAGGAAAAAATTATGTTCAAATTGTGTCGTGTATAGCAAATTACAATTATATGAGTAAGTATATATCTAAGCTACACGTCTTTGAAAATTTGAATGCCATCATCATCATCATTAATTGTATTCAATTGATTGAACTACAACCCTTTGAACTAATTATACTTTTCAAAAGACAATTATTAGAAATTTTAAACCTCACCCCTATCAAAAGTGGTGTCAACTGCAATGAGAGAGAGTTCAAACCAATTGAGACTATAAGTTTGAATTAAAATCTCACACTATATAGTCTATCCACTAATTAGATATAATCTATCCACTAGTTATACTTCTCATATAAAAGACAATTATTAAATATTTTTAAATTCAATCTCTATCAAAAGGTGGCGCCGAGTACAATGAAAGAGAGTTCCCACATGCAGGAGAATAACTCTTTTCAGTATTCCATTAAAACCTCCTCTTTTCTTCTTTAATACAATCCACAAGTTAGGTATTTACATTCATTTTCTAATAAAGATCAAATCCACAAGTGCAATGCATGTTCTGAATAGACATTTTTTTAATTCTTATTAGTCTCGATATTAAAACTACCACCTTTGGACTCGTTCATAGCCTTAAATATGAAAGGACCAATCTTAATAAAAGGCTCCACCAAATACAAGGAGAGAAAGTTGACATAAATAACTCTTTATGGAATCAAACCATCACACAGCTTGAGTATACTGATGAAGATGAGATCAACATGGCTGCAATCTCTGGAGGGCAAGCATATTCTGATAACAGGTGGGTCAAGTGGGATTGGGCTTGCCATTGCCAAAGAAGCTCTCTCTCAAGGAGCATTCGTCACACTTTTGGCCAGAAGGTCCACTAAATTGGAGAAAGCAGAACAAACTCTTGCCAAAGATGGTGATACCAAACATAAAATATTAACCAAGGTTTATCTCATTCATTCATTTTTAAGCTTATCTCAAAACTTAGAAATCTTGATGTCTGATCTGATTTATGTTTTTGAGTAGGTTGCAGATGTGGGTGTTTATGAAACTTTGGCAAAGGCAATACAAGAGTCCTTTGAATGGAGGGCTGTTGATGTGCTGGTTTGCAATGCAGGTACGGACAAAATTGGACTTCTGGATGAGCGCAGGATTGAAGATCTTCATAACATGATTCAGACTAACTTGACAGGGGTTGTCAATACTGTGCATGTTGGGATTCCATTGATGAAGCAGAGGAGTCCCCAAACACCCATGTCAATTGTTCTCATGAGTTCTCTGGCAGGCCTGGTATGTTATGGGTAAAACTTTCTTTATGCTTATTACTTACAAACTTTATCATGGCCTGATATGCACGCTTCGTTTTATAAAATTTGTTTTTTGATTGATAAGTATTAGTCTTGCTTTTTTTTCTTTTGTATACTTCAGTTAAAATCGGATAATATCAGATAATATGGTATCATATTTGATGAAGTGATCATAAAACTATAGTTATAAGTACGAATTTGTCAAGAACACCATTGTAAAAAATTGGTAGTGATTTGAAATATACGATTTTGAGAAGCATGGAATTAGAGTGCTCAACTACTAGGTTCTCTCTCTTAAGTTCAAGAATTTATGTTTTTCTTGGTTGTGTTGTTCTTTATAACATGATTCAGACTAACTAATCAAGAATTTATGTTTTTCTTGGTTGTGTTGTTCTTTATGCAGTACATTGTGTATGGTAATGCTATCAATAATGCAACCAAACATGCTCTAAAGGGACTTGGAGAAACTCTAAGGCTTGAATTGATGTCTTATAGCATCCGAGTTAGCATAGTCTTTCCAGGGTTTGTGGAAACCCCCATACTTGATTACAGTAAGTAGCCTTGATTAAAATTTTATTTAATTAAATTATAATTTTTTTTATTAAATATAAATAGCGAAGTTTTTGTTATGACCCCTATTTCCTAATCTAGATTATGAGATTTGTGTGTATATAATTGACTTTCAAGATTTAATAATAAATTATTAGAAATTTCTAAGTGTATATATTAATAAATGTAATATTAGTTTTTAAATTTAATTGTTCAACATATTTAACATCAACTTTTAAGATAGCATACTATAATTTTATTTCTTACTTCATTATGATGATGAATTATAAAATCAATTAATAATGAGTAAAAAAATCATCTATAGAAAAAGTTTCAATATCTTTTTCACTGTTACTTTAATTTATTTTTTATCATATTACTTATTCATTATCAAAACAAATATATGTTTTAGATGGAAGATAAGATTTTTTTTTTTAATCTAAATCCTTGTTTACGTAACACACTAACACATAAAAAGTTCTCACTTAGAATATTTTTACAAGCTTTTTGTACTGTACAATCACATATATTTCTTTGAGGTTTTAGAAAAGTGTCATTTTCAATCAAAAAATAACTAATATAAAAAGTAGTGGTTAATCTCTTTTTTTTCTTGTTTGTTAATGTATTCTTCAAGTTATCCAATCTAATTTTGTTCTTATATTCCCAATTTATATAGGTGGTTTGGAAAATGATGAAGATATCTTGCATATTATTAAGGCCACAACTTTTTATAATCGAAGCCAAGTAGATAAACCTGAGTATGTTGCAAAATATACATTAGAAGGAATAAAGAATGGAACCTTTCTTGTCACAAGTCAATTCATTGGTCTAGCATTATCGACATTCTCTCGTGGACCTATGCCTGCAGACTCATTTGGAAGGGCTTTGGTTGAATTGATATTATTTATTCCTCTAAGGCTCTTCAGCTTCTTGGCAGCTTGTTATGTTTACTATGTTATAAAATCAAGAAATAATAAGAAATATTAGAATGTTTTCTTTATAAAACCTAAATTTGAAGTTCATATATTTATTATTGTAAGAAATTATTGCTACCTTTTTATATTAATAAATGTAATGGTAAAATTTGAATATTATCTATTTCTACTCTCTATTTTAGAATCATTTTGATTGGGTAATCTTAATGTAATGATTAATTTAGAAGAAGTATATTATACTGTAAAAATTAGCAAACAATGTGATCCTTACTTGATTTGATATGCATATAATATAGGAACTAATATTGACTTGTTGATTATCCTAGGTCATTTTCACAATTACACAATTGATCTAGGTTAGATATTTGGGTGCAAAAGCAACTCATGAACTTTCAAAACTTAAATGTATATTGGGAGATAGTTGGCTACCTCTAACTAGTCATTATGAGCCAACTAAATCACAAAACATTGACCCATGTACTAAATTTTTATATTTGAGAACATGCCACGGTCTGATTTTATTACCTAAAAAATCAAAGGGTCGTCAAGGAGAGTATATCAACATAAGCACATAAGATACATCTATAGTGTAGTTAGTGCACCATTGCTACATCATATCCTTGCATCATCTTAGAAATTAAGTGAATGATTTCTTCTTGTCTTGTATCCTTGCTCAAGAACATTTAAATTTAACTCTAACAGTTTGACCAAGGGAGAATATCCTTGCATAGAAAACTCAAGGAATGTGCCCCTTAATATCAGCAATAAGCTCTTGTAGGTCACAAAAATCATGATGAGAATATCATAGAACTCAACTTTAGTATAATTAAAATCCTTAAATTGTTTAGTTATAACTCACACAATAGACTTAAATCTATAGGAGTGAACCACATAATCAAATATAGAGTTTGTACATTCAAAATTGTTCATTTAGGATTACAAAAGGATCTAATTAATGACTTGATTCCTAAAACTCGATGCAATAATATCTCTATCAATTTTTTAACTAAGTATTTTTTATTATCTTTCCTTTAGTATTTGAGAATTTAATTTTAGTATATTTTTTTAATTCTAGCTTCTTAAACTAGAGTTAATTTCTTGCTGAGGCTAAATTATTATTTTTCTCTTGTTTGGTTGTATCTAGGATGTGTTACTCAATTATACATTTATTGGTGAGCCTAACATACATTACATCCCTAAAATTTTAGTCCTTAACATTTTTCATGTATGTGTGTACATAGATGTATGCATACACACACACACACACACACACACACACACACACATCTATATATGTATATCTATTATATCTATGTGTGTATGTATGTATACATACACACACTCATATACATATGTACGCATGTACATATATGTATGTGTGTGTGCACACACACACGTGCATGTGTGTATGTATATATGTATATGTACATATGCATATGTATATATATTTATATTTACATATACATGTATATAGTCATATATATGTATGTTGTTTTGATATTAGAATTTAGATACTCCATTTATAATGTTATTTATCATATATGGTTTTAGTATTTTATCAAATGACATCCCTTTAATCTCTATGACACTTATCTAAGGTCTTTCTTTAAGGGCATCATTATTTAATTCTAACTTGTTATCAAGTTTGAAGCTTTATGTAAATATTTTTTTATTTATGTATAAACACCATTTCATTAGTTTTTCATTTATATCATTTAAAGTGTGTTCATTATGTGTATGTTGAAATCCCACTTTCTAAAGAAAAAGTAATGTCTTGTTAACAACTCACTAGAAATATTCTACATGGTCATGTTTAAAAAGAAAAAAATATTTATGAATGTTTTCTATAGAAAGATATGATTTTGGTTTATAACTATTTCTTTCTTTTGGAGGTGGCAATAATTATAGGTTGCATTTGAATAAGAATGTGTGAGTATTACATCTTCCTCTTTCAATGGTTTTTACTCTTGTGAGATTGAATATGAATATGAGATTCTTCCCTAAAAATCACATTATAGTTTTCTTAAAGCTCCTTTAGAATGTACATCCTAACTTCCTTTATATTAAATATGTCATAAAAAAATACCTCCCTTTCCTTGTAATTCAACCTCAGTGTACAATACTAATGATATTATTCCTATTTAAAATGCACACCTAGATATACAAAGTTATTGGGTATATTATGAAACATAGGTTAAAACATATAGTGTGTTTCAAACTATGCAATTTCTTACAAAATATAGTGTGTGCAATTGGGAGAATGTACTTTGAAGGTCAAATGTTATGCAATAACTTGTACAATAGAATGATAGTAACTATATCATATATACTTGATAATAATATGTCACTTCAAGGGGAAAACATGCTAATCTAGCTCAATGGTACAATCTCCTAATCCAATTGATGCAGGAGCATCCTGGGTGTAAGAGCAATCTTGCATCATGTGAAAATATTTCTGGTTTCTTTTCAATAAGGGTTATCTTGTGCAGAGCTTCTTTTTTCAAAAAAATTTCTATTTTTAATAAGTTTTTCGTTTGAGCTCAGAATGGTCTATTTTCTTCCCTAGTGGTTCACTTTGGTCATATCAGCCTGCCAGCAAAATTTCATAGCCAGATCAAGTCTAGTTTTGAAGATATTGAAAATATTTGGTATTGGCAGTAGGGTACAGAAACTTTGAACTCAGTTTTGAAGGCTTTAGAGGCCCTGAATGAGGTCAAAAATTCAACTAATTGGAACTTGAGAAAGCCAAGTGCTATAGAGCACTTTGCGCCCTTTCTGAAATGGGGTCATAATAGCCAATCGGGTCAATGAGTGATGACTTATGGTCTCTGAAAGTTGGGCTACCTGAAATGGAATAAAAATGAATTTCCTTTAAAATTTCTTTTGAGTTTTGAAAGTTGTTTTGAGCTGACTCTAATGTAATAAAATGAAAGATTTATTGATGTGAGTGTTCCAAGGCTTGCTTGCACATTTACCAAGAGACCTAGCTTATCTCTTCTAGGATCCTAATCTTCTCTAAGATCTTCCAAAGGCTTAGATGATTAACTAAGGCCTTCTCAAGATCCTCTCCAAGATACAATCAACTCATGCTTCACCTTGAAGGACTAACACCATGTAGATACTTCACTTCTTCTCCTACACTTAGAAGGGTCTAAGTGCCATCTCTTCACAAACTTCAAATTTCATTGCAGGGGTGTCCATCATCTTGAAAACATTCATATCTTTTCCATTTTTATCCATTTAGAAGGATCTTCAAGCCTATCCTTATCGAATTCAAAACTTCACCTTGTGGAGGCCTAATTAGGCCTATTTCCTTGTAGCCTTTTGCAGAGGCCTTTTGTCACTTCTCTCCAAAAATTCCCAAATGACCTGCCAAAAAAATTAGGGATTTGGATACCCTTTTGGCTTCTACTAAATATTTTGAAGGTTTTGGAGTCTGATGGCCTCCGTACACTGCCTTCCTACAAACTAGGACTAATAGGGCTAAAAGACCTATTTCCTAGGACCTCACTGGTTTCTTGTTCTAACCTTGACCAAATGGATTAGTGGGTTCACAAATATTCTAACATAACATGATTCTAACATGTCACATCTGGAACTGTACTTTCCCCATACTGTACTTTCATACCCTGCAAGAAATCTTCAATTCTTCTCTTCTAAACCTCTAACTAGGCACTATCTACTCGCCTAGGGCTTAGTAGTAAAAATAGCTATCTATCTACTCATGACTCCTAATCCTAGATAGACATAGACTAATGACTCCCCTAACATATACATCCACCCTTAGGAGATTCCCATGGTTAGATTTCATAGGGGAGCCATGAAATGACTAACTGGTCAAGACAGGACCAAAAGTCTACTAAACCAAAAACAATTTAAATTAGACCTTAAACCACCTCAAATCAACTTGACTACTGAATGAAAAACTCTTAGAACTATCTAGAGAACACTATGCAATCACCAATTTAGAACATGCAATCCATTAGATATCTCTGTCACATCAATAAGCTAGAGTTCTTCACAAATAAAATTACAGAGCTAAAATTTCATTACTCAAACTTGTTACAATGAATGCCTCCTCTTGAGATTCAAGCCTTCCTTTACATTAGATGCCATTTCCATGTTTTTAGGGCCTATTTTTTGATCTCCCCCTTCCTATCTTTCAGGGGATCCAAGGTAACTGAGTTGCATGCAACATTTTCCATTATTGCAAATGTTGTCATGACAACTTCTAACAACTTTTTGGCATCTTTTCTTTATGCCTTCATCTTATTTCTTAGGACCTCTATCTCCTATATCTTGAGGATCCAACATCATAAATGTCCTCAAGGCATCTCCCTAACCTCATTCATGTGTTTAAGACACATTGAAGACTCTAACTCACACTTTAAGCTCTTAACACTAAGAATTTAAAAACTACTAACAATGGCTATTTTGGTGACCTTAGTCCTAATGGCTAACTCACCTAGCCCACAATAGCAATGACCGTCTAAGGTCTAAAACCTAACACACAACTCAAATATCAATCTGACTTGGCCAATGTTAGATACAAACCAAAGCATCTAAACCATGGAGGTTAGCCTAGGTGTTCTCTTGCACCATTTGTCATCTGTCACCCAAGAGCACAAATACTTTAGCTTTTAAAAGAAATCTGTTTCTACTCATCGATCACCTATCTTGCACACCAGTCACTCAAATTAGTTGCAGTCATAACTATAGCATATTAACATTGTTAACCACTTTATTCTATCACTGCACCATAAAACACAACAAAGATTTGACAAGACATTCAAATCATTTATCACCTGCCATCAATTATTCTAGCAATAACACCGTTATACTTCAACTGATCACAAGCTTCACATAAGAACACTTCAGTATTTATGGTCATACATTAGATATCTAGAGACACCCCTAAGCATTCCATAAAGATGAAAACCACAAAAATTCACTACAACCCTTCATTCATCACAACTATGCTTGAAGACACATTAAGAACACAAGGTTAATAGTTGACATCAATAACAACATAATATCTGAGCATCCTATAATCAAATTTGCATCATGACATCTCCAAAACTCACTTACCATCACTGCATCAGATATGCCCAAAAATACATGTTATAGTGATAATAAAAAGGAAATGATTTCTCATAGTTATGCATGTTTATAGGGAAAGGTGATGAAAGTTTATTTTATTGGTCAAATTGAAGGTGCGATGAGATTCTTATAGCTGACCCATGTTGTTGAGAAAGGAAAAATATTTTACAAACTGTCTATGGTGGTGGATGATGATTGAATTGTTTGTGTTACAATTTTGGTTTTGTTTGTGTTATGGTTTTCAGGGATAACTTTAAGAAACCCCCTTTTAGGAAAAAGTGTAAAGTCCTAGCAAATCGTACATTATTTTAGGGGGTAATTGTTTTAATCTAGCTGATTTTTTTTTTCAAATCCATGATTTTTCATAGTTTGTATTGGCGATTTTTTCCCCTTGGATTGAAAATTTCATAAATTGCTGGCGAATAATTTTCTTTTCAAGTAAAAAATTATAATATTTGAGGTGAATAATTTTCTTTTCAAGTAAAAAATTATAATATTTGAGGCGAATAATTTTCTTTTCAAATAAAAAATTATAATATTTGAGGCGAATAATTTTCTTTTCAAGTAAAAAATTATAATATTTGAGGCGAATAATTTTCTTTTCAAGTAAAAAATTATAATATTTGAGGCGAATAATTTTCTTTTGAAGGGTGAAAAAATAATTGTATTGGCTAATTGTTCATTAATTATGGAAAAATAAATAAATTATTGGCTATTTTCAAAAGATGGGAAATAAGTAGCCTAACCTAACATACCTAACATACATAAATTATTGGCAACTGGCAAGTGATGGTTTAAAGACGTGGTTGTTTGACCTTATATTATGGAAGCATAATGTATTATTTGCCACTACCATAATCTTTGCCACTACCATTGTAATTGTGTTAAATGTATTATTTGAGAACTCAAACCGTCTGATGATCCAAGATCAATGGCTGAGGTTTAATTTCGGCCAACATTTCTTAAAGGAAGAAGAATTGTCGAGGTAGTCACCGAAATGTTGACATCTATCAAGGTAAGTTGTCTGCAGAGTATTAAAAGTACTTAACCGGGAAAGAATTAAATGCCATGTCAGTGACAGCGAGATTCTTTGGCTACCACACACCACTTCCCAAATTGTATAGCCAATTTTTGACAATTTTTTATCGATAGAAAAGATTTACTGCCAGATGTGAAAGATTAAGGACAAAATTTTCAATTCACACATGCATGTATTTAGGGAAAAGATTTTCGTGCAAGATTTAGAGGCATATCGAGGACAATGTATTTAATACCATTAAGATAGAAATAATTGATTGGTAAGTAACGATCAAGGATTCAAGGGCTATTTATAAACAATCTAGCTTCATTATTCATCGACATTGATTGATTGATTGTTTAGGGTCTGCAGTGATGCATTCTGCAAGTAATTTGCTTTTAAATTTTCTAGTTTTACTATTTTAAGTTTTATAGTCTGCAAGTAATCTAAGATGGACACTCCCATTCATCTTAGATGCACTTCTGAGGAGGCCCAGAAGGCATTTCTGGGTTCCTTTTCTGATGAATTTTTAGCATCAATTTTTAAGGATGGTGGGCCTTTCATTACAGAGGCTATTAGAATGGTGTTGGGCCGAGAGTTTCTTGACAATGAAGATAGGTACCGAGTAGCCATGGACATTACGTCCCATTTTTTGGCTTCCCTTCTGGACCTTGGAGGACCAAAGGTTGACATGGTGATGCTATTGAGGAGGGTATTCAAAGAGGAATACCTAGGGGATGATGTTCAAGTTGTCGCCTTCACTGAATTAAGGGTGGGGATCCCTAGGGCAAGTCAAATACCCCAGCTTCTCCTCCCAGGCCAAAATGTGGCCATACAACCTTTTCTTTTGTGCCTGACTGCTGGGCAATTGAAGCACCATAGGAAATGGGCGCTGATTGCTAGGGGTTTTCTCTGTAAGTGGTTTGAGCTTGACACAGAGGAGGCTCGGGCGGGGCAATTTGTGTGGCTCGACGAATTCATGCAGCTAATCCTCTCTGCAGAATTCTACACAGAAGGGCGCAATTGATTTTTCTTTATAAAAACTTTTTTTTTAATAAATATTAAAAGCTTACCTTGTACTGGTATTGGTACTGTAGTCGTTTACGGTTTTTTTTTTTTTGTTTATAGACATAGTATCAAGTATGTTTCTTTTTGTTTATAGACATAGTATGAAGTCGAGAATGTAAATATAATTTTATGAAAAATACAATGGAAATTTTGCAAGCTTTACCTCATTTCAATTTGTGCTTTGTGTACAAAAATGGTTTTTAATATTTTATATTCTCTGTAACTGTGATTGCAATATTTTAATTACTTGCTTCAATGCTTTATCAGTTATCTATAGACTAGCTTATCTATATTTATTTTAATATATATAAAATATGCCGACAAATATCCTCCTTTAGATATCTATTACAATTAAACTTCACTAATTGAAACTGTAGTTTAATAAAAAAATTTAAATGGTGTCTCCCACATTTAATTTATTACATAGTCTGAAGTACAATTATATCTCTACGAATGAGATTGATGTTTAAATACTTAAATAATTACTCTCAATTAAAAAATACTCACAAATTATAATATAGAATTTGAACATTACTTTTCACATGTAATTTTTTTAACTCTTATTATGGTAAACTAACATAGTATAATTTAAACATATATAAATGAAAAAAACTTATATCTTATATTTATAATTTGTAACATCATAAAATATGAAATATATTTCAACTTACATAATGATTATAATTCTTTCATTTTATTAAAAGATTAAAGTTGTCAAATTGAGTCTCTAAGTTTTTAACAATGTGAAAAATAAATCTAAAAAATGTGTATAATAATAAGTATATTTTAATAAATAATCCCATAGAAAATATAAGTTTACTATAAAAAATAATATAAAGGTTATGTGCATAGTTATAAGATAATATAAGATAAATATAATAATAATATAGTTAAAAGATTATATAAAAATAAAAATAACTAAAATATAATACTATCATAATGATAATATTATAATAACAATATCTATATATATATGTATTTCTAAATATATTATAAAAAAATAATATTAATTAGATGTTACAAAAATAAAATCAATTAAAATATAGTACTATTAAAAAGATAATATAATAACAATTCTAAAATATATGTGTTTTAAATAAAAGAATGTTTCCAAATAAAATTAAATAGTAATATTATCTTAAATTAAAAAAAATTAATCACTACAAAAAATAGTACTCCAATACCATATGGTACACCAATACCATTCATCGTTGTCGTTGGATTATTATACATCAATGACCAAAGTTGAGTTTCGGGCTGAAAGGGAAATGAAACCCCATCTTTTCAAACACGTCCTGGAATCATGACACGTGTCACTTAACACCTCGCACGGTCGTTGGTCTACCAATAAATAACATTGAACAATGTCATTTCAATTTGGTGATGACGTGAAATTGACAGGTCTAACTCATGATGTGAGTCATCCTGACTAGATTAGTTAATGGGACCCACGGTCCACACGGACACCACACCATTCACCATTGCCGTTGGATGTTTATAGATCAACGACCGAAGTTGAGTTTCAGGCCGAAAGGAAAAAGAAACCCTATCTTTTCAAATGCGTCCTGGAATCATTACACATGTCACTAAACTCCTCGGTCAACCAAGAAATAACAATGTCATTTCAATTTGGTGATGACGTGACACTGACATGTCTGACTTATGATGTGAGTCATCCTGACTAGCCTAGTTAATGGGACCCACGACCCACAGGGCCACTAGTACCACACCATTCACCATTGTCGTTGGATGTTTATAGATCAATGGCTGAAGTTGAGTTTCGGGCCGAAAGGAAAAAGACACCCTATCTTTTGAAACGCGTCCTGGAATCATGACACGTGTCACTACTCAGTTAACACATTGACATAATCACATTCCACTTACAGTTAACAGTGACATTATGAATGAGAATGACATTAATACATTATGAGTCATGACGGGTTAGTTAACAGTGACATTAGCAAACCCATTCCGGATTCATGACGCGTGTCTAGTAACTAGTGGTCCACGATTCCACTCACATTTAAACTGAAAGTGACACATGATAGGGTGTGATGACTATAGAGTACAGATTGTACAATTTTGGCACTTTAAGTTTCTTTAATTTTGCAGTTATACATGGTCTACAGATTTAGAAATTAGAAAGGGGTTACAATTTACAAACTTACAGCGCAACAAAGTTACGGATTCTTAATTTCTAGGTTGAGGATTAAGGTCCGAGGAAAGAAACAAACTACAAAGTATCTCATCTCTCTGCAAAAATTGAAACTAAGGGCAACGTGAACGTCAACGGGTAAGTGTAACTACTAAAATCCTAAAAATCTACGTCCCGCATTTTAAAATTTTCAAGTCTCTTGATTTACAACTTTACTATTTATATTATATAAAAAAATTTAGTCTGTTAGGTTTTAATTTTGAATCACCCCTGTAGGCTTGTAGCTACAAATACCAAGAATAACACGATGGGCAAAATAATAGAATTCCACAATATGCTTAAAACACCAAGTTTTAGTGATTTATTCCATGATATACATGATCCTGTTATTCATGGAAATAAGGGTATAATGGAGATTAGATTTGCACTTGAAAACAAGTGGAACCATCCAAATAAGGCTTCAAAATTTTATTCATTTAACCCTAGGGTAAATGCAACTGCAAATAAAATTGCATCGTGGGAAGCTGGGTCAGCACACATGGTGTTACCTCAAGTATTCCCTTGCCCAGAAATTGTTATGCTCTATGCCAAAAATTATGATGAAAATAGAAAAGAAATTGTGAATAAAAATACTGAGGAAATTTTGTCCATAATTGAGAGTGAATTTTCTAGTCTATTGAACCTAGGGTTTCAACAACAACACTCAAACGTACACATTGACCTGGGAAAGCTGGCAGAGGATTATGAAAAATTAGATGCAAAACAGAGAGATTCTTATATCAGAGGAATAACAAGCGGTTGTAGTCTGAGTCTAGATCATATGCCTCCTTATATGATTTTGAATTTTTTGTGCCATGGGCACAAGATAGTATTTCCTTGCTAGCATTTTGTCTGGGATTGGATAGTAACAAACAAGTGGGTGCCAACATTCTTGAAATGCTTTATCATATTCATTTTGAAAAAGAACTAGTAAAATATTATTTTATTGAGCACATTGTTCGTTGCATGCAAGATCAATTACTAATGATTCAAAGAGGTTTAGAGAAGACATTTAGATTCACAACCTACTTGTGCTATCTTCTCCTAGCAAAGCATCGTGCATTATTTCAGGCAAACAAGCTTTGCAGTTAGACTCAAGGCCAAAATCCAATATATGAGTGGACACCTCAGATAAGGATGATTGATAAAAGAAGGAACTACAACAATTTTGTAGACTTCTTTTTGGCACCAATGTACCATAAAATTACAGGCACTCCAATGCCTAGATTGCCTGTTACTTGTAGAAACTGCATTCAACTCAAAAGTCAACTACAATTGGTTGACTGGTACTTAATGGAAGAGTACACTGTGTTAAGGTTTTACGGTTCATGGATAGAACCCTACAAACTTCCAATACATGTAACAAAGAGGGTATTTGCATTGGAATATGTATGAAAAATGGAGAGCATAGATGTACTCTTTAATGGTCAGCAAAAGAAAATGATATTTCCCTCCTTGCCATTCTACTTTGGAGGGTTCACATTTGAGAGAAGAGGATTCAAAGTGGCAGAAGCCTTTTTTTCAATTTTTTGATTTGATGTTGATAGTCACTAGCAGTATGATCCACTGAACATAATTGGAGCAAGGCTTAAAGACAATGGGAACTCTACAAGCAAATATCAACATGAAAGTATGCCTTTGATTGAAAATTTTAAAAACATAGACTCCTGGGAGGAGGTCAAAAAATAGATGGAGAAATATGCTGCTGAAAATAATATGTCAATACAGGAATTGTCATCACAAATAATGGCATTGCACAAATAGAAAGGAAAAGTGCAGGCCATGACATCGTCCAATTTCTACAAGAAAGCTGATAAACCATCTACAAAACATATTCCAAAAGAGCTAATGAATGAATGTATAGATGCTAGATGGAGTCGAACCAAAATTTTTGAATTTTAGGAAATGAGGAAGAATCTCGGTGAGCCAAAGACCTCTACAGATCTTAATGAGGTGGAAGAGGATACAATGTTTAACGAATTGTGGAATAAGGAGCATCTAGCTGAAGCATATCACAATGATACTGATGATGATTACGATGACCAGGATTCTTTGAATCCCTCATCGAGTACAAAAATTAAGAGAGGAGTTGATGCATCCATGCACCAAACTTCTATATAGAAAAGGGGCAAAAATTGTAGAAAAAATGGGCTACCAAGGTTCTAGTGGTCTGGGTCCCAGTGGAGAAGGGGTTTGGTATGCACTTGAACCACTAGCTGTAGCACCAAAATGTGGTCAGAAACTAGGCCTTGGGCATGGAGATCAATCATCAACTCAGTCAATTCCATTCACATTGGTTTCAACTCAGTTAATTCCATCTGTTTCTGCTTCAAATACAGTTCCACTTCCAGCTGTTCCAAGCACTTAGATTTAATCTAAATCAATTGTCACTCCCACAGCTGGCAATATCATTTGTACAACTAAAAGTAGTGGTTTGAAAAGGATATTATTTCAATATGTAGATGCAAGAAAGGTTGGTCCTGAAGGTAAAGAAAGTGTAAAGAAGAAAAAGGTTATGACAAGTATTAGTAGTACTACTAGTACAATAGTGCCAATGGTGACTGTGAGTCCAACAATTGCCCATCCTTCAAGACAAAACCCTCAGAACAGTCCACAAACCCCACTTGTAATGGGTCTAGGTGTTGGTAATCCTCATGGTATTGGTGGAAGCTCGTACATTAGTGCAAGTGCTATTTCACCATTCAAACATTCAACTGTCTCACAAAATCTTGATTTTCATTACAATGAATTTGTAACTAACTATGAAAAATCAAAAAACAAGAATAGACAAAATAGTAAGATAATGAAGATGGAAGCAATTGCTGCAGCTCATGATGCAGAACCTGCATCCAACAAGTTATTAACCACATATGACCCGAATAAAGATATGATGGAATTCATGGTTGTTATGCCCCCAACTAGAGATAACAATCCACTAGGGAGTCAGTTAGATCCATTTGAATTTCAAGTTAGCACCTTCCAAATGGATTTATCCAAAATTAAAAATGTGGACAAGATAAATGTGTCCAAAATGACCAACCAAGTGGTCTACAATTCAGTGATGAAGTTGGAGAGAGAGAAAGGAAAGCTTTAGGGCACAATAGATAAGTTAAAGGTAGACCTAGCAAGTGTCAAGACAAGCGAGAAAGCAGCAGTAAACAGGTGCAAAGAATTAGAGAAAAGGATAAAAAATTCATCCTCTGGCTGTAAAGAAGCAATTGAATAGCAAGAACATATGGACGCAGCACTGAAAATTCTAAGGGAAAAATTGGAAAAAAGGGATAAAAAACTTCAGGATGAAAAAGCCTCTTCAGTAAATTTATACAAAAACTTGGAGAATGTTGCACAGGTAAACAATGAGTTAAAGAAAGAATTGGAAAAAAGGGATAAAAAACTTTAGGATGAAAAAGCCTCGTCAGTAAATTTATACAAAAACTTGGAGAATGTTGCACAGGTAAACAATGAGTTAAAGAAAGAATTGGAAAATGAGAGGGTAAAAACAAAAGAGTGGGAAGAGAAAGTAGAGCAAATAAGAAAACATAGTGAACACCAGTACTCAAAAATGAAAGAAGACCTAAAGAAGGCAAATAATACTATTAAAAATTATGAAAACTTCTTGAATGACCATGTAAATAATACAGTATAGAAAATAAAAAATTACTTCTGGGGGAAAATAAAGACTTCTGCTGATAGGTTGTGTGATTGGTTTGAACTCTATGAAGCTCTTACAGATGTTTTTGAGAAGTTGAAAGAGCAACTTGAGGAGAACAAAAGTTTTGGTCAGAGATAGAAAACTGCAAAGCAGATTATGCAAGAAATCAATAGCACTACTGACAGGCAATTGGCAAGCAAGGGAATTTAGGACCGCGTTGGTTCAATAATAAAGGCAACCTCTGTATTTCATAAATGTCAGAAACTAATAGAAGAAGAAGAATTTCTTGCTTTATTTGGGCCAAAGCTCGCCAAGATGAACAATAAAATAGCCAAATTGATATCTCTTGGTTTACCGAGTCCTGGAACTGATTTGTCAACAACGGGTTTCGTTGGAAGAGAAGCTTACAAAAAAATGTTGGAGGACACAATAACCTCTGATTTAGGCAACCTTCCTCAGGACAGAACTCATGAAGGCATTGCAAAGTGCATCAAAACATTCACAAATTTGCATGCACTAATGGAAGGAACATTGCTTCAAACTCGCTCTTCCAAGTATGGAATTCTGATGAGAATGCAGGTCATTTACCATAACATCAAAATTTTTTCCCTTCCAACTGAAGAAGAATGGAGCATACTACAGAAACTTACAGAATCATCTTGAATCATAGTATGTGAAAGTACTTTCAGTTTCAATCATCTCTATATCTTTACTATATATCTTTCATATTATCCTACATACTACAGTCTAGACTGTAGAATTGAGTTTAAAGTAACAAGTTTGAACTTTGCTTTTTGAACAGGATCAATGTTGCAATCTTGCAGATGCTATTGCCTATGCTAATTTACTAAACCACCCTGTCAAATGCAGAAATGTACAACTAAAGTTGTAGAGATGTTGTAGACTTGTAGTCTTGTAGTTGTCTTACTGATTTAGATTTTGAGACTTCACATTTGGAAAATTGACCTGAAGCTAATTTTTCTCCCTTGTTTCTATACAAGGGAATTCAGGGTCATTGGCTTACTAAATTGCCAATGGGAATTGAGTCATTGACTTTTGTAAATAGAATCAGAGAGTTGTGTTCTTACTAGTATTAATCAATGAATGGATACATTGTATCATATTTGTAATTAAATTAATGAGAATCAGTATTTCTAACTCTAAGAATTGTAACATATGAATTGCTATGTTGTCAAACAAAATAATGAAAAAACTTCAAGAATTGTACCATATTAGCTGAATATTGTGAATGAAAACCATTAATAATTATTAATTGTGGAATTGAATCTTGAATCTTGATGACATTATCAATCACATTCATGTTTTTGACATTGGGATATGCATGATTGATGATGAAATATAGAAATTGACAGTAGACTTCAGGGAAAAAGTTAATAAATACCTAGGACATGCTAATTCTTTAATGCTACTTCTACAATGGTTCAATTTCAAGCTGCCACACCATATCATCATTGAGATCTATGGATTCATCGGCATCAACTTCATAGCTTCCTTGGTTCTTTGATATGTTTTCTTCACTCTGCATACCTCCACTTAACTGATGTTCACCGCTAGCAGTACCAGTGCGAGTACATGGGTCCCGGTCAATGACATAATTGTCTCTGGCATTCCCACTCCCACTCCCACTTTGGTTTGACATGTTGCCCACCCCTCTTCTCTGGCATTTCTTCCTCCACAATTTTAGTGCCCTTTCGTAAGAAAAAGTATTGCCTTCATACTTGGATGTATAGAGCCTCAAGCAATTTTCCAAATTCTTGTCAAGTTTGTTTCTTAGCTTTGACTTTAGGAATCCCAAAGCACTAAAAACTCTCTCATCCTCCACCGACCCCAATATCATGGTTAGACATAATTCAGAAAGCTTGAAATATTTTGATATTAAATCAATCAACAATTCACTCTCAGCTAGGTTTTTCCAAAGCCTTGTTACCGATCCATCTTCCATAGGGTTCTCCATAAGATTAAATTGTTCCCTCATTATCCGTGAAAAATGAGTTGATTGCTCTCTCAAATGATTTGCATCTAAAATTCCATTTAGAGTTACTCCATCTAACTCTTTGGTTTTGCAAAAATGATCTATCAAAGTTAGTAGCCTACTTTTAAAATCTTTCGGATTGTTCATACACCAATAATGAGGAAACACAATAGCCATGGATTCAAGTAGTTTGACTAGAGGGAATCTTGCTCTAATCTGTGAGGAAAGATCAAAGGCAATGTACTTCACTGAAGCTGTTACAAAATCAATGATCTTGGTAAAGTCTTCCCTTTTAACACTTGATACTCGCCTCCTGGGGTTCTTTCCTGGTTCCTCAGACTCAATCCTGGCATTGTAGTGCATTGGTATCTCAACTTCGTGAACTTCTGCACATAACTTCCCGTTTGAACCAATTTTTAAAAAGTTATCAGGATTGTCCAAATCTATGATTTTCAGCCAGCTGACAAATTTTACTTCATCAACAAATAAATGATAGAGATTATCGAGTGTCACGCATGTCAACTTACGCAGCGTAGCATATTTTGTGATATACATAGCTCTTTGCTGGGCCTTTTTCATTAAATTTCTCATTTCCTCAAGCATGGGGAGAAGACCTACTAATGTTAACAGTGTCTCTACATTACTTAACATTGACAGCAGCGCAAGAAATTTTGATTGCCCTGCTTCGTCATGACTTGAGTTCATTAGACCAAGCAATGATTGATATTCTAAAAAAACTCGATGTGCTGGTCCATCCAAAAAGATCCATTTGGTATCATTATCCTTAAGAAGCTTGTTCTCGTCAGTTAGTCCTTCAGCAAAGTGTTGAAATTCCCTGAATCATTTTGGACTTCGATAGAAGTATTGGTAGATCTCTTTGATTAAAAGTTTAATTTTTTGTATTGGAGCATGCTTACTAATAACTTCAAAAGCTAGATTCATTCTATGGGCCATGCAGTGAATGGGAGTACCATAGGGTGCACAAGAAGATTGTATCTTTGTGCAAAGACCACCTCTATGGCCTTGCATTACTGAAGCTCCATCAGCTCCAACACACACCATCTTTTTGGCAATGGTCATGTCATATATACCTCCATATTCAATTAGAGAACTCTTTACTAGTTGAAATAAATTTTCCGCTATCGCATTATCCTTCATTTTAGCAACAGTTAGTAGATGAGGTTGGCAAACAAATTTCTGTACAGTATAAACATGCATGCATACCCAAGAAGTATTGTCTACTGCTATGACCTCGTCTAAAGACAATGCAATAAAATTTGACTCTTTAATTTTTGCCTTCAAATCCTCTTTTTCAACCTCGGCAAGACAACTTGCCCATTCCCATCCACTGTTTACTGACCAATGACTGTTAGGATAGTTACGAACTTTCAGAAAGTGTAATAAAGCACTCAATGATGGGTCGTCTATCATTGGATGCCCTCTACTCAAAATATTAAACACAACACTTAACTGAATAGATTTTCCCATTAGTTCTACTTCCAATACTTTTCCAAAACAAGCTTCAATAAAGCCTTTAACTTCACCAGGCTTCATCTTTATATTATGTTGAAATTCATATAATTCTTCATTCCTAACATACTGAGATTCCTCCTTTGTTTTCTATCTTATCACTAATTTTTGAACTCCATCTATGGTTTTCTTTTCGTAAACTTTACCAATATGCTTTTCTATGGTGTCAATTTTTAGCTACAACCTCTTTTCCTTCTTATTTATCACGCTGCAAATCTTACATCTACATTCTACCAGAGGTTCCCCTTCAATTGGATTAGGCATTGGTTCAATGAATGGATATGTTGACACCCAATCTTTTTGAAAATTCCTTGACATATCCCGCAGTCTATCATTCTTTGATTTAGATTTTCTTTTCTTCCCTGCAGTTGCACCATCATCTTTTCTGACATTCTCAGTCTCATCCAAGTCGATTATATCATTATGGCTACTCTGGGTATTTAACTGAAAGTCTTCTTCAAGTTCATCATGATCTGAGATATCAGGTTCACTAACTTCTTCAATATGTCATGAAGGTTCAGCCTCAGATTCAAAATCTTCTTGTAATGAAGTAACACTAGCTTCCCTATTTTGGCCAGAAACATTTCCACGACCATGACCAAAGTATGATGATAAGGTTCTATGTTTTGTTGGCCTCTCTTGGCTTTCCCCATCTGCCAGAGCCTTACCCTTATTCTTGTTTGACATCTCGATTGGCTACCAGCCTAGTGATAAAAATATGTAAAAAAAATGTTGACTTGTTGAAGAAGTGACAAATGACAACATAACTATAATATACAATGTTTACATAGTCATAGAAATTCAGAATAATAATCACTTACCTTTGACTCGCCAAAGTAGTCAAGACTCAACAATGAGACAGTCTGAAATTTTCTATCGATCAAATTGAACCGATCCAAGATTCCAAATTGTGTACAATAACACTGATATATGAATGTATTTATACTAATCTCTTTTTGCAAATTGGGTGGGAGGTATTAGGTCAGTGTCCAAATATTTGGCGAAGCCCACGTAATGATAACACGTCTTGTGTTATTTCCTAGGTGATTATGGGTCGCTAGTACCTTGGTATGATTAATAAAGGTGGTGATTATGGGTCGCCAGTACCTTGGACGTGTTATTTCCTAGGTGATTATGGGTCGCCAGTACCTTGGTATGATTAATAAAAGTGGCAAAAAGCCATCGGTTTGAGACATGCATCCATAAAATAACTGGCGAAGTTGGGGCCGCCTAAAAAATATTTATATATAACTATCAATGAATATAGGCCGTCCATTTGGGACCGCATTGAAATTATAGGTGAATTTTAATAATATATTGTGCCCAAGACGTATATGTCATTGGCAAAAATGTGCAAGAAATGGACAAAATTCAATATAGTGTTTGGCGATGGACCCGGGCAATGGACCCAATTTTCATAAATGCGGGGCGATGGGGTCAGTCCCATATGGGCAATTTATTCACCAAATCATGGGATGCCGATGGGCAACATTCAACAAATGGTGAATAATCATCATTAAAGTTTTCTCTGATGATTTTGGTTGTTTGTATCGAGAAGTATAAGTACTACTTTCATATATTTTCAAGGGTTTGAAAAGGAAGATCACCAAGATAGGTGTGCAATTGCAGGGTTTGGATGTTCTTCATATGAAGTAGAGATTGAGCTTGAACTAGATCTATATTAACAGAAGAGAAGTGCTACTTTCTCAAATAACTTTCACTTGTTGATCTCTTATAGTTTCATCAAGAAAAATCCCTTAACTAGGTAGATCCTAATAGGTCTTAATTGTAAATCCTTTAATAGGGTGACACATTAACATGTGTTTGAAGTAACATGTGTTTTAAGTCCTTTAACAAGACTACTCCCAATAGGGTGAAGCTCTTAATAGGGCTAAAGGTAAATCCCTTAACTAAGTGACTCCTAAAAGGGTCTTTCTCTTAACTGAGCCTATTGTAAGCTTTTAACAGGGCTAAGCTCTTAACTGGGTGTGCTCTAGAAGAGTGCATTTTTCTTAGTGGGTTCCATCCCCACTGTGATTTTTCCAAAGTTGGGTTTCCACAATAAAAACACTTGTTTTATGTTTTGATTTGTATGGATGATTATCCTTGATGTGATGTTTATTTCATGTTAAGGTTAAAAAGGTGAATGTGTGTTGATAAGAGAGTATGTAAATGAATTAAAAGGTTTAGATTATGTGATTGGATAGATTACTGATTCACCCCCTCTCAATAATCTTGGACCTGATTATACTAACAATACTTTGATGCCACCTTTAGATTTATTATCATTTGCAAAAAGTTGCAATGAATACAACCGAGTTAACTATTTCTTATAATGAGTGAAAATTCATGCACAAAAATTTTGAATTTCCTTCTCGTTAACATAAACCTTCTGATGTTTAAGTGGCTCTCTTATGAAAATAATTTATGGAAGAATATTCTATCAAGTCTTATAACTAGAGTTAAATAAGATGGGAAGTTTGATTGTTTTGACACCTTCTAGGGAGCTGTTTGATTTCTAAGAATTGCACTAATTTTACCCAGCATTTTTTTTTCTATGAATGTATAGATTTGATTGGAAAGAAATTATCTAGAAAGAAATTCACGCATACGAGATTTATAAATTCCTAGACTACTAGTGATGCACAAATGGTAATATATTACTCACAACGAGGAATTTTAATAGCTAGAGTATTTTTTTTAATATAATTTAAAATAGAGATAGCTAAGGGAACTTGGAGTTTGATGTCAAACTCTTTCCAAAGCTACTACAAATTTTGTTTCTCCTTTCCTAGATCATCTCTCTCCTTTCTTTCTTGATCAAGAGATGGATAGTTTGGTTTCAACTTTCTTGGCTTCCACCTCTCCCCTCCTACACATGCCCCTCTCTTTCCTATCCTTTTTCTCCTCCCATTTTCTTGATAACTAACTTCTATTAGCCCCCTCTCTTCTAGCCTACAAGATTGTAAAAAATAAAATGGTGGATTGCTTCCCATTTATTTTTAGATTCAGACAACAAGGACAATGAAAGAGCAATTGTTGGAGCTCCCATTTTCTCCACTCACACACCTTGCTTTATTCTGGGAAAAGTGGTAGTCCCTCACTCTTCGGTTACCTTAAATTTAGAAATGCCCATTTCAAAATATCCATGCTATGCAAGTTTAAATAATTTAACTACTTATTTACTTCGACTTAAGTAATTAAAGGCTTAAAAATATTAAGTAAACATTGTTATTAGCAATTAGGGTTATGAAAGAAAAGGTAAACATCCCAATTATAAAAATAATTTATGATTATAAAATTATAGTTTATTAGATGAATGTTGGGTCAAAAACTCATATATTCTAATGTGGATGAACTGCTATGATTTACTGAAGTTACACAATTGTATTGACTATATATTACAATTAGCTTGCTCTTGTACTAGCTCAACATATCACAATACAATCATTTAATTTTAGAAAGACAATTCAAATAAAATATAATGCTTCTTGAATTAGAGATTGAAAACTTAGTATCAAGATCTTTCTATAATGAATATTTTTAACATTCCTAGGATTCATAAATTGAATAGATAAAATCCTAACCTCAACTATTATTATTAGATAGTCTAATAAGATTCAAGATGGAATTTTATTTAATATTCCAATTATTTATATATATCCATTAACTAGAATAGATCTAAGGAACCTATATTAAACTCGTATACTTAATGGTAAGAAACCATTTTGATCTTGGTATGAAGCCACAGTAAAGCTTTGTGACTTATAATTGTAGCTAATTGATGCATAAATCCTCTTGTACAAAGTTAGATAGAATTTGTTACCAATTCAACTCATACATCAATCAAAATGACGAACAAAAAGGAATTGGTCCTTATGAACATTTGTGTTAAGACATATATAGATATAGATATAGATAAGATATAAACACACATATATTTGTTTATGCAATATGATCAAGGTCTTTAGAACATATTTTTGTAGCATTTGGAAAATCTATAAAACATGTTTATTAGTCTTGATTTATAATTTTGTAAACTTGTTGGTGACTGCAATATTGACACCATCATTATAAAAGTTACAAAGATGTCATATTTCCATGTGTCTTTTTCCCCTCTGGTTTCTAATCAAACCAAAGACCAAAAAATCCAATCAGTTGATCTGAGCACTAAAGTATTTGAGTGAACAACATTTACTTTTGTAATCAATCGACCTTTACATAGATACTAAAATAAATATACGAGTAGATTTAACAAAGTTTTGAGAAGAATCAATTCAATCAGATTCATTGATGTAATAGATTTCATATTGAGGAAGCCCAGATCAAATCAATGCAACAAGAGGCCTTATTTGGGAAATGGAAATTAAAGAGACTCCATCACACAGCGTATGAAAATAATGTCATTAAGGCCATATGAAAAGAAATACTTATTGTATAACCAACCTGCACAGGTCAGGAATGACTTTTCTCCTGTATCAAAAGAAGTTTGGATCGAAATATGAGTACAACAATGGTGATGAAGGGTGAAATAGAGAAACACAACAATAATATGCAAGAACAGAAAATTGGCTTCTTATTATCTCCACAAATGTGGAATTACAAACTTTTAGAATTACAATATGCAAAGCCACATGGGCATTCCCTTACAATATTCTATAGGAAAAAGCCTCGAATCAATACCCAAATCTACTACCTAGAACTATTCTGAACTGCCTAAGACAATAATACAGTCTTCCTTATATAGGCAATTTTCCACCGCCTAGGAAGGTTCCAGAATTTTAGCCAATAAGGCCGACCAAACTTAGAATTATTTTATTTTACATTTTATTACATCATAGTCGGCTCAAGATAACCTTTGAAACCCGAACATAAATTTTGAAGAAAATTATTTTCTGCCATTTCAGGTGGCCCAACTTTCGAAGACCATAAGTCATCACCAGTTCACCCGATCGGCTATTATAACCTCATTTCAGAAACGTCACAAAGCGCTCTACAGGCTTGACCGGCACAAGCACCTGTCGCCCAAATTTTTGACCTCATCCGGGGCCTCTAAAGCCTTCAAAACTGAGTTCAAAGTTTCTGTACCCTGCTGCCAATATCGAAAATCTTCAATATCTTCCAATATACACTTGATCTGGCAATGAAACTTTACTGGCAGACTTATATGACCAAAATGAACCTCCAAAAAAGAAATCAGATCATTCTGAGCACATACAAAAATTACCAAAATAGTAACTTTCCATAAATAGTAGCTCTGCACAAAATAGCCCTTATTGAATATAAAAATAGAGATATTTTTTTTTGGGTGATGCAAGATTGCTCTTACACCCAGGATGCTCCTGCATCAGACACCCGGGGTAATTTGAGAAGTGACCCTGTCACGACTCAGGTGTGCAGAGGAAAACCAAGATGGTTAACCTCCTCCTTTGTTAGCCATGATGAATCTTCAATAGGTCGCCCTTTCCATTTGACCAAATACTCTTCATATGTCCTGTTCCTTTTGCTTCTGCCAACATGACTATCCAGTATGTCTTCAATCTCCTTGATATCTGAACTAGTTGCTGAAATACTCCACTGTGCTGCTGTAATCTCATCTTCAACACCTCCTTCGTGATACTCTATCAAATTTGAAATGTTAAACACTGGTGAAATATTTAGCTCAGTAGGCAATTCTACCTCATATGCATTTCCGGAATCATGTTTCTTCAATATCCTACATGTTCCAAACTTCTTCATTTTTAGCTTGTTATATGTACTAACTGGAAACCGCTCCTTCCGCAAATGAACCATGACTTCATCACCAACTTGAAATTCCTTATGCCTCCTTTTCTCATCTGCGTTAGCCTTATACTGTGCATTCATCTTGTTAATATGCTTCCTCACCTCCTCATGGATGTTCTTCAAGTGTTCTGCAAAATCCTTAGCTTCAGCACTACTTATTTCTCCTTTATCTATCTTTCTCAATTCAGATGCATTTCTTAGACTACTTCCATATACAATCTGGAATGGTGATTTACCAGTGCTCCTGTTGACAGAATTATTGTATGCAAATTCTGCCTGTGGTAAAATCAAATCCCATCCTGTTGGCTTATCTCCAACCAAACATCTCAGCAAATTTTTCAAACTTCTATTCACCACCTCTGTCTGTCCATCAGTCTGTGGATGATGTGATGAGCTGAACTTCAAATCTGTCTTCAACTTCTTCCACAATGTCCACCAAAAATATCCAACAAACTTAGTATCTCGATCTGAAACTATGGTCTTTGGCAAACCATGTAGTCTCACCACTTTTCTAAAAAACAATTCTGCTACATGAACAGCATCATTAGTCTTCTTGTAGGGAATGAAATGTGCCATCTTCAAAAATCTATCAACTACTACAAAAATTGAATCATGTCCCCACTGTGTCCTTGATAAACCAAGAACAAAGTCCATACTGATATCCTCCCAAGGCTTCTCTGGTATAGGTAATGGCTGATACAACCCTGTATTCTGCTTCACTCCCTTCTCCATCTGACATACTCTGCAACTCTGTACAAAATTTTTGACATCTTGTTGCAATTGTGGCCAATAATAATTTTCACTAACCAAAGAAAAGGTTTTATCATGACTAAAATGTCCCGCCAATCCTTCGCTATGCTTCTCCTTGATGAGATTCTCTCTCATAGAGCTTCGTGGAATGCACAACTGACTCCCTCTGAATAGCATATCATCCTGAATGATGAAATCCAACCATTTTATCCTGTCTAGAGTAATAGGTTCTGTATAAGCTTTCCAAGCTTCACCAAAATTAGGATCCTTTGGATACAAATCCTTGAGTTCCTTGAACCCAACCACTTCAATCTGCATTTCTGTCAGCAATAGTTGCCTTCTACTAAGAGCATCTGCAACCCTGTTAGACTTTCCACTCCTATATTTCAAAACAAATGTATAACTCTGCAAAAACTCAACCCATTTCAAATGCCTTTGATTCAACTTTCCTTGACTATTCAAATATTGCAAAGCTTGATGATCAGTATACAAAACAAACTCCTTAGGAAGCAGATAATGTCTCCACTTCTTTAATGCTTGAACTATAGCATAAAATTCTTGATCATAAACAGAATACTTCCTCTTGGCATCATTTAACTTCTCACTAAAATACGCAACAGGTTTGCCTTCTTGGCTCATAACAGCTCCTATTGCAGTACCACTAGCATCACAATCTACTTGAAACACCTTATTAAAATCTGGAAGGGCTAAAACAGGTTTTTCTGTAACTTTTTGTTTCAACAATTGAAAACTCTTTTCTGCCCCATTAGTCCACTTAAACTCTTTTCTATCCCCTCTCATTGTTTCAGTCAAGGGTCCACAAATACTGCTAAAATTTTTGATAAACTTTCTGTAAAAGCTAGCCAAACCATGAAAAGATCTTACCTCAGTAGCACTCCTTGGAGTAGGCCATTCAAGGATAGTCTGTACCTTCTTTGGGTCCATTTTAGACCTTCTGCTGAGACTACAAATCCCAAATACACTAACTCGTTCTTCACAAAATTGCACTTCTTCAAATTAATCAACAATTTCTCATCTCTCAACTTCTCAAACACCATACGAATATGCATCATATGTTCCTCCAACGTCTTGCTAAAAATTAAAATATCATCTAGGTAAACAATGACAAACTTACCCAGAATTTTTTTCAGAACCTCGTTCATGAGCCGCATGAAAGTGCTCAGTGCATTGGTTAGCCCAAAAGGCATGACTAACCACTCATACAGTTCTTCTTTTGTCTTGAAGGTAGTCTTCCATTCATCTCCTTCTCTGATCCGAATCTGGTGATATCCACTCTTCAGATCTATCTTTGAGAAATACACAGCTCCACTCAAACAATCCATAATATCATCCATTCGTGGCAATGGAAACTTATACTTGATTGTGATCTTGTTTATTGCTCTGGAATCTGTACACATCCTCCACTCTCCATTCTTCTTTGGTACTAATACCGCTGGTACAGCACAGGGACTTAGACTCTTTCGAATCAACCCCTTCTGTAATAACTCATGTACTTGTCTGTTCAACTCTTCAGTTTCTGCTGGTGTTATTCTATGTGCTGCCTTGTTTGGCAAACTAGCTCCTGGAATCAAATCCATCTGATGACTGATCTTCCTTACCGGTGGTAATCCATCAAGTACATTATCAGATACAATATCCTGAAACTCATTCAACAAATCTACAACCTCTATAGGTACATCTTCTACTTTTTCTTTACCAACTTTTGGAATTAAAGAAAAACACACATGCTCATGCCTCATACCATCTAGGAATTTTCTTCCATCAACAAATGTTATTCTTGCATTACCACATGCCTTTAGCTTATATTGCACTCTATCCTTTGTCAGGGAATAGGTATTCGCATGACCATCGTGTACAACACATCTGTCAAACTACCATGGTCTACCCAACAACATATGACATGCATCCATAAAGATGATATCACATAGTACCTCATCTTGGTACCCGCCGATCTTGAACTTTACCAGGCACTGTTCACTGACCATGACCTTGTGGTCATCCTACACCCAGGCAATCCGATATGGATGTGGGTGTTTCTGTCTCTTGAGCTTCAAATTTGTCACCATCTCTTTTGACACCAAATTGTCAGTGCTTGCACTATCGATAATCACATCACAGCATTTACCCTCACACTTGCATCGAGTGCGAAACAGGCTCCTCTTTTGTTCAGGTTCGTTCTCACTACTCAGCAAGACTCTTCTATTAATTAGCATTTCTCCTCTTTCAACATCTTCAAAATTTGATGATCTAGCATCTTCATCTACATGTGCAACTCTGGCCTGGCCTTCATTTCTCCTGTTTGTTCTGCCTTGGTCCTGAGGACATTCAAATGCCCTATGGCCTTCTTCTCCATAGTGAAAATATGTTCCACGGTAGCCTCCTCTTTCATATCCTTGTCCTCTTCCTCTTCCTCTCTGATCTCTATTAGTCTGATCCTGGAAAGGATTGGAATTATTTCCTCTCTGATTCTGACTGCTACTGGCCTCATCCTTCTTTTTCAGATCTTCATTTCGGCCACCATATGACCATCCGCCAGATCTTCCACCACGACCTCTTCCATTTTGTCTGCTCTCAAACTTCTTGTTCAGCTTTTCCTCTACTTTTAGGGCAAACTGGTATGCCTCCTCAATACTGTTCATTCAAACCAGATTCAACTCCTCCTGAATGCTTGGCCTTAACCCATTAAGGTATCAGACAACTTTCTCCTTATCAGCCTCTGCATGGCCTGTTCTGATGAGGAGTCAATAGAACTCCTCTGTATACTCCTGAACAGATCTTCCTACTTGCTTCAAACTTTGCATTTTCTTTAGTAGGTCAAGCTCATAATCAACAGGAATGAACTGTCACTTCAATTTATCCACCATCTGATCCCATCTTGTGATTTTATCTTTCCCTCTTCTATTTCACTCCAACTGAATTTCTTGCCACCAGATCTTCGCATGACCTTTCAATCTGGCCTTCACAAATTTGACCCTATCAAGATCCTCAACATCTTTGTACTCAAAATATTTCTCACATTCATTGATCTAGTCAATCAATTCCTCTGGGTTAAGATTTCCAGAAAATGTAGGAACCTCAATCTTAGGTCTTTTTCCAATCTTGAAAATTGCCCGAAAAAGTCTTTCTTCCTCCTGGTTCACAATTTCAGCTTCTCCTTCTTGATATTCTTCTTTGGCTTCATCCTCGCTTTCGTCTCTGACATTAAGATTCATTCCTCTGTGAATCTCTTCTTGCAATACTCGCACTTGTCTCTGTAGCTCTCTAACCTTAGGTGTCACAGCACCAGCTCTTCTGCCACGTTCTCTTCGTGGAGGCATTTTCATGATGCGCACTGAAACCCTAACCACGGTCCTGGTGCAAACTGCCTCACAGTTGGTGATCTATTTACACACTCAAGAACTCCTGCTTTGATACCACTTGATGAAGGGTGAAATAGAGAAACACAACAATAATATGCAAGAACAGAAAATTGGCTTCTTATTATCTCCACAAATGTGGAATTACAAACTTTCAGAATTACAATATGCAAAGCCACATGGGCATTCCCTTACAATATTCTATAGGACAAAGCCTCGAATCAATACCCAGATCTACTACCCAGAACTATTCTAAATTGTCTAAGACAATAATACAGCCTTCCTTATATAGGCAATTTTCCACCGCCTAGGAAGGTTCCAGAATTTTAGCCAATAAGGCCGACCAAACTTAGAATTATTTTATTTTACATTTTATTACATCATAGTCGGCTCAAGATAACCTTTGAAACCTGAACATAAATTTTGAAGAAAATTATTTTCTGCCATTTCAGGTGGCCCAACTTCCGAAGACCATAAGTCATCACCAGTTGACCCGATCGGCTATTATAACCCCATTTCAAAAATGTCATAAAGTCTCCCAAATTTTTGACCTCATCCGGAGCCTCTAAAGCCTTAAAAAATGAGTTCAAAGTTTCTGTACCTTGCTGCCAATATCAAAAATCTTTAATATCTTCCAATATACACTTGATCTGGCAATGAAACTTTACCGACAGACTTATATGACCAAAATGAACCTCCAAAAAAGAAATCAGATCGTTCTGAGCACATACAAAAATTATCAAAAATAGTAACTTTCCATAAATAGAAGCTCTGCACAAAATAGCCCTTATTGAATATAAAAATAGAAATATTTTTTTTTGGGTGATGCAAGATTGCTCTTACACCCAGGATGCTCCTGCATCAAATGGTCTTCAGAGGATTGGAGAGAAATAAAGATATATATATAAATTATCTATATAATTCATTGGCATGCATCTACTGTCACATGGATTTGACATATGAAGGCAAAGACTTGAGATACCCACTACTATATATTATTGAACGTATATTAATATGGAATTTCCATGTCAAACCTTTTAACTATTTCTCTAGGCATCAATTTATGTTAAACAAAAAGTTGATCTTATTAATAACAGTCAATTCCTAACTCCATTACCAGACTACATAGATAGAATTGTCTTGTGCACCAATCATATATATCTATAAGTTTAAAATGGATTAAAACATATAAGAATACTAGTGATGCATAATTTTAGTTTATTTCATATATTTAAGTTGTCAGCTATACAAATTGGGTGCTTCGAATATGTATAATGCATAAAATTATTTTGAATATTAAAGTTCATTATCCATCTATCCTATAGATCTAAATAAGTTTTGCGTCACACAAATTTGTTCCATGACTTACGAATATATTATATAAGTATTTGTATTAACTGATTTATCTTTAATTTTATATAAGTATTTAAAAATACTTTGAATATGTCATGCCCCTATCTGCTCCTGGCTTGGTTTGTGATTCTACAGCTTCATATAGTTCTTTTAGTGTGAATTCATGTTTTGGTTCGGATTTATTTATGTCCAGACTCTTCTGATTGTGATTTGGATTATAGCTTTGTCTAGATTTCGATCTATATCTCTGACAGTATATGGACATTTAACTTTGCAAGTAGTTGTTAATCTTTTGTTAGATTATAGTATTGGATTTATTTGATTTAGTAAAAATAGTTGCAGATTCTGACTTTTCTGAGCTATCGATTTTCTCTGTTACTTTTAGGTACTTTGGAAATTTGTGTTATTATAGGAGATGATTATTTATAAGCTAAAAAAAACTCATTCCTTAAATGGGGAGAGGAATTCCTATGCTACAATTAGGATTTCATTAATGGAATTTTGATGTTAAGTTAGTTTGTATATGTTAAGGAAAATATTATTAATTATATAGTTAATATAAGTTGTTGAAATAATTTTATTATGATGATTTTAATTGTTAAAATGGAAATGAAATTAAAAGAGAAATAAGTTAGTAGAATTGTTAGATTGAATTAATTAGTGGTAAGTTATTTATTAAAAGTTAAAAAGAGGTGTTAGTATTACACTAACATTCTATGTTGTTATGGTAAGATAGGCTTAGGGGTTAGTAATTTCTCTAACCTAGGCCATGGCTTTGAAGCACTTCCTAAGTCATTCGTATCACATGACCTAATATGGTTTGACCTACTAACCTCACTCTGCTTAAAACATTTGTTTTGCAATGTTTGAATGTGTATTGAAATTATGAATGTTATAACAATGTGCGATTTAATTTTTAAGCATGTGTTTTTGGGAGTTCTTGGTTAGTACTGGTATTGCAGTGACAACTGTCAAACTTTTGAGTGGAAGTGGCAGTAAAGGATAAGTTGGTAGTTAATGCAGCTACGACATGCATACTGGAATTGATTACTTCAGTTTGTTGTTTTCCATTTGTATTGGCAAGGGTTTTCAGTTGTGAGGAAATGTGTTTTGATACCTGGAATGGTTGTGAGAATGGGGTTATTCTGTTCAGCTTGGAGGGAAAAATGGTTGCATATCTGTACATTAATAATGGGATTTTCCATTATGTATATCATGGTTTCATTTCTTATCTTTGAGCTTATAGTTTGGAAACACTATTTGGTTTTCGTTCTTGTGAACCGAGCTCTGTCATGGTGTGCACTGTTCTATTGCTGTGCAAAGGTTGTTTCTGGAGTAGCTCACCAGTTTGGGAGTGTGGATTGTGGATTCCATCGTGCGAGTTTTGAGCACCCTCACTCTATGTTTCAGGAAGGGGCATTTTCTTCCTTATGTCTTGTTTCTTTTCGAGTTTAGCACAAGAGAATATATGGGTCGTAATGTTTCACTGCTCTATTCTTTTTATGAGGAATTAATTGATATGTGTATTGCAAATGTTTTTCTTTATTATGATCATCGCAGTCTCTTCGATCTCTGTGATTTACCTGCTTAAGTCTGTCGAGTTTTTGGGGAAAGAAATTTGGGAATCAGTGCTGGAAGATTTTATTCATGTTGTGTTGTGTATTCGGTTTTGTAGGATTAAAATTAGGGGGTCTATTCGTTTCCTTGTTACAAGACTCTGCAATTTGTCGAGCTCTGGAGTTTTGTGGTTTTAGTTTTGATTGTGGTTTGTGTCATAGTTATGGGAGATTAGTGATGTATTGATTATCTTGAGTCCTCTTAGTCTTTGGTAAATTTCTGGTTCGAATAATGGCAGTTTGTTGGTCTTTTGGTCTTTAGGTCGAGCTCTGAGTCATTGGAAATGGAAATTTTGTTAAGTCATTGTTGGGGTTTGCAAGGTGTTCTTTCTCTGTACAGGAGCCTGTTGAGTTGAGTTTTGGTTTATACCACGGAATTTATGTTGAGCATAAGTTGCGTATCGGTCTCAAGTGTTGGTTATTTATATAGCTGTTGATAGTTTATATTCTATAGGAAGAGGTGGACTAGATTCTGGTCATTAAATTTTGTAGTTTCTTGTTAGATCATAAGCTTGGGTCTATCAGTAAATTTTCATTAGGAATTGTGCTTTTATGATGAACGTTCTGTAGCGGAATGTGGGAATATAGTTTATCTTTTCGCAGGATTTTGGAACTCTCGGTTATTATAGAAGTTTATAGTGGAAGTCACTACGGTCACATTGTTTTCCTTCGAAGACTTGGCTGATGGTTGTGGTCTTTAGACAATTCGAAGAGCTACTGTAGTAGTTGATTTTCTGTCTGCGGAATGGATTTGTGAGAATATGTATGTAGGCCCATTTGGATTATGAGATTTTCTAGTTTGTTGATTTAATAACCTCTAAGTTATTGTTCAGAATTTGAAACATAGTATCATTTGGTATAACAATAGTAAATGACAATAAATGTATCGAATGAGTTATCTGATTTTGTATTATTCTGATAGGATTATAAATATGTTAATATAGTGTTCTGAATTCTATTTATTTTACAAGGGTACATATATATATATATATATATATATATATATATATATTTGTAGGAATGTATATATATATATATATGTATATACACATACTGTGAGTGTATATACATATGTATATATATGTGTCTACGCCTATAAGTATATACATATGTGACTTTGTAACTAAGATGATAGAATTGAAACAAGTGCATTTTTATATGGATGGTCAATATGAAGATCATGTGTAATTCTGCATTAAACATTAGTATATGAAATTTGATTTTGACCTTCCATGGTTTTACAAATAAACTCTGTTAGTTATAATGTGTCAGATTAATGGAATTGATTTTTAGTATTAGTTGTATCGGTCAGTTGATAATAAAATTGGATATTTCAATCATCAGATATAATATTGCAATTGGATGTTAGGAATTGGGTATTATTATTGTCTGAGTTTTACTAATGATAGTATTGAAAATTCTTGCTTAAGTTATTCCTTCAGTTGATGAAAGGAAGATGCTTTACTGTGGTTGTTCTGAAAAGAGGATTCATCGGTGTATGTGGATATTTTAAATTGTTGATTCAGTATTAAAGATTTAAGTTATTAAGTAAACATTATTAGTTGAATTTGATAATTCAGGTTTTATTATGGTTTAACTAGTATTGATAGTATGAAGTGTTTTGAGATAATGCAAGTGTGATCCTTAGTATGGGAAACTGACTTTTGTTTGGAGCCTTAAGGTGAAAGAATATCTATCAGTTATTTGACTAAGTGATAATTTAATAATTCATGGGCTATGGGTTTCATTTAAAAAGATAAAATATGTTGCCCTGATTACTTGCACTTGTTGGTGAAGTAAGGGTATGGATTTACCTTATTTCTTGTAAAGAATAAGGCTGACATAATGAATTCTTCGAGTTTCCTATATGGTTACTGATCGTTGATTCTTATGTAGATACCCAAAGCTAGTGGATCATCACCTTGTCATTTTCTTTGCGAGTTTATTTCTGTTGAAAATGAAATGAAGTACTTGTTTATTTCTGTTGAATAGAAATGAAATGCTTCTTGTTAATAATGAAATATATCTATTTTTATATGTATGGGTCAACTTATTATGTTAAGATTCTAACCTGTATGATGCAGCTGCTTTGGAGGTATTCCACCATCTTAGTCTTTTTGACTAATCCCTATTTGTTTGTGGTTGTTTTCTAATTGGTGTTTTCAGGATTTTAGATGAGGAAAATAATGTTTTTGGGGGAATGGTTAGCTGTTGTAAAGATATATGGAAAACAGATCATTACCTGGTTACTTATTATCAGAGCAGTGCTTAGGATAGATAAGGGCAATTAGAAACAATCTTGAACTCTTGGAAAATATGTATTAAATATTGAGTATATTGTTATACTCTCATGTATTCAATTGTCCTTGGATATTAAATAACTGAATTAAGTCAGTTGAGTTGTATTTTGGTGCTAATTTGTATCTTGTAAATAAATAAAAAGTTGTGCTTTTCTGGTTAAGTTATTTGGTTTAGTTTTGGTTTATCATTTTTATGGATTATTCTTATGGGGTGCTACATTTGGTATCAGAGCTAGGTTTGAACACTAGGGGCTTGGGGTTTAGAAAAAGGGTTGTATTGATGAAGGGTGCTCCCCTTAATACCACAAACACATAACAGAAATAGAGAAACAACAACAATATGCAAGAACAGAAAATTGGCTTCTTATTATCTCCACAAATGTGGAATTACAAACTTTTAGAATTACAATATGCAAAGCCACATGGGCATTCCCTTATAATATGCTGTAGAACAAAGCCTCGAATCAATACCCAGATCTACTACCCAGAACTATTCTGAACTGCCTAAGATAATAATACAGCCTTCCTTATATAGGCAATTTTCCACCGCCTGGGAAGGTTCCAAAATTTTAGCCAATAAGGCCGACCAAACTTAGAATTATTTTTATTTTACATTTCATTACATCATAGTCGGCTCAAAATAAATTTTGAAACCCGAACATAAATTTTGAAGAAAAATCATTTTCCGCCATTTGAGGTGACCCAACTTTTGAAGACCATAAGTCATCACCAGTTGACCCGATTGACTATTGTAACCCCATTTCGGAAAGGGCGCGAGGAGCTCTATAACGCTTGAACTAAGGAAGCTTCATTCAGCCCAAAATTTGACCTCATCCGGGGCCTCTAAAGCCTTCAAAACTGAGTTCAAAGTTTTTGTCCCCTGCTGCCAATACCGAAAATCTTCAATATCTTCCAATATACACTTGATCTGGCAATGAAACTTTATTGGCAGACTTATATGACCAAAATGAACCTCCAAGAAAGAAATCAGATCATTCTGAGCACATACGCAAATTACCAAAAATAGTAACTTTCCATAAATAGCAGCTCTGCACAAGATAGCCCTTATTGAATTCAAAAAAATAGAAATGTTTTTGGGTGATGCAAGATTGCTCTTACACCCAGGATGCTCCTGCATCAGACACCCAGGGTAATTTGAGAAGTGACCCTGTCACGACTCAGGTGTGCAGAGGAAAATCAAGACGGTTAACCTCCACCCTTGTTAGCCATGATGAATCTTCAATAGGTCGTCCTTTCCACTTGACCAAATATTCTTCATATGTCCTGTTCCTTGTGCTTCTGCCAACATGACTGTCCAGTATATCTTCGATCTCCTTAGTGTCTGAACTAGTTGCTGGAATACTCCACTGTGCTGCTGTGATCTCATCTTCAACACCTCCTTCATGATACTCTGTCAAATCTGACATGTTAAACACTAGTGAAATATTTAGCTCAGTAGGCAATTCTACCTCATATGCATTTCCTGAATCATGTTTCTTCAGTATCTTACATGGTCCAAACTTCTTCATTTTCAGCTTATTATATGTACCAACTGGAAACCGCTCCTTCCGCAAATGAACCATGACTTCATCTCCAACCTGAAATTCTTTATACCTCCTTTTCTCATCTGCCTTAGCCTTATACTGTGCGTTCATCTTGGTAATATGCTTCCTCACCTCCCCATGGATGTTCTTCAAGTATTCCGTAAAATTCTCAGCTTCAGTACTACTTATTTCTCCTTTATCTATCTTCCTTAATTCAGATGCATTTCTCGGACTACTTCCAAATACAATCTAGAATGGTGATTTACCAGTGCTCCTGTTGACAGAATTATTGTATGCAAATTCCGCCTGTGGTAAAATCAAATCTCATCCTGTTGGCTTATCTCCAACCAAACATCTCAGCAAATTTTTCAAACTTCTATTCACTACCTCTGTCTGTCCATTAGTCTGTGGATGATGTGATAAACTGAACTTCAAATCTATCTTCAGCTTCTTCCACAATGTACGCCAGAAATATCCAACAAACTTCGCGTCCCGATCTAAAACTATGGTCGTTGGCAAACCATGTAGTCTCACTACCTCTCTGAAAAACAATTCTGCTACATGAACAGCATCAGTAGTCTTCTTGTAGGGAATGAAATGTGCCATCTTTGAAAATCTATCAACCACCACAAAAATTGAATCATGTCCCCGCTGAGTCCTCGGTAAACTAAGAACAAAGTCCATGCTAATATCCTCCCAAGGCTTCTCTGGTACAGGTAATGGCTGATACAACCCTGTATTTTTCTTCACTCCTTTCGCCATCTGACATACTCTGCAACTCTGTACAAACTTCTTCACATCTTGCTGCAATTGTGGCCAATAATAATTCTCACCAACCATAGCAAGGGTTTTATCACGACCAAAGTGTCCAGCCAATCCTCCACTATGCTTCTCCTTGATGAGATTATCCCTCATAGAACTTCATGGAATGCACAACTGACTCCCTCTGAATAGTATATCATCCTAGATGATGAAATCCAACCATTTCATCCTGTCTAGAGTAACAGGTACTTTACAAGCTTTCCAAGCTTCACAAAAATTAGGATCCTCTGGATACAAATTTTTGAGCTCCTTGAACCCAACCACTTCAATCTGCATTTCTGTCAGCAGTAGTTGCCTTCTGCTAAGAGTATCTGCAACCCTATTAGACTTTCCACTCCTGTGTTTCAAAACAAATGTATAACTCTGCAAAAATTCAACCCATTTCAAATGCCTTTGATTCAACTTTCCTTGACTATTCAAATATTTCAAAGCTTGATGATCAGTATACAAAACAAACTCCTTAGGAAGCAAATAGTGTCTCCACTTCTTTAATGCTTGAACTATAGCATAAAATTTCTGATCATAAACAGAATATTTTCTCTTGGCATCATTCAACTTCTCACTGAAATAAGCAATAGGTTTACCTTCTTGGCTCATAACAGCTCCTATTGCAGTACCACTAGCATCACAATCTACTTGAAACACCTTATTAAAATCTGGAAGTGCTAAAATAGGTTGTTTTGTAACTTTTTGTTTCAATAATTGAAAACTTTTTTCTGCCCCATTAGTCCACTTAAACTCTTTTCTATCCCCTCTCATTGTTTCAGTCAAGGGTCTACAAATACTGCTAAAATTTCTGATAAACTTTCTGTAAAAGCTAGCTAGACCATGAAAATATCTTACCTCAGTAGCATTCCTTGGAGTAGGCCATTCAAGGATAGCCTGTACCTTCTCTGAGTCCATTTTTAGACCTTCTCCTGAAACTACAAACCCCAAATACACCAACTCTTTCTTCACAAAACTGCACTTCTTCAAATTAATCAACAATTTCTCTTCTCTCAGCTTCTCAAATACCATACGAATATACATCATATGCTCCTCCAATGTCTTACTAAATATTAGAATATCATCTAGGTAAACAATGACAAACTTACCCAGAAATTCTTTCAGAACCTCATTCATAAGCTGCATGAAAGTGCTCGGTGCATTGGTTAGCCCAAAAGGCATGACTAACCACTCATACAGTCCTTCCTTTGTCTTGAAGGCAATCTTCCATTCATCTCCTTCTCTGATCCGAATCTGATGATATCCACTCTTCAGATCTATCTTTGAGAAATACACAGCTCCACTCAAACAGTCCATAATATCATCCATTCGTGGCAATGGAAACCTGTACTTGATTATGATCTTGTTTATTGCCCTAGAATCTGTACACATCCTCCATTCTCCATTCTTCTTTGGTGCTAATACTGTTGGTACAGCACAGGGACTTAGACTCTCACAGATCAATCCTTTCTGTAACAGTTCATGTACTTGTCTGTTCAACTCCTCACTTTCTGCAGGTGTCATTCTGTGTGCTGACTTATTCGGAAAACTCGCTCCTGGGATCAAGTCCATCTAATGACTGACCTTCCTGACTAGTGGTAATCCATCAGGCACGTTATCGGATACAATATCCTGAAACTCATTCAACAAATCTGCAACTTCTACAGGAACATCTTCTACTTCCTTTTTACCAGCTTTTGGAATTAAAACAAAACATACATGCTCATGCCTCATACCATCTAGGAAATTTCTTCTATCAACAAAAGTTATCCTTGCATTACCACATACCTTTTCTTCAGTCTCCTTCAATAATTTTAGCTTATGTCGCACTCTATCCTTTGTCAGGGAATAGGTATTCGCACGGCCATCATGTACAGCACATCTGTCAAACTGCCATGGTCTACCCAACAACATATGACATGCATCCATAGATATGATATCACACGATACCTCATCTTGGTATCCACCAATCTTGAACTTCACCAGGCATTGTTCATTGACCATGACCTTGTGGTCATCTTGTACCCAGGCAATCCGATATGGATGTGGGTGTTTCTGTCTCTTGAGCTTCAACTTTGTCACCATCTCTTCTGACACCAAATTGTCAGTGCTTCCACTATCGATAATCACATCACAACATTTACCTTCACACTTGCACCTGGTGCGAAACAAGCTCCTCCTTTGCTCAGGTTCATTCTCACCACTCAACAGGACTCTTCTGTTAATCAACGTTTCTCTTCTTTCAGCATCTTCAGAATTTGATGATCTGACATCTTCATCTACATGTGCAATTCTGGCCTGGCCTTCATTTCTCCTGTCTGTTCTGCCTTGGCGCTGAGGACATTCAAATGCCCTATGACCTTCTTCCCCACAGTGAAAATATGTTCCACGGAAGCCACCTCTTCCAGATCCTTGTCCTCTTCCTCTTCCTCTTCCTCTTTGATCTCTATTATTCTGATCTTGGAAGCGATTGGAATTATTTCCTCGCTGATTCTGACTGCTACTGGCCTCATCCTTCTTTTTCGGATTTTCATTTCGGCCACCATATGACCGTCCACTAGATCGTCCACCACGACCTCTTCTGTTTTGTCTGCTCTCAAACTTCTTGTTCAGCTTTTCCTCTACTTTTAGGGCAAACTGGTATGCCTCTTCAATACTGTTCATTCGAACCAGATTCAGCTCCTCCTGAATGCTTGGCCTTAACCCATTAAGGTATCGGGCAACTTTCTCCTTATCAGCTTCTGCATGGCCTGTTCTAATGAGAAGTCGATAGAACTCCTCTGTATACTCCTGAACAGATCTTCCCGCTTGCTTCAAACTCTGTATTTTTTTCAGTAGGTGAAGCTCATAATCAACAGGAATGAACTGTTGCTTCAATTTATCCACCATCCGATCCCATCTCGTGATTTTCTCCTTTCCCCTTCTATTTCCCTCCAACTGAATCTCTTGCCACCATATCTTCGCATGACCTTTCAGTCTGGCCTTCACAAATTTGACCCTATCAGGATCCTCAACATCTTCATACTCAAAATATTCTTCACATTCATTGATCTAGTCGATCAATTCCTCTGGGTTAAGATTTCTAGAAAATGTAGGAACCTTAATCTTAGGTCTTTTCCCAATCTTGAAAATCGGCCGAAAAAGTCTTTCTTCCTCCTGGTTCACAATTTCAACTCCTCCTTCTTGATATTCTTCTTTGGCTTCATCTTCGCTTTCATCTCTGACATTAAGATTCATTCCTCTACGAATCTCTTCTTGCAATGCTCGCACTTGTCTCTGCAGCTCTCTAACCTCAGGTGTCACAGCACTAGCTCTTCCGCCACGTTCTTTTCGTGGAGGCATTTTTGTGATGCGCACTGAAACCCTAGCCACGGTCCTGGTGTAAACTGCCTCACAGTCGGTGATCTGTTTACACACTCAAGAACTCCTACTCTGATACCACTTGATGAAGGGTGCTCCCCTTAATACCACAAACACATAACTGAAATAGAGAAACAACAACAATATGCAAGAACAGAAAATTGACTTCTTATTATCTCCACAAATGTGAAATTACAAACTTTCAGAATTACAATATGCAAAGCCACATGGGCATTCCCTTACAATATGCTGTAGGACAAAGCCTCGAATCAATACCCAGATCTACTACCCAGAACTATTCTGAACTGCGTAAGACAATAATACAGCCTTCCTTATATAGGCAATTTTCCACCGCCTGGGAAGGTTCCAGAATTTTAGCCAATAAGGCCGACCAAAATTAGAATTATTTTTATTTTACATTTCATTACATCATAGTCGGCTCAAAATAAATTTTGAAACCCGAACATAAATTTTGAAGAAAAATCATTTTCTGCCATTTCAGGTAACCCAACTTCCGAAGACCATAAGTCATCACCAGTTGACCCGATTGACTATTGTAACCCCATTTCGGAAAGGGCGCGAGGAGCTCTACAACACCTAAACTAAGCAAACTTCATTTAGCCCAAAATTCGACCTCATCCGGGGCATCTAAAGCCTTCAAAACTGAGTTCAAAGTTTCTGTCCCCTGCTGCCAATACCGAAAATCTTCAATATCTTCCAATATACACTTGATCTGGCAATGAAACTTTACTGGCAGACTTATATGACCAAAATGAACCTCCAAGAAAGAAATCAGATCATTCTGAGCACATACGCAAATTACCAAAAATAGTAACTTTCCATAAATAGCAGCTCTGCACAAGATAGCCCTTATTGAATTCAGAAAAATAGAAACATTTGTGGGTGATGCAAGATTGCTCTTACACCCAGGATGCTCCTGCATCAGACACCCAGGGTAATTTAAGAAGTGACCCTGTCACGACTCAGGTGTGCAGAGGAAAACCAAGACGGTTAACCTCCACCCTTGTTAGCCATGATGAATCTTCAATAGGTCCTCCTTTCCACTTCACCAGATATTCTTCATATGTCCTGTTCCTTGTGCTTCTGCCAACACGACTGTCCAGTATATCTTCGATCTCCTTAGTGTCTGAACTAGTTGCTGGAATACTCCACTGTGCTGCTGTGATCTCATCTTCAACACCTCCTTCATGATACTCTGTCAAATCTGACATGTTAAACACTGGTGAAATATTTAGCTCAGTAGGCAATTCTACCTCATATGCGTTTCCTGAATCATGTTTCTTCAGTATCTTACATGGTCCAAACTTCTTCATTTTCAGCTTGTTATATGTACCAACTGGAAACCGCTCCTTCCGCAAATGAACCATGACTTCATCTCCAACCTGAAATTCCTTATACCTCCTTTTCTCATCTGCCTTAGCCTTATATTGTGTGTTCATCTTGGTAATATGCTTCCTCACCACCCCATGGATGTTCTTCAAGTGTTCCGCAAAATTCTCAGCTTCAGCACTACTTATTTCTCCTTTATCTATCTTCCTTAATTCAGATGCATTTCTTGGACTACTTCCAAATACAATCTCGAAAGGTGATTTACCAGTGCTCCTATTGACAGAATTATTGTATGCAAATTCTGCCTGTAGTAAAATCAAATCCCATCCTGTTGGCTTATCTCCAACCAAACATTTCAACAAATTTTCCACACTTCTATTCACTACCTCTGTCTGTCCATCAGTTTGTGGATGATGTGATAAATTGAACTTCAAATCTGTCTTCTGCTTCTTCCACAATGTACGCTAGAAATATCCAACAAACTTCGCGTCCCGATCTGAAACTATGGTCGTTGGCAAACTATGTAGTCTCACTACCTCTCTGAAAAACAATTCTGCTACATGAATAGCATCAGTAGTCTTCTTGCAGGGAATGAAATGTGCCATCTTTGAAAATCTATCAACCACCACAAAAATTGAATCATGTCCCCGCTGAGTCCTCGGTAAACCAAGAACAAATTCCATGCTAATATCCTCCCAAAGCTTCTCTGGTACAGGTAATGGCTGATACAACCTTGTATTCTGCTTCAATCCTTTCGCCATCTGACATACTCTGCAACTCTGTACAAACTTCTTCACATCTTGCTGCAATTGTGGCCAATAATAATTCTCACCAACCAAAGCAAGGGTTTTATCACGACCAAAGTGTCCAGCCAATCCTCCACTATGCTTCTCCTTGATGAGATTCTCCCTCATAGAACTTCGTGGAATGCACAACTGACTCCCTCTGAATAGCATATCATCCTGGATGATAAAATCCAACCATTTCATCCTGTCTAGAGTAACAGGTTCTTTACAAGCTTTCCAAGCTTCACAAAAATCAAGATCCTTTAGATACAAATTTTTGAGCTCCTTGAACCCAACCACTTCAATCTGCATTTCTATCAGCAATAGTTGCCTTCTGCTAAGAGCATCTACAACCCTAGTGGACTTTTCACTCCTGTGTTTCAAAACAAATGTATAACTCTGCAAAAATTCAACCCATTTCAAATGCCTTTGATTCAACTTTCCTTGACTATTCATATATTGCAAAGCTTGATGATCAGTATACAAAACAAACTCCTTAGGAAGCAAATAGTGTCTCCACTTCTTTAATGTTTGAACTATAGCATAAAATTCCTGATCATAAACAGAATATTTTCTCTTGGCATCATTCAACTTCTCACTGAAATAAGTAATAGGTTTACCTTCTTGGCTCATAACAGCTCCTATTGCAGTACCACTAGCATCACAATCTACTTGAAACACCTTATTAAAATCTGGAAGTGCTAAAATAGGTTGTTCTGTAACTTTTTGTTTCAATAATTGAAAACTTTTTTCTGCCTCATTAGTCCACTTAAACTCTTTTCTATCCCATCTCATTGTTTCAGTCAAGGGTCCACAAATACTGCTAAAATTTTTGATAAACTTTCTGTAAAAGCTAGCTAGACCATGAAAAGATCTTACCTCAGTAGCATTCCTTGGAGTAGGCCATTCAAGGATAGCTTGTACCTTCTCTAGGTCCATTTTTAGACCTTCTCCTGAAACTACAAACCCCAAATACACCAACTCTTTCTTCACAAAACTGCACTTCTTCAAATTAATCAACAATTTCTCTTCTCTCAGCTTCTCAAATACCATACGAATATGCATCATATGCTCCTCCAATGTCTTACTAAAGATCAGAATATCATCTAGGTAAACAATGACAAACTTACCCAAAAATTCTTTCAGAACCTCGTTCATGAGCCGCATGAAAGTGCTCGGTGCATTGGTTAGCCCAAAAGGCATGACTAACCACTCATACAGTCCTTCCTTTGTCTTGAAGGTAGTCTTCCATTCATCTCCTTCTCTGATCCGAATCTGATGATATCCACTCTTCAGATCTATCTTTGAGAAATACACAGCTCCACTCAAACAGTCCATAATATCATCCATTCGTGGCAATGGAAACTTGTACATGATTGTGATCTTGTTTATTGCCCTAGAATCTGTACACATCCTCCATTCTCCATTCTTCTTTGGTGCTAATACTGCTGGTACAGCACAGGGACTTAGACTCTCACGGATCAATCCTTTCTGTAACAGTTCATGTACTTGTCTGTTCAACTCCTCACTTTCTGCAGGTGTCATTCTGTGTGCTGCCTTATTCGGAAAACTTGCTCCTGGGATCAAGTCCATCTGATGACTGACCTTCCTGACTGGTGGTAATCCATCAGGCATGTTATCGGATACAATATCCTGAAACTCATTCAACAAATCTGCAACTTCTACAGGAACATCTTCTACTTCCTCTTTACCATCTTTTGGAATTAAAGCAAAACATACATGCTCATGCCTCATACCATCTAGGAAATTTCTTCCATCAACAAAAGTTATCCTTGCATTACCACATACCTTTTCTTCAGTCTCCTTCAATGGTTTTAGCTTATGTAGCACTCCATCCTTTGTCAGGGAATAGGTATTCGCACGGCCATCATGTACAGCACATCTGTCAAACTGCCATGGTCTACCCAACAACATATGACATGCATCCATAGATATGATATCACACAATACCTCATCTTGGTATCCACCAATCTTGAACTTCACAAGGCATTGTTCATTGACCATGACCTTGTGGTCATCTTATACCCAAGCCATCCGATATGGATGTGGGTGTTTCTGTCTCTTGAGCTTCAACTTTGTCACCATCTCTTCTGACACCAAATTGTCAGTGCTTCCACTATCGATAATCACATCACAACATTTACCTTCACACTTGCACCTGGTGCGAAACAAGCTCCTCCTTTGCTCAAGTTCATTCTCACCACTCAACAGGACTCTTCTGTTAATCAACGTTTCTCCTCTTTCAGCATCTTCAGAATTTGATGATCTGGCATCTTCATCTACATATGCAATTCTGGCCTGGCCTTCATTTCTCCTATCTATTCTGCCTTGGCGCTGAGGACATTCAAATGTCCTATGACCTTCTTCTCCACAGTGAAAACATGTTCCACGGAAGCCACCTCTTCCAGATCCTTGTCCTCTTCCTCTTCCTCTTCCTCTTTGATCTCTATTATTCTGATCTTGGAAGGGATTAGAATTATTTCCTCGCTAATTCTGACTGCTACTGGCCTCATCCTTCTTTTTCGGATCTTCATTTCAGCCACCATATGACCGTCCACCAGATCGTCCACCACGACCTCTTTTGTTTTGTCTGCTCTCAAACCTCTTGTTCAGCTTTTCCTCTACTTTTAGGGAAAACTGGTATGCCTCTTCAATACTGTTCATTCGAACCAGATTCAGCTCCTCCTGAATGCTTGGCCTTAACCCATTAAGGTATCGGGCAACTTTCTCCTTATCAGCTTCTGCATGGCCTATTCTGATGAGAAGTCGATAGAACTCCTCTGTATACTCCTGAACAGATCTTCTCGCTTGCTTCAAACTCTACATTTTCTTCAGTAGGTCAAGCTCATAATCAATAGGAATGAACTGTCGCTTCATACTCAAAATATTCTTCATACTCTATCAGACACCCAGGGTAATTTGAGAAGTGACCCTGTCACGACTCAGGTGTGCAGAAGAAAACCAAGACGGTTAACCTCCACCCTTGTTAGCCATGATGAATCTTCAATAGGTCGTCCTTTCCACTTGACCCGATATTCTTCATATGTCCTGTTCCTTGTGCTTCTGCCAACACGACTGTACAGTATATCTTCGATCTCCTTAGCGTCTGAACTAGTTGCTGGAATACTCCACTGTGCTGCTGTGATCTCATCTTCAACACCTCCTTCATGATACTCTGTCAAATCTGACATGTTAAACACTGGTGAAATATTTAGCTCAGTAGGCAATTCTACCTCATATGCATTTCCTGAATCATGTTTCTTCAGTATCTTACATGGTCCAAACTTCTTCATTTTCAGCTTGTTATATGTACCAACTGGAAACCGCTCCTTTCGCAAATGAACCATGACTTCATCATCAACCTAAAATTCCTTATACCTCCTTTTCTCATCTGCCTTAGCCTTATACTGTGCGTTCATCTTGGTAATATGCTTCCTCACCTCCCCATGGATGTTCTTCAAGTGTTCCGCAAAATTCTCAGCTTCAGCACTACTTATTTCTCCTTTATCTATCTTCCTTAATTCAGATGCATTTCTCAGACTACTTCTAAATACAATCTGGAATGGTGATTTACCAGTGCTCCTATTGACAGAATTATTGTATGCAAATTCCGCCTGTGGTAAAATCAAATCCCATCCTGTTGGCTTATCTCCAACCAAACATCTCAGCAAATTTTCCAAACTTCTATTCACTACCTCTATCTGTCCATCAGTCTGTGGATGATGTGATGAACTGAACTTCAAATCTGTCTTCAGCTTCTTCCACAATGTACGCCAGAAATATCCAACAAATTTCACGTCCCGATCTGAAACTATGGTCGTTGGCAAACCATGTAGTCTCACTACCTCTCTGAAAAACAATTCTGCTACATGAACAGCATCAGTAGTCTTCTTGTAGGGAATGAAATGTGCCATCTTTGAAAATCTATCAACCACCACAAAAATTGAATCATGTCCCCGCTGAGTCCTTGGTAAACCAAGAATAAAGTCCATGCTAATATACTCCCAAGGCTTCTCTGGTACAGGTAATGGCTGATACAACCTTATATTCTGCTTCACTCCTTTCGCCATCTGACATACTCTGCAACTCTATACAAACTTCTTCACATCTTGCTGCAATTGTGGCCAATAATAATTCTCACCAACCAAAGCAAGGGTTTTATCACGACCAAAGTGTCCAGCCAATCCTCCACTATGCTTCTCCTTGATGAGATTCTCCCTCATAGAACTTCGTGGAATGCACAACTAACTCCCTCTGAATAGCATATCATCCTGGATGATGAAATCCAACCATTTCGTCCTGTCTAGAATAACAGGTTCTTTACAAGCTTTCCAAACTTCACTAAAATCAGGATCCTCTAGATATAAATTCTTGAGCTCCTTGAACCCAACCACTTCAATCTGCATTTCTGTCAGCAGTAGTTGCCTTCTGCTAAGAGCATCTGCAACCCTATTAGACTTTTCACTCTTGTGTTTCAAAATAAATGTATAACTCTGCAAAAATTCAACCTATTTCAAATGTCTTTGATTCAACTTTCCTTGACTATTCAAATATTGCAAAGCTTGATGATCAGTATACAAAACAAACTCCTTAGGAAGCAAATAGTGTCTCCACTTCTTTAATGCTTGAACTATAGCATAAAATTCCTGATCATAAACAGAATATTTTCTCTTGGCATCATTCAACTTCTCACTGAAAAAAGCAATAGGTTTATCTTCTTGGCTCATAACAGCTCCTATTGCAGTACCACTAGCATCACAATCTACTTGAAACACCTTATTAAAATCTGGAAGTGCTAAAATAGGTTGTTCTGTAACTTTTTATTTCAATAATTGAAAACTCTTTTCTGCCCCATTAGTCCACTTAAACTCTTTTCTATCCCCTCTCATTGTTTCAGTCAAGGGTCCACAAATATTGCTAAAATTTCTGATAAACTTTCTGTAAAAGCTAGCTAGACCATGAAAAGATCTTACCTCAATAGCATTCCTTGGAGTAGGCCATTCAAGGATAGCCTGTACCTTCTCTGGATCCATTTTTAGACCTTCTCTTGAAACTACAAACCCCAAATACACCAACTCTTTCTTCACAAAACTGCACTTCTTCAAATTAATCAACAATTTCTCTTCTCTCAGCTTCTCAAATACCATATGAATATGCATCATATGCTCCTCCAATGTCTTACTAAAGATCAGAATATCATCTAGGTAAACAATGACAAACTTACCCAGAAATTCTTTCAGAACCTCGTTCATGAGCCGCATGAAAGTGCTCGGTGCATTGGTTAGCCCAAAAGCCATGACTAACCACTCATACAGTCCTTCCTTTGTCTTGAAGGCAGTCTTCCATTCATCTCCTTCTCTGATCCGAATCTGATGATATCCACTCTTCAGATCTATCTTTGAGAAATACACAGCTCTACTCAAACAGTCTATAATATCATCCATTCGTGGCAATGGAAACCTTTACTTGATTATGATCTTGTTTATTGCCCCAGAATCTATACACATCCTCCATTCTCCATTCTTCTTTGGTGCTAATACTACTTGTCTGTTCAACTCTTCACTTTCTGCAGGTGTCATTCTGTGTGCTGCCTTATTGGGAAAACTCGCTCCTGGGATCAAGTCCATCTCATGACTGACCTTCCTGACTGGTGGTAATCCATCAGGCACGTTATCGGATACAATATCCTGAAACTCATTCAACAAATCTGCAACTTCTACAGGAACATCTTCTACTTCCTCTTTACCAGCTTTTGGAATTAAAGCAAAACATGCATGCTCATGCCTCATACCATATAAGAAATTTCTTCCATCAACAAAAGTTATCCTTGCATTACCACATATCTTTTCTTCAGTCTCCTTCAATGGTTTTAGCTTATGTCACACTCTATCTTTTGTCAGGGAATAGGTATTCGTACGGCCATCATGTACAGCACATCTGTCAAACTGCCATGGTCTACCCAACAACATATGACATGCATCCATAGATATGATATCACACAATACCTCATCTTGGTATCCACCAATCTTGAACTTCACAAGGCATTGTTCATTGACCATGACCTTGTGGTCATCTTGTACCCAGGCAATCCGATATGGATGTGGGTGTTTCTGTCTCTTGAGCTTCAACTTTGTCACCATCTCTTCTGACACCAAATTGTCAATGCTTCCACTATCGATAATCACATCACAACATTTACCTTCACACTTGCACCTGGTGCGAAACAAGCTCCTCCTTTGCTCAGTTTCATTCTCACCACTCAACAGGACTCTTCTGTTAATCAACGTTTCTCCTCTTTCAGCATCTTCAGAATTTGATGATTTGGCATCTTCATCTACATGTGCAATTCTGGCCTGGCCTTCATTTCTCCTGTCTGTTCTACCTTGGCGCTGAGGACATTCAAATGCCCTATGACCTTCTTCTCCACAGTGAAAACATGTTCCACGGAAGCCACCTCTTCCAGATCCTTGTCCTCTTCCTCTTCCTCTTCCTCTTTGATCTCTATTATTCTGATCTTGGAAGTGATTGGAATTATTTCCTCGCTGATTCTGACTAATACTGGCCTCATCCTTCTTTTTCGAATCTTCATTTCGGCCACCATATGACCGTCCACCAGATCATCCACCACGACCTCTTCCGTTTTGTCTGCTCTCAAACTTCTTGTTCAGCTTTTCCTCTACTTTTAGGGCAAACTGGTATGCCTCTTCAATACTGTTCATTTGAACCAGATTCAACTCCTCCTAAATGCTTGGCCTTAACCCATTAAGGTATCGGGCAACTTTCTCCTTATCAGCTTCTGCATGGCCTGTTCTGATGAGAAGTCGATAGAACTCCTTTGTATACTCCTGAACAGATCTTCCCGCTTGCTTCAAACTCTACATTTTCTTCAGTAGGTCAAGCTCATAATCAACAGGAATGAACTGTCGTTTCAATTTATCCACCATCCGATCCCATCTCATGATTTTCTCCTTTCCCCTTCTATTTCGCTCCAACTGAATCTCTTGCCACCATATCTTCGCATGACCTTTCAGTCTGGCCTTCGCAAATTTGACCCTATCAGGATCCTCAACATCTTCATACTCAAAATATTCTTCGCATTCATTAATCCAGTCGATCAATTCTTCTGGGTTAAGATTTCCAGAAAATGTAGGAACCTCAATCTTAGGTCTTTTTTCAATCTTGGAAATCATCCGAAAAAGTCTTTCTTCCTCTTGGTTCACAATTTCAACTTCTCCTTCTTGATATTCTTCTTCGGCTTCATCTTCGCTTTCATCTCTGACATTAAGATTCATTCCTCTACGAATCTCTTCTTGCAATGCTCGCACTTGTCTCTGCAGCTCTCTAACCTTAGGTGTCACAGCACTAGCTCTTCTGCCACGTTCTTTTCGTGGAGGCATTTTTGCGATGCGCGCTGAAACCCTAGCCACGGTCCTGGTGCAAACTACCTCACAGTCGGCGATCTGTTTACACACTCAAGAACTCCTGCTCTGATACCACTTGATGAAGGGTGCTCCCTTAATACCACAAACACATAACAGAAATAGAGAAACAACAACAATATGCAAGAACAGAAAATTGGCTTCTTATTATCTCCACAAATGTGGAATTACAAACTTTCAGAATTACAATATGCAAAGCCACATGGGCATTCCCTTACAATATGCTGTAGGACAAAGCCTCGAATCAATACCCAGATCTACTACCCAGAACTATTCTGAACTGTCTAAGATAATAATACAGCCTTCCTTATATAGGCAATTTTCCACCGCCTGGGAAGGTTCCAGAATTTTAGCCAATAAGGCCGACCAAACTTAGAATTATTTTTATTTTACATTTCATTACATCATAGTAGGCTCAAAATAAATTTTGAAACACGAACAGAAATTTTGAAGAAAAATCATTTTCCGCCATTTGAGGTGACCCAACTTCCGAAGACCATAAGTCATCACCAGTTGACCTGATTGACTATTGTAACCCCATTTCCGAAAGGGCGCGAGGAGCTCTACAACATTTGAACTAAGCAAGCTTCATTCAGCCCAAAATTCGACCTCATCCGGGGCCTCTAAAGCTTTCAAAACTGAGTTCAAAGTTTTTGTCCCCTGCTGCCAATACCGAAAATCTTCAATATCTTCCAATATACACTTGATCTGGCAATGAAACTTTACTGGCAGACTTATATGACCAAAATGAACCTCCACGAAAGAAATCAGATCATTCTGAGCACATACGCAAATTACCAAAAATAGTAACTTTCCATAAATAGTAGCTCTGCACAAGATAGCCCTTATTGAATTCAAAAAAATAGAAACATTTTTGGGTGATGCAAGATTGCTCTTACACCCAGGATGCTATTGCATCAGACACCCAGGGTAATTTGAGAAGTGACCCTGTCACGACTCAGGTGTGCAGAGGAAAACCAAGATGGTTAACCTCCACCCTTGTTAGCCATGATGAATCTTCAATAGGTGGTCCTTTCCACTTGACCGGATATTCTTCATATGTCCTGTTCGTTGTGCTTCTGCCAACACGACTGTCCAGTATATCTTCGATCTCCTTAGTGTCTGAACTAGTTGCTGGAATACTCCACTGTGCTGCTGTGATCTCATCTTCAACACCTCCTTCATGATACTCTGTCAAATCTGACATGTTAAACACTGGTGAAATATTTAGCTCAGTAGGAAATTCTGCCTCATATATGTTTCCTGAATCATGTTTCTTCAGTATCTTACATGGTCCAAACTTCTTCATTTTCAGCTTGTTATATGTACCAACTGGAAACCGCTCCTTTCGCAAATGAACCATGACTTCATCTCTAACCTGAAATTCCTTATACCTCCTTTTCTCATCTGCCTTAGCCTTATACTGTGCGTTCATCTTGGTAATATGCTTCCTCACCTCCCCATGGATGTTCTTCAAGTGTTCCGCAAAATTCTCAGCTTCAGCACTACTTATTTCTCCTTTATCTATCTTCCTTAATTCAGATGCATTTCTTGGACTACTTCCAAATACAATCTGGAATGGTGATTTACCAGTGCTCCTGTTGACAGAATTATTGTATGCAAATTCCGCCTGTGGTAAAATCAAATCCCATACTGTTGGCTTATCTCCAACCAAACATCTCAGCAAATTTTCTAAACTTCTATTCACTACCTCTGTCTGTCCATCAGTCTGTGGATGATGTGATGAACTGAACTTCAAATCTATCTTCAGCTTCTTCCACAATGTACGCCAGAAATATCCAACAAACTTCGCATCCCGATCTGAAACTATGGTCGTTGGCAAACCATGTAGTCTCACTACCTCTCTGATAAAACAATTCTGCTACATGAACAATATCAGTAGTCTTCTTGCAGGGAAAGAAATGTGCCATCTTTGAAAATCTATCAACCACCACAAAAATTGAATCATGTCCCCGCTGAGTCCTTGGTAAACCAAGAACAAAGTCCATGCTAATATCCTCCCAAGGCTTCTCTGGTACAAGTAATGGCTGATACAACCCTGTATTCTGCTTCACTCCTTTCGCCATCTGACATACTCTGCAACTCTGTACAAACTTCTTCACATCTTGCTGCAATTGTGGCCAATAATAATTCTCACCAACCAAAGCAAGGGTTTTATCATGACCAAAGTGTCTAGCCAATCCTCCACTATGCTTCTCCTTGATGAGATTCTCCCTCATAGAACTTCGTGGAATGCACAACTGACTCCCTCTGAATAGCATATCATCCTAGATGATGAAATCCAACCATTTCATCCTATCTAGAGTAACAGGTTCTTTACAAGCTTTCCAAGCTTCACAAAAATCAGGATCCTCTGGATACAAATTCTTGAGCTCCTTGAACCCAACCACTTCAATCTGCATTTCTGTCAGCAGTAGTTGCCTTCTGCTAAGAGCATCTGCAACCCTATTAGACTTTCCACTCCTGTGTTTCAAAACAAATGTATAACTCTGCAAAAATTCAACTCATTTCAAATGTCTTTGATTCAACTTTCCTTGACTATTCAAATATTGCAAAGCTTGATGATCAGTATACAAAACAAACTCCTTAGGAAGTAAATAGTGTCTCCACTTCTTTAATGCTTGAACTATAGCATAAAATTCTTGATCATAAACATAATATTTTCTCTTGGCATCATTCAACTTCTCACTGAAATAAGCAATAGGTTTACCTTCTTGGCTCATAACAGCTCCTATTGCAGTACCACTAGCATCACAATCTACTTGAAACACCTTATTAAAATCTAGAAGTGCTAAAATAGGTTATTCTGTAACTTATTATTTCAATAATTGAAAACTCTTTTCTGCCCCATTAGTCCACTTAAAATCTTTTCTATCCCCTCTCATTGTTTCAGTCAATGGTCCACAAATACTGCTAAAATTTCTGATAAACTTTCTATAAAAGCTAGCTAGACCATGAAAAGATCTTACCTCAGTAGCATTTCTTGGAGTAGGCCATTCAAGGATAGCCTGTACCTTCTCTGGGTCCATTTTTAGACCTTCTCCTGAAACTACAAACCCCAAATACACCAACTCTTTCTTCACAAAATTGCACTTCTTCAAATTATCAACAATTTCTCTTCTCTCAGCTTCTCAAATACCATACGAATATGCATCATATGCTCCTCCAATGTCTTACTAAAGATCAGAATATCATTTAGGTAAACAATGACAAACTTACCCAGAAATTCTTTCAGAACCTCGTTCATGAGCTGCATGAAAGTGCTCGGTGCATTGGTTAGCCCAAAAGGCATGACTAACCAGTCATACAGTCCTTCCTTTGTCTTGAAGGTAGTCTTCCATTCATCTCCTTCTCTGATCCGAATCTGATGATATCCACTCTTCAGATCTATCTTTGAGAAATACACAGCTCCACTCAAACAGTCCATAATATCATCCATTTGTGGCAATGGAAACTTATACTTGATTGTGATCTTGTTTATTGCCCTATAATCTGTACACATCCTCCATTCTCCATTCTTTTTTGGTGCTAATACTGCTGGTACAGCACAGGGACTTAGACTCTCACGGATCAATCCTTTCTGTAACAGTTCATGTACTTGTCTGTTCAATTCCTCACTTTCTGCAGGTGTCATTCTGTGTGCTGCCTTATTCGGCAAACTCGCTCCTGGGATCAAGTCCATCTGATGAATGACCTTCATGACTGGTGGTAATCTATCAGGCATGTTATCGGATACAATATCTTGAAACTCATTCAACAAATCTGCAACTTCTACAGGAACATCTTCTACTTCCTCTTTACCAACTTTTGGAATTAAAGCAAAACATACATGCTCATGCCTCATACCATCTAGGAAATTTCTTCCATCAACGAAAGTTATCTTTGCATTACCACATACCTTTTCTTCAGTCTCCTTCAATGGTTTTAGCTTATGTCGCACTCCATCCTTTGTCAGGGAATAGGTATTCGCATGGCCATCATGTACAGCACATTTGTCAAACTGCCATGGTCTACCCAACAACATATGACATGCATCCATAGATATGATATCACACCATACCTCATCTTGGTATCCACCAATCTTGAACTTCACCAGGCATTGTTCATTGACCATGACCTTGTGGTCATCTTGTACCCAGGCAATCTGATATGGATGTGGGTGTTTCTGTCTCTTGAGCTTCAACTTTGTCACCATCTCTTCTGACACCAAATTGTCAGTGCTTCCACTATCGATAATCACATCACAACATTTACCTTCACACTTGCACCTGGTGCGAAACAAGCTCCTCCTTTGGTCAAGTTCATTCTCACCACTCAACAGGACTCTTCTGTTAATCAACGTTTCTCCTCTTTCAGCATCTTCAGAATTTGATGATCTGGCATCTTCATCTACATGTGCAATTCTGGCCTTGCCTTCATTTCTCCTGTCTATTCTGCCTTGGCGCTGAGGACATTCAAATGCCCTATGACCTTCTTCTCCACAGTGAAAACATGTTCCACGGAAGCCACCTCTTCCAGATCCTTGTCCTCTTCCTCTTCCTCTTCCTCTTTGATCTCTATTATTCTGATCTTGGAAGCGATTGGAATTATTTCCTTGCTAATTCTGACTGCTACTGGCCTCATCCTTCTTTTTCGGATCTTCATTTCGGCCACCATATGACCGTCCACCAGATCGTCCACCACGACCTCTTCCATTTTGTCTGCTCTCAAACTTCTTGTTCAGCTTTTCCTCTACTTTTAGGGAAAAGTGGTATGCCTCTTCAATACTGTTCATTCGAACCAGATTCAGCTCCTCCTGAATGCTTTGCCTTAACCCATTAAGGTATCGGGCAACTTTCTCCTTATCAGCTTCTGCATGGCCTGTTCTGATGAGAAGTCGATAGAACTCCTCTGTATACTCCTGAACAGATCTTCCCACTTGCTTCAAACTCTGCATTTTCTTCAGTAGGTCAAGCTCATAATCAACAGGAATGAACTGTCGCTTCAATTTATCCACCATCCGATCCCATCTCATGATTTTTTCCTTTCCCCTTCTATTTCGCTCCAACTGAATCTCTTGCCACCATATCTTCGCATGACCTTTCAGTCTGGCCTTCGCAAATTTGACCCTATCAGGATCCTCAACATCTTCATACTCAAAATATTCTTCACATTCATTGATCCAGTCGATCAATTCCTCTGGGTTAAGATTTCCAGAAAATGTAGGAACCTCAATCTTAGGTCTTTTCCCAATCTTGGAAATTGCCCGAAAAAGTTTTTCTTCCTCTTGGTTCACAATTTCAAATTCTCTTTTTTGATATTCTTCTTCGGCTTCATCTTCTCTTTCATCTCTGACATTAAGATTCATTCCTCTACGAATCTCTTCTTGCAATGCTCGCACTTGTCTCTGCAGCTCTCTAACCTCAGGTGTCACAGCACTAGCTCTTCCGCCACGTTCTTTTCGTGGAGGCATTTTTGCGATGCGCGCTGAAACCCTAGCCACGGTCCTGGTGCAAACTACCTCACAGTCGGCGATCTGTTTACACACTCAAGAACTCCTGCTCTGATACCACTTGATGAAGGGTGCTCCCCTTAATACCACAAACACATAACAGAAATAGAGAAACAACAACAATATGCAAGAACAGAAAATTGGCTTCTTATTATCTCCACAAATGTGGAATTACAAACTTTCAGAATTACAATATGCAAAGCCACATGGGCATTCCCTTACAATATGCTGTAGGACAAAGCCTCGAATCAATACCCAGATCTACTACCTAGAACTATTCTGAACTGCCTAAGACAATAATACAGCCTTCCTTATATAGGCAATTTTCCACCGCCTGGGAAGGTTCCAGAATTTTAGCCAATAAGGCCGATCAAACTTAAAATTATTTTTATTTTATATTTCATTACATCATAGTAGGCTCAAAATAAATTTTGAAACCCGAACAGAAATTTTGAAGAAAAATCATTTTCCGCCATTTCAGGTGACCCAACTTCCGAAGACCATAAGTCATCACCAGTTGACCCGATTGACTATTGTAACCCCATTTCGGAAAGGGCGCGATGAGCTCTACAACACTTGAACTAAGGAAGCTTCATTCAGCCCAAAATTTGACCTCATTCGGGGCTTCTAAAGCCTTCAAAACTGAGTTCAAAGTTTCTGTCCCCTGCTGCCAATACCGAAAATCTTCAATATCTTCCAATATACACTTGATCTGGCAATGAAACTTTACTGGTAGACTTATATGACCAAAATGAACCTCCAAGAAAGAAATCAGATCATTCTGAGCACATACGCAAATTACCAAAAATAGTAACTTTCCATAAATAGCAGCTCTGCATAAGATAGCCCTTATTGAATTCAAAAAAATAGAAACATTTTTGGGTGATGCAAGATTGCTCTTACACCCAGGATGCTCCTGCATCATGTATCTCCTTACTTTCATTAATGATTTTATTCCTCTTTTATTTATTTAAGGTCCTAAGCATGCCTCCTGTCACAAGAGGTGCCCATGGGCGTGGTGACCCAGTTGATGTCAGTGTTGGCAGAGGTAGGGGTAGACGTCAAGGACGTGGCCGTGGTATAGGGCAAGGTCACCAAGGAGAGCTTGGAGTTGATCAAGGTGATCAAGGAGAACCTCAAGTTGAAGTCCTCCAACAAATATTTGATAGAATTGATGATATTGAAGCAAGGAACAATGTTCCTATTGGGGGAGCAAATGCTAATGTTGTTCAAGTGCCTAATGCAAACCTAGCTGTAGTTGAGGATCTTGTCACAAGGGCTCAGTTGAAGGACCTTTCTAAGTTCAAAGGACCTATTTTTTATGGAACCAAGGAAGGTACCGCTACTGAAGCATGGCTGCTAAACATCGAAAGATGTTTCATACTCCATGATTATCAAAGTAATGTTAGAGTTCACTGGACTATCATGCAGCTCAGATCCTTTGCTTCCATATGGTGGAACATGGAACTTGAGCATCTTAGAGTCAATATCTCTCAAGTCACTTGGGAATTGTTCATTGAAAGGTTCCGTGAGAGGTTCATGTCAGAATACTGGCAGTAGGCCGGATCTAAGGAATTTTTCAATATCTCTCAAGGTAATGCTACAGTGGATATGTATGAGAGGAGATTCTTTGATTTGAAGAAGTACTCCAGTTGGGCTGAACATGAAAAGCCTTTAGTACAACATTTTATCAGGGGATTAAATTCCAAAATCGGAGAAGAAGTGTGTACTTTCAAGCCTAAAACCATGCAAGAAGCCTCGAATCAAGCTAAATTGACTGAGATGAAGTCAGGTTTCAATGGAAGTGCGATCAAGAGTACAGTGAATCCTCTTGCTCAGAGTAGTAGCAAGAACCAAAAATTTTCTCAATGCAATTCAAGGGCAGCATCAGGTAGCTCTAGTGGCAAGTTCATGAAGAGGAAGTTTGAAAAGTACTCTAAGTCTAACAAGAATTTCAAAGTACCTGAGCAGCCCAAGTCCTTTTTGTCTTCTCAAAGTGGGCAGCAGAGAAATGTACCTCCTCCAACAAACTCAATGCAGTATAAGAGTATCAAGAGAGGGGTGGAATGTTACCACTGTGGACAGTTGGGTCATTTTCAGTGGAATTGTCCCCTTCATGGCAACAACCAAGGTAGATCTAAAGCAGCAGGTTTTGAGGCCACTGTAGGTGATTCTGGAAGGAACCACCGAATATTTGCTACCATGGATCAAAGGCAAGCTGATCATCAGAATATCGTAATTGAAACAAAAGGTAATTGCCAAGGTAAGAAAATTTCCATTTTGTTCGATTCCGGGGCCACCGACTCATTTATTTCTTCAAATTTGGTTAAACAATGTGGTATTCCTATAAATAAAGCTGAGTTGGCATGGCAAGTTGAGTTGCCATCAGGGTCTAAGGTGGAAACGGGTTTAGTGGTTGTAGATTGTAAGATTTGACTTAAGGCTTTTACTACTTCAGTTAGCCTTAGAGTTATTCCTTTGGGTTCGTATGATGTTATTTTAGGAATGGATTGGCTGGATCAACATTCAGCTGTCATTGATTGTAGAGAAAAGATCATCAAATGTATTGATGATTTTGGAACAACCAAGTTCATTTTAGGTGTTAAGAGACCAATTTTAGTTAGAACCATTTCTGCCAAACAACTCAAGAGGTGCTTGCATATGGGATGCAAACTGTTTGTTGTTTCTATCAATGATTTTGATGAACCGGTCTCTTCTAGTACCAACTTAGATCATATAGTTTTGAAGGAATTTTCAGATATCTTTGTTACAGAGATTCCAGGAATTCCTCCTAAAAGAGAAATTGATTTCAGGATTGATCTTTTGCCTGGTACTGAGCCTATTTCTAAGACTCCTTACCATATGACCACTCAAGAATTAGTAGAACTGAAGGTTCAACTTGAGGAATTGCTTGAAAAAGGGCTCATAAGACCTAGTGTCTCACCTTGGGGAGCACCTGTAATCTTCGTCAAAAAGAAGGATGGTTCTTTAAGGTTGTGCATAGACTTCAGGCAGCTGAATAAAGTGACCATCAGGAATAGATATCCTTTGCCACACATCGATGACTTGTTTGATCAAGTGAAGGGTGCTAGGGTGTTTTCTAAAATTGATCTCAAATCTGGATACCATCAACTAAGGATTCAAGAAGTTGATATCCACAAGACAACTTTTTATACTAGATACGGGCATTATGAATTCATAGTAGTGCCTTTTGGATTGATTAATGCACCATCAGTTTTCATGAGCCTAATGCATGGTGTATTCAGAACCTTCCTTGACAAGTTTTTCATGGGGTTTCTGGATGACATCCTTGTGTATTCAGATTCCTTTGTAGAGCATGAGCAACATTTGAGACTAGTTTTTGAATGTCTTCGTAGGAACCATCTTTTTTCCAATCTCGAGAAGTGTGAGTTTTTCAAAATTGAGATTTGCTATCTTGGTCATATCATCACAAGAGAGGGAATAGCTATGGATCCAGCCAAGATTAGGGCAATTGTTGAGTGGCCAGTGCCTACCAATGTCTCAGAAGTGCGAAGCTTTATGGGATTAGCTAGCTACTATAAAAGATTTGTAGCTAATTTCTCTCGAATAGCTCATCCCATCACATCTCTTCAGAGAAAGGGAAAGCAATTTTTTTGGACAGAGGAGTGTGAAGTAGCATTTCAGCGTCTCAAGGGATGCTTAACTAGTGCACCAGTGCTAGCAGTACCTGATCCATCCAAGCCATTTGTTGTTTGCATGGATGCTTCATTGGATGGAATAGGAGTAGTGTTGATGCAGGATGGTAGAGTCATTGCTTATGAATCCAGGAAATTGAAGGATCATGAAGTCAACTATCCTACGCATGATTTGGAGCTTGCAGCTATAATGCATGCATTGACCAAATGGAGACATTTCTTACTGGGTCAACATTTTGAGCTGCATACAGATCATAGAAGTCTTCAGTATTTATTCACACAACCCAATCTTAATGCTCGTCAACACAGATGGATGGAGTTTTTGTGTGAATACGATTTCATAGTGAAATATGTGTAGGGTAAGGAAAACAAAGTGGCTGATGCACTTAGCAGAAGACATCATGAACTTTCTTCATTAACCCTCATAGTGGATCTTAAGGATAGAATACTTCAGAAATCATCTTCGGATCCTTGGTTCTTGGATGTCAAAGCAGTGATTGACAGTGGCAGTATGTTAGAGGGTCATTTTGAGGGCTACTCTATCAGCACTGATGGACTCATGAGGTACTGAGGCAGTGTTTATGTGCCAGAGATTAGGGATCTTTGGGATCTAGTTATGATTGAAGCACATAAGGCACCATATTTAGCACACCCTGGTGTGAAGAAGATGCATGCCGATCTTAGACAGTACTATTACTAGCCAGGCATGAAGAGGGATATTGCAGATTTTGTGGCTAGATGTTTGGAATGTTAGAGAGTGAAGGCAGAGCATCAACATCCAGCGGGTTTGTTGCAGTCTCACAGTGTACCAAAATGGAAATGGGATACTATATCCATTGAATTCATAGTGGGATTACCACTTACAGCCAGGCGTCATGATGCTATTATGGTTGTAGTTGATCGGTTAACTAAAGTTGCCCACTTCATTCCAGTAAGGTCTTCTTACAATTCTACATCTATAGCATGGATATAAATGGAGCAAGTTGTTCGGTTGCATGGTATTCCTAAGAAGGTCATATCTGATAGGGATCCAGTCTTTACATCTTCACTTTGGAGATCTATGCAGCGAGAATTGGGTACTCAGCTGAACTTCAGTTCAGCATATCATCTCGAGACTGATGGACAGACTGAGCGTGTCAACCAGATATTGGAAGACATGCTTAGGATGTATGTTATGGATAGACAAAGTAAGTGGGAAGAGTATCTTCACCTTGTAGAGTTCACGTACAACAATGGATATCACAGCTCAATTGGTATGGACCCTTTTCAGGCCCTGTACGGGAGGCCATGCAGAACACCCTTGAGCTGGGATAATCTTGAGGACAGAATTATTCTAGGTCCTAAGATGCTTCAAGACTTGGAGCAATAGGTAAAATGTGTCAGAGAGCATCTTTCCATAGCACAGAACAGGCAGAAGAAATATGCTGATCAGCATAGGATTGAGCATCAGTTTGAGGTTGGGGATAAGGTATTTCTTTGGGTTAGGCCTCGGAAGAGTCCTATTAGGTATGGTAGGGGATCTAAACTATCTCCACGGTTTGTGGGACCATTTGAGATCTTGGAACGTATTGGTCTAGTTGCTTACAGACTTGCCTTGCCTCCCAGTCTTTCACGAATCTATGATGTATTCCATGTATCTGTGTTGAGGAAGTATATTCCTGACATTACTCACATTTTGAATTGGAATGACTTACAGGTGGTAGATGGTCAATTGATGCTGGAACCAGTGCAGATTATCCAGCAAAGAGAACTAAACCTTAGAGGTTGCAAGGTCGAGCAGGTAAAAGTATTATGGGATCTCAGTGATGACACATCTGTTACATGGGAAGATGCAGGGGCAATGAAAGCAGTACATCCTCACTTGTTTGCAGGCTTCCAGGAGTAAGCCTAGGTTGGTGGGGGAGGGTGTCATGCCCCTATCTACTCCTGGCTTGGTTTCTGATTCTGCAGCTTCATATAGTTCTTTTAGTGTGAATTCATGTTTTGGTTCAGATTTATTTATGTCTAGACTCTTCTGGTTGTGATTTGGATTATAGCTTTGTCTAGATTTCGATCTATATCTTTGACAGTATATGGACATTTAACTTGGTAGGTAGTTGTTAATCTCTTGTTGGATTATAGGGTTGGATTTATTTGATTTAATAAAAATAGTTGCAGATTCTGACTTTTCTGAGCTATCGGTTTTCTCTGTTACTTTTAGGTACTTTGGAAATTTGTGTTATTATAGGAGATGATTATTTATAAGCTAAAAAAAAACTCATTCCTTAAATGGGGAGAGGAATTTCTATGCTACAATTAAGATTTCATTAATGGAATTTTGATGTTAAGTTAGTCTGTATATGTTAAGGAAAATATTATTAATTATATAGTTAATATAAGTTGTTGAAATAATTTTATTATGATGATGTTAATTGTTAAAATGGAAATGAAATTAAAAGAGAAATAAGTTAGTAGAATTGTTAGAATGAATCAATTAGTGGTAAGTTATTTATTAAAAGTTAGAAAGAGGTGTTAGTATTACACTAACATTCTATGTTGTTATGGTAAGATAGGCTTAGGGGTTAGTAATTTCTCTAACCTAGGCCATGGCTTTGAAGCACTTCCTAAGTCATTCATATCACATGACCTAATATGGTTTGACCTACTAACCTCACTCTGCTTAAAATATTTTTTTTGTAATGTTCGAATGTGTATTGAAATTATGAATGTTATAACAATGTGCGATTTAATTTTTAAGCATGTGTCTTTGGGAGTTCTTGGTTAGTACTGGTACTGCAGTGACAACTGTCAAACTTTTGAGTGGAAGTGGTAGTAAAGGATAAGTTGGTAGTTAATGCAGCTACGACATGCATACTGGAATTGATTACTTCAGTTTGATGTCTGCCATTTGTATTGGCAAGGGTTTTCAGTTGTGAGGAAATATGTTTTGATACCTGGAATGGTTGCGAGAATGGGGTTATTCTATTCAGCTTGGAGGGAAAAATGGTTTCATATCTATACATTAATAATGAGATTTTCCATTATGTATATCATGGTTTCATTTCTTATCTTCGAGCTTATAGTTTGGAAACACTATTTGGTTTTCGTGCTTGTGAACTGAGCTCTGTCACAGTGTGCACTGTTCTATTGCTGTGCAAAGGTTGTTTCTGGAGTAGCTCGCCAGTTCGAGAGTGTGGATTGTGGATTCCATTGTGCGATTTTTGAACACCCTCACTCTGTGTTTCAGGTAGGGGCATTTTCTTCCTTATCTCTTGTTTATTTTTGAGTTTAGCACAAGAGAATATATGGGTTGTAATGTTTCAATGCTCTATTCTTTTTATGAGGAATTAATTGATGTGTATTGCGAATGTTTTTCTTTATTATGATCATCGCAATCTCTTCGGTCTCTGTGATTTACCTGCTTAAGTCTGTCGATTTTTTGGGGAAAGAAATTTGGGAATCAGTGCTGGAAGATTTTATTCCTGTTGTGTTGTGTATTCGGTTTTTTAGGATTAAAATTAGGGGGTCTATTCGTTTGCTTGTTACAAGACTCTGCGATTTGTCGAGCTCTGGAGTTTTGTGTTTTTAGTTTCGATTGTGGTTTGTGTCATAGTTATGGGAGATTAGTGATGTATTGATTATCTTGAGTCCTCTTAGTATTTGGTAAATTTCTGGTTCAGATAATGGCAGTTTGTTGGTCTTTTGGTCTCTAGGTCGAGCTCTGAGTCGTTGGAAATGAAAATTCTGTTAAGTCATTGTTGGGGTTTGCAAGGTGTTCTTTCTCTGTACAGGAGCTTGTTGAGTTGATTTTTGGTTTATACCACGGAATTTATGTTGAGCATAAGCTGCATATCGGTCTCAAGTGTTGGTTATTTATATAGCCGTCGGCAATTTATATTCTATAGGAAGAGGTGGATTAGATTTTGGTCATTAAATTTTGTAGTTTCTTGTCAGAGGATAAGCTTGGGTTTGTCAGTAAATTTTCATTAGGAATTGTGCTTTTATGATGAATGTTCTGTAGTGGAATGTGGGAATATAGTTTATCTTTTCGCAGGATTTTGGAACTCTCAGTTATTATAGAAGTTTATAGTGGAAGTCACTACGGTCACATTGTTTTCCTTCAAAGACTTGGTTGATGATTGTGGTCTGTAGACCATTCGAATAGCTACTATAGTAGTTGATTTTCTGTCTGCAGAATGGATTTGTGAGAATATGTATGTAGGCTGATTTGGATTATGAGATTTTCTAGTTTGTTGATTTAATAACCTCTAAGTTATTGTTCGAAATTTGAAACATAGTATCATTTGGTATAACAATAGTAAATGACAATAAATGTATCAAATGAGTTATCTGATTTTGTATTATTCTGTTAGGATTATAAATACGTTAATATAGTGTTCTGAATTCTATATATTTTACAAGGGTACATATATATATACTTGTAGGAATGTATATATATATATATATATATATATATATATATATATATATATATATATATATATATATATATATATATATATATATATATATATATATATATATATATATATATACACCATGAGTTTATATACATATGTATATATATGTGTGTATGCTTATAAGTATATACATATGTGACTTTGTAACTGAGATGACAGAATTGAAACAAGTGCATTTTTATATGGATGGTCAATATGAAGATCATGTGTAATTCTGCATTAAACATTAGTATATGAAATTCGATTTTGGCCTTCCATGGTTTTACAAATAAACTCTGTTAGTTATAATGTGTCAGATTAATGGAATTGATTTTTAAGTATTAGTTGTATCGATCAGTTGATAATAAAATTGGATATTTCAATCATCAGATATAATATTGCAATTGGATGTTAGGAATTGGGTATTATTATTGTCTGAGTTTTACTAATGATAGTATTGGAAATTCTTGCTTAAGTTATTCCTTCAGTTGATGAAAGGAAGATGCTTTACTGTGGTTGTTCTAAAAAGAGGATTCATGGGTGTATGTGGATATTTTAAATTGTTGATTCAGTATTAAAGATTTAAGTTATTAAGTAAACATAATTAGTTGAATTTGATAATTCAAGTTTTATTATGGTTTAACTAGTATTGATAGTATGAAGTGTTTTGAGATAATGCAAGTGTGATCCTTAGTATGGGAAACTAACTTTTTTCTGGAGCCTTAAGGTGAAAGAATATCTGTCAGTTATTTGACTAAGTGATAATTTAATAATTCATGGGCTATGGGTTTCATTTAAAAAGATAAAATATGTTGCCCTGATTACTTGCACTTGTTGGTGAAGTAAGGGTATGGATTTACCTTATTGCTTGTAAAGAATAAGGCTGACATAATGAATTCTTCGAGTTTCCTATATGGTTACTGATCGTTGATTCTTATGTAGATACCCAAAGCTAGTGGATCATCACCTTGTCATTTTCTTTGCGAGTTTATTTCTGCTGAAAATGAAATGAAGTACTTGTTTATTTCTGTTAAATAGAAATGAAATGTTTCCTGTTAATAATGAAATATATCTATTTTTATATGTATGGTTCAAATTATTATGTTAAGATTCTAACCTGTATGATGCAGATGGTTTGGAGGTATTCCACCATCTTAGTCTTTTTGACTAAGCCTTGTTTGTTTGTGGTTGTTTTCTAATTGGTGTTTTTAGGATTTTAGATTAGGAAAACAATGTTTTTGGGGGAATGGTTAGCTGCTGTAAAGATATACAGAAAACAAATCATTACCTGGTTACTTATTATCAGAGCAGTGCTTAGGATAGATAAGGACAATTAGAAACAATCTTGAACTCTTGGAAAATATGTATTAAATATTGAGTATATTGTTATACTCTCATGCATTCAATTGTCCTTGGATATTAAATAACTGAATTAAGTCAGTTGAGTTGTATTTTGGTGCTAATTTGTATCTTATAAATAAATAAAAAGTTGTGCTTTTCTGGTTAAGTTATTTGGTTTACTTTTGGTTTATCATTTTTATAGATTATTCTTATGGGGTGCTACAGAATACATATGATTTAGAATTTGACTTTATAATCAAGGACAATGCATGATCAAAGACAATGTACACCCTGAGTTGGCCTAGTGGTGGAGAACTTGTACTCTAAAAAAAAAGGTCACAAATTCAAATCCCACAATGGGGTAGGTATGTACCCCCATTTGTAGTTCAATACATTAATATATATAAGTATATGTCTATTAAATGATTTATCTTTACTTCTATAGAAGTATTTAAAAATACATTGAATACATATAAATTAGAATTTAACTTTATAATCAAGGACAATGCATAATCAAGGACAATGTACAGTCTGAGTTGGCTTAGTGGTGGAGAACTTGTACTCTCGAAAGAGAGATCAAAAATTCAAATCTCACGACAAGGTAGGTATGTACGCCCCATTTGTACTGCATGATGTAGTCTCATATCACACTGTCACCATATGTAGACCCCGTTTGTAGTGCACGAGGTAGTCCCATATCACAGTCGCTATATGTAGACCCAAAAGCATACAATTGGTGCTGTGAACTATAAAAAAGTTTTTTCCTTTCCTTACTATATGTTCTAGAATGATTTTCATATAGATTAGCTTGCACATCTTAAAAAGCAATGCAATGATTATTGTACTACCAGGGAAGGCTGCAGATTGCTGAGATGATAGGGCTGAGAAACAGTTTCAAGTAATTGTAGTTGAGGGAGACTGAGTTGTGGTGTTTCCCAAGTGGTTGGAACAGTTGAGACGAAACAACCAGGGATCACAGAAATGGTCAGGATAATTGAGTTTTGTGTGACAGGGAAACCTGTGAATGCAGTCATCCCAGCAATTACTCTCCCAAGCCTGCGTCTCCCGCAGAACTTCCCACGCAGCAGTGTTACACTTGAATCCTGACCCCAACGCAATCTGCAACACCCTCTCGCCCACCTTCAGCCGCCTTTTCGCCTGCATGTACGCCACCTCGTACCAAACCCCACTCGTCGACGTGTTGCCAAACCGAAACAACGCCATGCGAGACGGCTCAACGTCGTAATCACTCAGCCGCAGACTCTGCCCGATTCCTCTGATAACCGACCGCCCGCCAGGGTGGATGCACAGCTGCTGGAACGCTAGTTTAAAGTCAGGAACGTACGGCGGCACGTCCATCTTCAACACCCTTAACCGGAACCAATTGACGGCGTAGCGAAGCTGCTCATGCAAAGGGAGCACTCTGGGGCCGAGCGTGGATAAGTTATCTTGCATGGCCTTGGCAGCCACGTGGACGAGACGGACGCCAGAAACGCCGTCGTCATCCTCCGTTACAAAGATGCAATCGTAGGCCTCGTCGTCCGCCGCCAAGTTGCTCCAAACAGTGTGGAGGAGCCGCATTTTGGCCCGTCTGGCGTCTCCCGGTTTATTGGAGAGTAGTACGGCGGCGCCGCCAGCTCGGAACAGGCAGCTGGTTAGCATGAAGTGCTTGTCGTTCTCCGGATAATCTGAATTGACGGTGAGATTCTCCGAGGAGAGAATGAGAACGTAAGAATTGGGATTCACGAGCAACAGATCTCTCGCCATATTGACGGCTAGGATTCCAGCGCTGCAGACCATGCCGGAAAGATTATACGCCTTCACGTTCTCCTTCATCTTGTAGTGGCTCGCTATTACCGACGCGTGCGACGGCACCGCTTTGAACGTCGACAGGGTCACAATGATTATGTCGATTTCTTGCGGCTTTACCGCCGTTTTCGCAAAGAGGTCGTCTGCCGTCGCGAAGAAGCATTCGTCCATTTCCACACGCGCTTCGTCTATTATCGCCGCCCTATCCTCGTTGAACATGCAGCGCGACAGCGCCGTTTCTTCTCCGAGTCCCGTGCGCAGCAATAATCTCCACTGGAATCTACAATGTTCTGGAACAATCGGCTCCGTGAGTCCGGTGTAAATGGTCAGCTCCATGTTAGCCTGCCGTTCCGCCGCCGGTTTTTAGCACGTGAAGTCTACCAGATAGCATTGTCGCCGCCTTCGTTTAATGAGGATTTCAACCAGCAGCCACCCCACCACCGCCGCCGCCGCCGCCGCCGTCACAATTGGCTGCGCCGCCACTGATCTCACCAGAAGAGTACACAGAGAACCAATCCAAAGCTCCATATTGGCTCTCTGGTAAGAACACAGATTCTTTTATGTACAACTAAAACTGCTTAGATGTTGCCCCTATAAATAGTAGGATGGGCTAAGCTCTTTACAAAATGTACTATTGATCAAATTTTAAAAATTTAAAAATACAATAGATTTTGTACCATTGATCAAATTTCAAAAATCAGAAAATACAATAGATTTTCAGAAAGTTTTCAGCATCTATTCTTCATGATGACATATTTTGTATTTCAAAACCACCAAAAATTCTTAAAAAGAGAGTTTGATTTTTTTGGGGGAGGGGGTCGTTAATAAGTTTTGTAGGGAGACTAGCCAGTGTATAAATAGTCATCTCACACATTCCTGTAATAAATGCTGCAACTAAGTAGGTTAAATGTCCTTACACCATTAAAGTAGTTTGGTGGAATGTAGTATCAACAAATAATTTTATATATTTAATTTTGTAGTGACATTTAGCCAAACAAATAAAGTTATATGATTAATTGTTTAGTTGGGTCACCAAAGATTTTCAAATTTATTTAAATTCTGAATCAAACTTTAAGGAATATATGATTAATCGTTTAGTTGGGTCACCAAAGACTTCCAAATTTATTTAAATTCTGAATCAAACTTTAAGGAAGCCATATGGTATATATTTGGCAAGAATCCTTTTAATAAATATCCTTATATGAGCCAATAATGGCATGTTGTGAAGGTTAAGTTGTTGTGATGTTGTTATCGCCATCAAGGTTCAAATTCCATGGGGAATGAGGTCCCCCATTTGTGGCCACATCTGTTCATAACTCTAGTTTGGTGGAATGTAGTGACATTTATCTATATGATTTTTAAAATTATTTAAATTTAGAATTGTAAAGTAATTAGACGTCCACTTGATGGATGATTGATTTTTTTGCAACATGCTAAGTATTAATTAATTTATTTATTTTTTGAAAACTTTTAAGGAAGCACATATGGTATATATTTGGTAAGAATCCTTTTAATAAATATCCTTAAATGAAATAAGTAGTTTGGTGGAATGTAGTGACATTTATCTATACATCAAATTATATTAGAACACTAATATAGAATATAGTTAATTTATTTCAACACAATAGAGTGAGCTTAGAGCCCATTTTATGCTCTCAAATCCGAAATATTGTTAATATGTAAAATCCTAGAAATAACTATTAAAAATTATCTAGTGAGCCCATTTTATGCTTTCAAATCAGAAATATTTTTTAATATATAAAAATTTTAAAAATAACTATTAAAAATTATCTTTGCCAATTAGGTAGTTGTAAACAAAGTAAATCAATCTTTCCATGCGCTTATCTTTATGTAAATTGTAGTTTTCATTGTAACAAAATGATTTGGAAAAGCAATATGTTAATGAGAAATAAATTGTAGTTTTTAATTGAGTCATCAAAGATTTTTCAAATTTATTTAAATTCTGAATCAAACTTTAGAAAAGTATTATGATATATATTTGACAAGAATCCTTTTAATAAATATTCTTATATGAAAAAAAGTAGTTTCCCCATCCTATCCTATCCTATCCTTTTTCTCTTCCCATTTTCTTGATAACTAACCCCTCCCTTCTAGCCTACAAGATTGTAAAAAATAAAATGGTGGTCAGCTTCCCTTTTTTTTCGAATTCAAATAACAAGGATAATGAATGAGCAATGCTAGAGCTCCCATTTTCTCCACTCGCACACCTTGCATTATTACAAGAAAAGTGGTAGTCCCCTACTTTTTGGTTACCTTAAATTTAGCAACGCCCATTTCAAAATATCCATGTCATACAAGTTTAAATAATTTAACTATTTCTTTACTTCGACTTAAGTAATTAAAGGCTTAAAAATATTAAGTAAACATTGTTATTAGAAATTAGGGTTATGAAACAAAACGTAAACATCCTAATTATAGAAATAATTAATGATTATAAAATCATAGTTTATCGGATGAATGTTGGGTCAACAACTCATATATTCTAATGTGGATGAATTTCTATGATCTATAATCTAAGGCAAGTGAAATTACGTAATTGCATCGACTATATATTACACTTAACTTGCTCTTGCACTAGCTCAACATGTCATAATACAATCATTTGTTTATAGAAAGAGAATTAAGAAAAAATACAATGCTTCCTAACTCCTCCATTACCATACTAAGGTAAAATTCTCTTGTGCAACAACGATATATCTATAAGTTTAAAAAGGATTAAAACATATAAGAATACTAGTGATGCATAATTTAAGTTTATTTCATATATTTAAGTTGTGAGGTATAGAAATTGGGTGCTTCCAATATGTATAATGCATAAGATTATTTTGAACATTAAAGTTTAGTATGAGTCAATCTCATAGGTCTAAATAAGTTTTGTGTAGCATAGATTTGTTCCATGACTTACAAATACATGTTATTTATAAGTGTATGCTTACTAACTCGTTTATCTTTACTTTTATAGAAGTATTTAAAAATACTTTGAATACATATGAATTAGAATTTAACTTTATAATCAAGGACAATGCACAATCAAGGATAATGTGCAACGTGAGTTGGCCTAGTGGTGGAGAACTTGTACCCTTGAAAGAGAGGTCACAAATTCAAATCCCACAATGGGGTAGGTATGTACGCCCCATTTGTAGTTCAATACATTATATATAAGTATATGTCTACTAACTGATTTATCTTTACTTTTATAGAAGTAGTTAAAAATACATTGAATACATATGAATTAGAATTTAACTTTATAATCAAGGACAATGCAAAATAAAGGACAATGTACAACCTGAATTGGTCTAGTGGTGGAGAGCTTGTACTCTTGAAAAAGAGGTCAAAATTCAAATCCCACAACAGGGTAGGTACGTACGCCCCATTTGTAGTGCACGAGGTAGTCCCATATCAGTGTCACCATATTTAGACCTCCGTTTGTCCGTTTGTAGTACACGATGTAGTCCCATATCACTGTCACTATATGTAGACCCAAAAACATACGACTGATACCATGAACTATAAAAAGATTTTTCCTTTCCTTACTATATGTTGTAGAATGATTTTCATATAGATTAGCTTGCATATCTTAAAAAGCAATGCAATGCAATGATTATTGTACTGCGAGGGAAGGCTGCAGATTACTGAGATGATAGGGCAGAGAAACAGTTTCAAGTAATTGTAGTTGGGGGAGATGGAGTTATGGTGTTTTCCAAGTGATTGGAAGGGTTGAGAGGAAATAACCAGCGATCACAGAAATGGTCAGGGTAATTGAGTTTTGTGTGACAGGGAAACCTGTGAATGCAGTCATCCCAGCAATTACTCTCCCAAGCCTGCGTCTCACGCAGCACTTCCCACGCAGCAGTACTACACTTGAATCCCGACCCCAACGCAATCTGCAACACACGCTCGCCCACCTTCAGCCGCCTTTTCGCTTGCAAGTACGCCACCTCGTACCAAACCCCACTCGTCGACGTGTTGCCAAACCGAAACAACGTCATGCGAGATGGCTCAATGTCGTAATCACTCAGCCGCAGACTCTGCCCGATTCCGCTGATAACAGACCGCCCGCCAGGGTGAATGCACAGGTGCTGGAACGCTAGCTTGAAATCAGGAACGTATGGCGGCACGTCCATCTTCAACACCCTTATCCGGAACCAATTGACGGCGTAGCGAAGCTGCTCATGCAACGGGAGCACTTTGGGGCCGAGCGTGGATAAGTTATTTTGCATGGCCTTGGCTGCCACCTGGACGAGACGAGGGAGGAGGCGGACACCGTAGACGCCGTCGTCATCCTCCGTTACAAAGATGCAATCGTAGGCCTCGTCGTCCGCCGCCAAGTTGCTCCGAACAGTGTGGAGCAGCCGCATTTTGGCCCGTCTGGCGTCTCCCGGTTTATTGGAAAGTAGCACGGCGGCGCCGCCAGCTCGGAACAGGCAGCTGGTCAGCATGAAGTGCTTGTCGTTCCCCGGATAATCTGAATTGACGGTGAGATTCTCCGAGGAGAGAATGAGAACGTAAGAATTGGGATTCACGAGCAACAGATCTCTCGCCATATTGACGGCTAGGATTCCGGCGCTGCAGCCCATGCCGGAAAGATTATACGCCTTCACGTTCTCCTTCATCTTGTAGTGGCTCGCTATTACCGACGCGTGTGACGGCGCCGCCGTGAAGGTCGACAGGGTCACAATGATTATGTCGATTTCTTGCGGCTTTACGGCCGTTTTCGCAAACAGCTCGTCCGCCGTCGTGAAGAAGCACTCGTCCATTTCCACACGCGCTTCCTCCATTGTCGCCGCCCTATCCTCGTTGAACACGCAGCGCGACAGCGACGTTTCTTCGCCGAGTCCCGAGCGCAGCAATAATCTCCACTGGAATCTACAATGTTCTGGAACAATCGGCTCCGTGAGTCCGATGTAAATGCTCAGCTCCATGTTAACCTGCCGCTCCGCCGCCGGTTTGTAGCACGTGAAGTCTACCAGATAGCATTGCCGCCGCCTTCGTTTAATCAGGACTTCCACCAGCAGCCACCCCACCGCCGCCCCCGCCGCCGCCGCCGTCAGAATTGGCTGCGCCGCCACTGATCTCACCAGTAGTGTACATAGAGAACGAACCCAGAGCTTCATATTGGCTCTCTGGTAAGAACACAGATTCTTTTGAGTACAACTAAAAACTGCTTAAATGTGGCCCCTATAAAGCATCCCTAAACCCACTACAAAATGTATCATTGATCAAATTTCAGAACTCAGAAAATACAACAGATTTTGTGGAAATTACATAGATTCTTTAAATACAACTAAAATTGCTTAAATGGGGTCTTATAAATAGAAATAGTAGGAGGCAGCTAAACTCACTCAAAATGTACTATTGATCAAATTTCAAAAATCAGAAAAGACAACATATTTTCACAAATTTTCAGCATCTGTGTTGTTCATGATGTGCATATTTTGTGGCACAAAACCACAAAATATTGCCAAAAAAACAAAGAGTTTGAATGTTTTTGATCTTGTTTTGTAGGAAGATTAGCCAGTGCCTAAATAGTACTCTGACATACATTCCTGTAATAAATGCTGCAACCAACTAGGGCAAATGTCCTTACAACAAAAAAGTAGTTTGGTGGACTGTAGACTAAATGTTGCAACTAACTAGGCTAGATGTCTACATGGACTGACATGGAATATAGTTAATGGACTGATCTGGCAAGGCAATCTGTTAATGGGAAATAAATTGTAGTTTTTAGTTGGGTGGCCAAATATTTTCAAATTTATTTAACTTCTGAATCAGACTATATTTGGCAAGAATCCTTTTTCAAATTTATTTAAATTTTGAATCAAACTATATTTGGCAAGAATCCTTTTAATAAACTTTCTTATATAAAAAAAAGTAGTTTGGTGGAATGTAGTGATATTAATGTGACATATGTTCCTGTAATAAATGCTGCCACTAACTAGGCTAAATGTCCTTACACCAAAAAAGTAGTTTGGTGGACTCTACTCTCAACAAATTACTTTATATATTTAATTTTGTACTGACATTTAGCCAAACAAAAAAAATAATATAATCGGTCACTAAAGATTTTCAAATTTATTTAAATTTTGAATCTAACTTTGGGGAAATGTTATGGTATATATTTGACAAAAATCATTTTAATAAATGTCCTTAAATGAAAAAGTTGTTTGGTGGAATGTAGTGACATTTATCTATACATAAAACTATATTTTTAATTATGTAGTTACACTTAGCTAAACAAATAATACTATATATTTAAGTATGTAGTGTCATCTAGCCACTCAAATAAAATTATATGATTCATTGTTTAGTTGGGTAAATGTCCTTACATAAAATAAATAGTTTGGTGGAATGTAATTAGACATTTATCTATATATCAAATTATATTTTTTATTATGTAGTGGCATTTAGCTAAACAAATAATACAATATATTTAATTATGAAGTGACATTTAACCAATAAAATTAAATTATATAATTAATTGTTTAGTTGGGTCACCAAAGATTTTCAAATTATTTAAATTCCCAATCAAACTTCAGGGAAGTAGTATGGTATATATTTGGCAAAAATCATTTTAATAAATGTCCTTATATGAAAGAAAAAAAAGTAGTTTGGTGGAATGTAGTACATTTATCTATATATCAAATCATATTTTTTATTATGTGGCGGCATTTAGCTAAACAAATAATACTATATATTTAATTATATAGTGACATTTAACCAATGAAATAAAATTATATAATTCATTATTTAGTTGGGTCACCAAAGAATTTTAAATCTATTTAAATTTAGAATTGTAAAGTAATTAGATGTAAGCTTGATGGATGATTGATTATTTGCAACATGCCAAATATTAATTTATTTTCCAATCCATTTTCCTAAGCCTTTGGATACATTTTATTTGATGTCACCTCAATGTTTTCCTCAAAGATACATTTTGCTAAACAAATAATACTATATATTCAATTGTCTAGTGTCATTTAACGAGTCAAATAAATTTATAGGCAAATATATAATGAATTCTACAATGATTGTAGACTGGCAGTTTGTTGAAGTATTAATGAATGCAATTCATGGATTTCTGGAACCTTTTTCTTACTCTGTGTCTACCATGAACTGAGATGGAATATAGTTAATTTATTTCAACACAATAGTAATTTTAATATATAAAATCTTAGAAATAACTATTTAAAATTATCTAGTGAGGCTTAAAGCTCATTTTATGCTTTCAAATCAAAAATATTTTCAATGTATAAAAATACTAAAAATAACTATTAAAAATTATATTCTGCAAATTGGGTAGTTGTAACCAAAGTAAATCAATCTTTCCATGCACTTATCTTTATGTAAATTGTAGTTTTCATTGCAACAAATAGATTTGGAAAGGCAATGTGTTAATGGGAAATAAATGAAAACACAGATCGGTAATCACAGGAAAACCCTTTCAAAAGAAAATGTATGAAATGCTGAACATATTGGGAAATGGGTATGCAAAAGTCATTGTTGTGGTTAATATTTCGGTGGATGTAGGCATATTGCCTTGTGTTGTTTTCGCTTATGATTTTCTATGTCTCTATATTTCCTGCATAAATTATCATTTGATGGTCTGTTTAAGCTCTCTGTAAATTTTACAACTGGTATCAAAGCCATAAGAAGATTTGTAGGTGATAGAAAATTAGCAGAAGTCTAGTCAACATAGAATTAGGGACCACAATTGTGCAGGCATGATATACAGGAACATTGTAATATTTATTTGGCCTGTTTATTGAAATATGAGTAAGAAAATTAGCACAAAAAGGTTATAAAAAATGGAGGATACAAAGAAATGGAGAATTTAAAAATTCTCAAGCCAAAACTTCATAATATGGAAATTGCAACTCAAATCTCTCCTTGTTCAGAAGGACCTTCCAATTACGTTGGAAGGAAAAACTAAAAAGCCAACCACCATTATGGATGCAGATTGGAATAAATTGGATTATAAGGTTGTGGCTACAATCATTCTTTCATTATCCAAATAATGTTTTGTTTAATGTATCAACACAAACAATGGCTAAAGGACTTTGGGATCTTCTATCAGAGTTGCATGAGAGACCTTTTGCATTGAACAACGTGTTTTTAATGAAGAAATTGTATAATTTAAAAATGCAAGGTGGTGGTTCTGTCACAAATCACCTAATGAGTTTAATACTTTGGCTAGTCAGTTATCTTTAATAAACATTACAGTAGAGGATGAGATAAAGGCTATCTTGTTATTATGTTCATTCCTTGATAGCTGAGAATGACTTGTTATGGCTGTTAGCAACTTGGCTTCTAACCCAAAGGGCATGCTAAAATTTGGTGATGTTGTAGGATTTCTTCTTAGTGAAGATAAGAGAAGGAAAAATCAAAGTAATTCATTAGGTGTTTCTTTAGTAGCTAGCAGCAGAGGGAGAACACAACTATGAGGCAGGGATAACCAAAGGAAAATATCAAAGTCTATTAAGAGATCACAATCCAACAGCAGAAAAGGCATCTGTTGGCATTGTGTTAAGGAGGGCTACATGAAGAAAAACTGTTGGACCTTCTAGAATAAGATGAAGGCTAAAAATCAATCTATAGATAATGAGGTAAATACAACTTCTGAAGAAGAAGGCCTGATGCTCTTATTTCACCTTCAAGTGATGCTACTCTAGATGTTAGGATACTTGACTTAGGAGCATTGTTTCATGCAACGTCTTCAAGAGATTATTTTTAAAATTACCATGCAGGTAATTTTAGTAAGGCTTATCTAGACAATGATGAAACTTGCAATATCACTAGAAAAGGAGATGTTCTATTGAAGACAAAGAATGGTAACAATTGGTTGCTGAAATATGTGAGACATGTTCCTCAACTTACAAAAAACCTGATTTTAGTCGGGTAATTTGACGCTCTTGGATATAATGCAATTACGTTTAGAAAAGGAGCATGAAAGATAATAAAAAGAGAATTGGTCATAGTGAGAGGAAGCAAATCTGGTACATTGCATATACTAGAGGGCTGGATTGAAGTGGGATCTATAGTGGCAGTAGAAAATAGCACAACAAAACTTTGGCATAAAAGGCTCAGACACCACCTGAGCCAAAAGGATCTTGAGATTTTGAAGGACCAACTTTCAGGTTTGAAAGTAGTGGATATGGAGTTTTATAAGCATTACATCTATGACAAGAAAAAGAGGGAAAGATTCTCCAAGAAGGAACACAAGATGAAGACATGGCCATTGGAGCTTGTGTATTCAGATGCTTTTAGCCCCACAAAGATAGCATCTATTGGAAGATTTATTTATTTTTTTACTTTTTTGGATGATTGCACTCAGAAGGTTTGGGTTTATATGATGAAATAGATGTTTGAAGTTTTTTTTTGGTATATTTAAAACCTTCAAAGAACTTGTTGAAAATAAAATTGGTTATAAGATTAAAAGTTTCAAAACTAACAATGGAGGTGAGTATGGTTTGAAAGAATTTGATCAATATTGTGCAGAAAATGGTATTCAAAGAATCGAGATTGTTCATCTTATAGTGCCACAAGAGAACAATGTTTCAAAAAGATTAAATAGAACCGTTATGGAACGAGCATGCAATATTCTCTCAAATGCAAGACTAGGAAAAGAGTTTTGGGAAGAAGTAGTAAATATATGAGTATAGTTGATTAATAGAGCACCATCCACTATTGGATTGAATTTTGAATTCTAGAAGGAAAATGATTAGGTTAAATAATTTCTTATGATCATTTGCATGTGTTTGGGTATGAAGCTTTTGTTCATATTCTAAAAGAAAAATGAACTAAGCTTGACATGAAATCTAAAAGGTGTATCTTCATTGGATATGGAGAAGAAACATATGGTTACAGGTTGTGGGATCTAGTTACTAAGTTTGTCACACAAAGTAGAGGCATGATATTTAATGAATTTAAGGTAATTTCAGGTTCACGGGTAAAAGAAAAATCACATAAGGAGTATATTCCTTTGAAAGATATCACAAATGCTAGTGATATGTTTAAACAAAAGGTGATTATAAACTAGCCACAAATACCAGTACAAATTCAAACACATGATCAACCACAAGATTTCCAAGATGACGAGCATGCTTATCCATCTAGTAATAAACAAGAGTTGATTCCTCTAGTTGGGAGGTCCAGTAGAGAGGGTGGGCCTTCAACCAGGTATAAAGATTTTATTTAGTATTTATTGCTTTCCAATGAACATGAACCCACTTCATTTGAAGAAGCATCTGTAGATAAAGGTAGCAATAAATGGATGGAAGCCTTGAGAGATGAGATGGAATATCTTAAGGGAAATCACACATTGGATTTAGTAACCCTTCTACCCAATAAGAAAATGTTACAAAACAAGTGGGTGTATAGGTCTGTTGGTGTAATTAAATATTACTAATTACACTTTACTTAATCTTACTTAGGATAATGCATTGCATCGTAGTTTGTCATTGAGACACCTAGGAGTTTGCACCTCAATTAAGCATATGGTGTAGGAGAAATTCCACTTTAGGTGTGAGATCCACCTTTAGTGCACATATCACATTATCATCCTCATCCTATGGCACATACTCCATTGCATAATGGAGGATGCTCCATATTTGGTGGACATGTGATTACACCTTGCATAGGTGATAGTTTTCAGCTCCTTTTCATTGTCTCTTATTGCCTTTCCTATATAAGGAGGCCTATTATGTACATTTCAATTCAATTCATTGGATCAATCAATCATTCAATCATTGCATCATTAATACAAGTCCATCTTGTTCATATCATCTCTCTTACATTTGTGCTATTCTTTAACCTCTAGATCCTTGGTTCATTTTTTTCTATTTGCAAATTCTTACATGGTATCAAAACCCTTGGAGCATTTTTTATTAGTCTATTTGGAGAGATCTTGGTGTAAGCATTGGAGGTCCATATCTCAGATATGAAGACTAGCATGTTGTGGAAGCATTTTGGGTCAAATCTGACCTCACCATTGCGTTCGAGAGGCTGTTTCAATTAAAATCAACTATAAACTTGCCCATATTCGGCAAAAGTCAAAATTGAGGCAAATTTATTTTGCAAATCAAGCCGTACAACCCAATCTGCATCTATGCGGTATGATTTTTGAAAAAAAAAATTATTATTATATTATTCTATCAATTTTTAGATTTTTTTTTCTGTAAAATTGCTTGGGGTTGGTACGACCCCTTTGTTATTTATCTATCACACATAATCAATGAAATCATCATGGCAGAAAAGCTAATGTCACCAGCGATACAACCTAACATCATCGATCAAGACTGAGCAACCACCTCCCGACCTGACCAACTGATCAATAAAACTAGAGAAATTGGTGGCGTCCAACCTCTAGTTTCCTTGCTTTGTATTAACCACGACCCATTTACATATAAAAATGGGCTCTTCACCCATCTCACAATCAACGTGGAACTAAATCCCAGGCCCGTTGCCCAACCATTACCCAAGTGGTGGAACTCACCATAGCCACTCTGGCCCAAGCGACCAGTCCTCCATGGCTACATGCCAACTTCACGCACCCTGAAAACTATGCCACATGGCACCCACCTGGCACTAACTTGGCACCAATGCAACACCCACCATGACAACAGCTACCTCAGTCGCCAGCACCCCAATCAACACATGACACGTGGCAGGAGTACCCCGACGTCACCCCCAAGCCATGTCACCTATGTGACATCATCAGTTACATTATAAGAAACAAACCACATCACCCTATACAGACATGCCACATCATCGGCCACATCAGCACCACATTAGCAAAGGCCACCTTTTTGCAACATTATGTTGTACATGAGCCTAAAATTAATGCTCATCTAGACATCAAACATGGTAGATTGGTAGTTTGCGGTGATGGCCATACGACTGTCAAATTTAACCTAGAAATTTTTTTACGTCAATAGGGGTTTGAATTTTTCTACCTTCACCATTGGAGTCTTTGAATTTGCAGTCTAACTTCAAAGGGCCATATCTTGCTCATATTTGCACCTTTTTTTGAGAGATCTTTTTTTATTTGGGGTAGAATTTCCAGAAGATTCTAGTGGTGACATTATTTTTGTATTTTGGTATCGAGATTAATCATAAATTGCAGATTTTCATGATTGTTTTTGTCCGGTCCTCATTTCTACAACTTTTAGGGCTTCGTTTGGGCACATACGGTAAAATTTTGAGGTGATTTTTTTTAAATGTGCATGATTTTTTATCTACTTTCCAGATCTGCAATCAGATTTCAATGATTTGGGGTGAAAATTGTAATACCCCAAAATTGGCATCTCGATATCTTAACCAATTTTGTTGCATTTAGTCTCATTTTATCAATTTCTAAATCATCAAAGTACTATTGTACTAGGCAATTCTATCTTCTAATTGACTTTACTTGACTTAGTGTCAAGTGCAAAAAACCTAAGGTCTGCTTCAATCACATATCATATTTAATTCTTAAATAACGATTACAAATTGACTAAATAAACCCTATAATTGATTAATTTAATTATAAAGTCCTAGTGCTTTAATTAAATTAAATCCACCTTCTTTAGCTAAAATACACATGAAAAAAGAATTAAATAAATATTTAGTTTTAAATAAATATCCTCATCTCAATAAATGAATTAAATTATTCAAATAATTGAGAAAATCCACTTATGAGGAAATATTGTATTTATTTAAATCAAATATTCTCTCCAAAATCTTCTCTTCAGCTTAGAAAAGGAAACTTTGAGTTAATTGGAAATTCAAAAGGGAAATAAAACAGTTAAAAGCTCCTCATAGGCAAAAGCAAAAAGTTGACTGCCTCTCTGCAGGAAACTTGCTATACTGAACTGAACTCTCATTCAATCTCCACTATTTGTTTGTTTCAATCTCGACCATCAATTGAACCTAGGACTCTATAAAAGAAACCTCATTCTTCATTCAAAGGATCCCAGTTTTTGAGCAATGAAGTGCTGTCGAATTCTCATTGCTTCGTATTTACATTCAAGGCTTTCATTTGCATTGCTAATTTGATAATAATCTTAGATTAATATCATGTTTAGCTTAAATATGCACTTCATTTCTTAATCTAGTTTTCTATCCAAGTTCTAGATTAATTGCATATCTTATTTCTAGATTAATTGCATATCTCATTTCTAGATTAATCTTGCACATTCATTTCTAGATTAAACTACATAAATCCTCCATTCTAGTGCTAGTCTATGGTTGTTGGACTCTCGATTCTGAGAACAAATCTTGAACCCTACCTAGATAGGAGGTAACAGGTCGAATCATCCAGAAAGGCAAGATGAATAATCTCATATTCGTTCTTGTCTATAGTTGGTGAACAATGACTATGTTGAAGTATGAGGCTAAATTAGAGGCCCATATTTAGCTTATACATTTTTGGTGCCCAGCATGGGGTAGAAAATCAATTTCTGGCCTCATCTCATTTTTAAATTTTTGACAAAATTTTGCATTTTGTCCGTACACCTTTGTATGGATTTTCATGTGAAGATTCTCACTGTATCGCGCGAAGTTGTGCTAGTCTTAGCACTTCCTTGCATGGAAAAGGTGTTTTCTTGCATGGGATTGTGCATTATCTAGTGCAAAATCTGACACCAGAGCTTTAAATTTTCATAGGTTTTGTACTTACTGTTCCTATTTTCTGACATTCTCTACTTTGCTGTGATTTTCTGGTTTTCATTTTCTAATACAACATAATAGTGGGCTGCAGGATGTTTGTCAAAGACTCCCAAAACATAACTAGGCATATTTACTGACAGTTTGATTGAAGGACGCTTGCCAAAGACACTTGCCAAAGCCATTTCAAGCCCACTCAAACATTCTATCTATTTTATTGCTTTATTCACATAGTCTAAATAGGGCCTTGTGAAAATCTCTTAAGGGTCTTGCTAGTAGCATAGGGTAATAGGCTCTTCATTACATGGAAGTGATGACCATGGATGAACCTGAGACCTAGATGCTGCTAGAATGATAGATACTTGGGGGAGCAAGGAAAGGTAATGAATCTTTAGCACATTCACTAGTTAGAGGATTATGCTCTTCTCTCATTGAGAGAACTAGAAACCCAAAAGCTTTTGGATTGGTTGAAGATGAGTTATCTCGGTGATAGACATGTTTGGTGTGTTTGGGTAAGGTGAAGAGGTAGAGGATTATGCTCTTCTCTCTTTGAGAGAATCAAAAACTTCGACCCTTGAATCTGAGCCAAGTCTGTGTCACCTTTAGAGGGCCTATTGGTAGTTGAACCTTCGGGAACAACCCAAGTGAATACACACCTTTTGCTGGTGATTCCACCTCACTATAGGGTATGTGCAGGATCATGGTATGCCAAACTAGGCCCTTAAGTGGAAATGAAAATTAAGAAAATCAGGTTTAGGCAAGTTGACATAAAAATTTGAACAAGTTATAAATATTATATCAAAAATATGTAGGAAGAGAACCTGTAGAAAATTGAATTTAGTTTCTAAGATACTAGGCCTTTTTTGAAAAACAATTATTCTATATGCTGAAAATTTCAAATTTCAATGTAGTAGTATGAAAATTTCAGGAAAAAATAAGAAGTAGGTGTATGTCTCACCACCTTAAACACAATCAAATGATAATTTATTTTTACAAGATTCTAGATATAAGTAGTAGACTCGTGTCTGGATGTGATGCATAGTTTTTTGTAATTTTTTTCCAAGTAAAAAATTAATTATGATTTTTCTTCTACAACTTTTCTAGAATAGAAAAACTCTCGTGTCTAACCACATTAACTTAGTCTAAACTTTATCAAATTGAAAACTTTTTTTAATTTTCTTGTAGTAGGAAAAATATACAATGTGACACATGTTTTAGATTTTGAAAATGTTATACAGTTTGAAATTTATAGCTATTTTTCAATAAGTTTATCAATCAGGACTAGAAAGATAAAAAGTAGGTGTATGTCTGACTACATTAAACAAAATCAAATGATAATAGTTTTTTATAAGATTCTAGATAAAAGTAGTAGTCTCATGTCGAGATGTGATGTATATTTTTTTATAATTTTTTTCCAAGTAAATAATTAATTATGATTTTTCTGCTACAAATTTTCTAAAATATAAAAAATCTCATGTCTGACCACCTTAACTTAGTCTAAACTTCATCAAATTGAAAGAATTGTTTATTATTATTGTATTAGGTGAAGCATAGAATGTGATGTATATTTCAGATTTCAAAATTGTTATATTGTTTGAAAGTTATAGTTGTTTTTCAAAGAGTCTGTCAATCAGGACTTCTTTTTCACATTGCCACTTTTTGGCATACCATTGATCCTATACATACCCTATAATAAAGTAGCTTTGTTGAGTCTAAAGATTCCAAAGCCATGTTAACTTCTTTCTCTTGATCCATGACTATCATCTTGAGAAAGCTCTGTCTGTTGTACTGAGCGGTGCCACTCCTAGTCCTGCTTGCAGGGGTGTACACTTTCAGGTGTCGGTGTGGCTATGAGGCCCCAGCCTTGTATCGGGGGTACCAAAGGTTAGTGTGAATGGAAGCCTATTAAAAACTCTCTTAGTTAGCTACCTACTCGGTTCACCTCCAAAAGGGGACATAATCTTTGTGCAGGCAGAGGGAAGAATCTCTCCCGTAGATTCTCACCATAGGCATGCAAGACCTAGACGTTTGAAGGTGGTATATGACACTCGCCCCTGCTTCAAGGGAAACCTTTGAACATATATTATTGAGTCCTTGGAAACACTGAAAACATGTGCGCCCTCTAGGGGGTGACACGACTGTGTGAGGTGAATGCATGCACATAAGTTGTGAGGCAAGGATTTTGTCTTCTCTACCATTTTCTTTGTAGGGATAACTGAGTGTTTGTTTTGAATCTTCAAACTGTCCAACATAATAATAAAAATTTCAAGACTCCCATGTTTCTTCCGAGTTGCTTTGTCCTTAGTTGAACTATTTTAGACTATTGACTATTTCACATCTGCCTATTGGTCCCAAACTTTGTTCTTGTTAAAACAATTGATTAAAACCTTAAGACTGAGTTTTCTGATCTAAAATATCCTAAATCGGTCTGTACACTGAGTATTCTGCCAGAGAACAGCCCACGTTGTGTCTAAAAATCTATTCCTATCTCAAAAAATGATCCAAAACTATCCGACCCAATACTTTATCGCGTGCTTCAGAGCACAATCTCATGCGAACTTCTAGCATTTTGCGCACTTTATCACACGGGATTTCATATCCTCACGCAAATTTTCATACCAGTCTATCAGAAACCCTGTCTATCATTTTTTAGCCTATTCCTACACTTTTTCACACGAGACAACATATCTCCGCGCCCAGCCTAGCACTTCCTCGCGCGGGACTACACTTCCTCACGTGAGACTGTCCCCAATTAGTCAAAATAGTGAGCTATTTCCTGTCTAATGGTCAACTTTCTACCCAAACTGATCCTTGTTTAGGGTTCACCTATCTATTTTCCCGCTTGTACCAGTCTGAAACTGAATGTCTCAGGCTGAGAATCATGTGATGACTACTTGAACTCATTTTATCTCTTTGTTATTTGTCTGTCCTACTCTGCTCTTGTACCTTGTGATGCAATAGTCATCTCTTAGTTGTTCTAACCATACTCTCGATGACTCATGTCAAGTGCGTTTCACTTTTATCACTCTTTTATTTTTCAGAGATAGAGTTCCAAGCATAGTCCTAGTTCTCTCTCATTACTTAATCCTAGTCTATGATTGTTGCGACTCGAAGCAGCAACGTGTTCCCTTCATGTCTCACCAGACGGGGTAGAGGTAGACCTTGGAACTAAGGAAGAGGTTGTTCTAAGCTTGCCATGCAATTTGAGTGTTGTAGGGGATCTTCATGTTCTTCCTCAGGCACATCTAGAGAGGAGTCACCTCGCTCTCCTTCACCTATTATTCAACCTCATGTCTAGCATACTTTTACTGTGAACTTGAATCAGGTAAAAAATCCCTTATTTCGAGAACACCAAAGCTCTAAGAAGTCACCTTCTGAAATTGATCCTTCTGAGGAACCAAAGGTTCCCATAGCAACAAACTCTCAACATACTGCACACCCTCAAACCAAGTTTGTTCATATCCACACAATAGATGACCAATACCAGAAGGGTGAACATAGTAGGGGTTATGATCAATCTCAAAATGATGGGGATCAATCTCAAGCTCACAATGACAGAGATAAATTCCAATCCCCAAGCATCTTTTAAATCCTAGGTAATGATGATGAAAAGATAGCCCAACAAGATGTTGATGTCACCCAAGCTAACAAAAGCATCCGTAAGATGATGGAAATCCTGATGAACGAAGAGAAAGAGAAATACTTTCTTGAACTAGCTAAGTAAGGGGCCAAGCTACCTCCAAACTATAAGGTTGAGGATCTTGTGGTCAAAGAAGAGGAAACAGAGGCCACTAAACTATAAAAACTAGTTAAAGACATGCAAGACCAGATTGGACAACTCATGAAAACCAAGGACAAACTAACAAACTAGTTCACACTGGAGAGCATTTGTCCATTCTTGTTTGACAAGAGTCTCAGCATGCCACCTTTTCCCAAGGGCGTAGAACTTCCCAGATATGATAAATATGTGGGTACCTCTAATCCTCAAGATCACTTGAGAGAGTTTGGTGCTCTATCCATGGATTTTATACATGACTAGACTTATCTCATGCATCTCTTCCCATGTAGTTTGGGTGGATCTGCTATGGATTGGTTCTCTCAACTTCCTACAGGTATCAAGTCTTTTGATGAGATTGCCAATCTGTTCCTCCAACATTATTCGCATAAAATCCAACATCTAGTTAATATTCATGATCTTTGCAATCTGTAACAATGACCCGGGGAACCTTTTCTGACATTTCTCTAGCGATGGAGACAACTTTACACCAAATATTCTTGCAAAATATCAGAATCTCAGAAACTTGACATCTTTTTAGATAATCTTCTTCCTGATTTTGGGTACCAAGTGTAGTTGCAAGGTCCTTTGACCTTTGATGATATGATCAAGCAAGCTATGAGAGTAGAGGCATTCATGGTCAAGAAAGGAGAGCTGACCCTACACAAAGACAACAAGCAAGGGTCCTCCTCAAGCAAAGACAAAACTAAAATTGTCAATAAAAATCAGGATGTTGTGAATGATGGAGTCATTGACAACGTGACTCCAAAGCCTCCAAAGGTTGTTTTCAATCTTACCTCTAGTATGCAAGCAACCAAAGCCATTGAAAAGGCTATGATAGATATTCAACAACCTTCTAGGTTTTCTGGAAACAAACCTTTGGCACCTCGACCCAAATGTGAGTTCACTCCCCTAGGAAAACCTCTTGACATGGTTTACAAGACTCTCTTGCAAAACCAAATACTCACACCTCTAGATAACTTACGTCCTTATAATCCACAACCATGACCTACCTGGTGGAATGAGTATGCATATTGTGATTATCATCAAAACAAGGGTCGTAAGACTTCTACCTGTATTCAACTTTGACATAAAATCCAAGATCTTATCGACAATGATGATGTTGTTGTGAGCATTCATAACAAGAACTCAGATCACCAAGCATTCAAAGACCCCTTTCCTCCTCATGAGAAGGGTGAATCTTCCAAGACTAAGAATGCAAACAACAAGGTCAACTATACGTACAATACTAATGACAATGTTATTAATATGGTTGAACCTATCGAATACTATGATGTGATCACCATCAAGGGGAGTGAGGATGCTCCTAGACCCAAGACTCCATTTGTCTTACGAGGCCCTATGTCTCAATCTCCCAAACCAAAATAGTCTTCAGTTTGTGCGAATGCTGTCACTCGATCTCGTAAAAAGCTCATTCTCAAAGGCTCTGAGCCTTCTACATTTGCACTGAAACAACCTATAGATACAACTATTGTTGGCCCTGCCAACAAGAACACAAAATTATTCCCCACGCCTAGGAATGCCAATTACAACATCCTAGACCAATTACAACGTACCAATGCTTAGATCACTATCTTTGAGCTATTGAAGATCTCGCCTGGGCATAGGCAGATTCTTGATAAAGCCCTTAGTGAGGCAACTATCCCTAAATATCTTGATCTTGATCAGTTTTAATCCATGGTGGGTCACCTGACCTCACCCCACTATCTTTCTCTCTCTGAGGAAGATGATCATTCGTTGAGCCATCAGCACAATGCCCCTCTGCATATTGAAGTCATGATTGGCCAAAAGCTTGTCCACCGTGTTCTCATTGATAATGATGCTGGTCTCAATATCTACTCTGCTAAGCTGCTCACCCAACTAGGCTATGATGAAGACTACATAGATGCCCACAAAAATATCACCATTAAGGCATATGACAAAGAGAATGAAAAACCCAAAGGTTTAGTGGTGTTGCCAATCCCAGTTGGTCCTATTAAGAGACGTTGTATGTCAGGTTCTGGATATTCCTCTTGAATATAATATACTATTGGGAAGACCTTGGATCCATGAGATGCAAGTGGTTCCTTCGACATACCATCAGTGCATAAAGTTCCCATTTCATAGAGCATAAGTGACTGTACCTGCCAGCACTAGCTATTCTTGCAACATGCTCACATAATCTACTGACAGTTTTGTCCCATCAAATAGAGAGTCTAATGAATTTTTTGATGCCAAACTGAAAGAAATGGAAAAGACTCTAAAAATCAAAGATTCTGGCATGGGGGAGTATCAGATAGAGCCTTTTTTGTCATTGAAAGCTCTACCCCTATCTCCACGTTCCTACAGGAGACCTTCTAAATGCAAGAAACCTTCTTTTGTCTTGCCTCAAGTGGTCTATGATGGCGCTTTTGTACAGGTCACAACACCATTAGAAGGCGAGGATGAAGACAGATCCATTAAAGCTTGGATTTATAAAGGGAAGGACACATCCAAACAAGCCACCCGAACTCGTGATATAGAACATGAACCAAACAGTGAAGGTTTCAAGCTCATGAAACGCTTCGGCTATAAAGGGATTGTCCCTATAGGGGTGAATGATAATGGATTTCTTGAACCAAGTGAAGCTACAGGACAAAGGAAAAAGGACACCATGGGTCTAGGCTTCAAGAAAATCCCATTTCATCTAGGGATCAATAAATTTGTACCAAAACTAGAATGCCACCCAGCATCTAGGGACACTATTTTAACTGAAAACTCAGAGGTCAGTTTAGATGAGTATACCTTTCCTTATCCTATTCCTCCAGATCTTGTCATGCTTTTCACGGAGTCAAATGATTTGGTGCGGCGTGTCAGACACCTTGAAACTGATAGTGATTCTAATGACACCACCTTGGTTACTCCATTGACATATGAACAGTTAAGGAAAATGCAAATGGCTCACCCTAACTATCAACAAGAATTGTACATGTCGTCACCTTTCCAAGAATGGTTCAAACAGGAACAAGTAATTAATGCTACAAGAGATGAGAATGAGTCAAATGGTACAACAAGTATTGATGGGGTTCCTATATCAAGTATTACAGACTCACATGAGTTTGATTCTCTCTCTAATGCAACTTCTGACAAAGATGTAGACACGATACACACATTTGAAAACCTTCTCAAAGTAGGTGAAGGGTCTAGTATTAGGACGACTGAGTGCAATTCCACTTCAATGTTAACATACTCTCTATTTTTGATGTGAGGCATCAAAGGGACTCGAACACATCTCTGGATGAGATCTCTTTAGGTCTTGACTTTCTTGTCCACGCTTTTTGATGAAGGGTGCTCCCCTTAATACCACAACCACATAACAGAAACAGAGAAACAACAACAATATGCAAGAATAGAAAATTGGCTTCTTATTATCTCCACAAATGTGGGATTACAAACTTTCAGAATTACAATATGCAAAGCCACATGGGCATTCCCTTACAATATTTTGTAGGACAAAGCCTCAAATTATTACCTAGATCTACCATACAGAACTATCCCGAACTACCTAAGACAACACTATGGACTTTTCTTATATAGGCAATTTCCACCACCCAAGAAGGTTCCAGAAATTTAGCCCTTTAGGCCAACTAAACATAGAATTATTTATTTTCACAATTATTACAATAGGGTCGGCTCAAAAGAAATACAAAATATGATTTTAGGTAACCCAACTTCCGGAGGTCATAACTTTTTAACTGTAACTCCATTTTTCTATTGTAACCACTTTTCAGAAATGCCATGACGAGATCTACAGCACTTGACATGCGCTAGTGCTAGTTAGTTGGGGATCGATCATGATTCGGAGCCTCTAAGGCCTTCAAAATTGACCTGAAAGATTTCATACCCAAAAATCTCAATAACTTCACCAATACTGATGATGTGGCAATGAAAATCAACTGGTAGGCTGAAATGACCGAGATGAACCTCCAACTGTGAAATTAGAACATTCCGAGATCATATGACCAACTTACTAAAAGTAGTAAGTTCTCATAAATAGTAGCTTTGCACAAGATAGCCCTTATTGAAAACAAAACCATAAATATTTTTGGGTGATGCAAGATTGCTCTTACACCCAGGATGCTCCTGCACAAGACACCCGGGGTAATTTGAGAAGTGACCTTGTCATGACTCAGGTGTATAGAGGAAAACCAAGACGGTTAACCTCCTCCTTTGCTAGCCATGATGAATCTTCAATAGGTCATCCTTTCCATTTGACCAAATACTCTTCATATGTCTTGTTCCTTGTGCTTCTACCAACACGACTATCTAGTATGTCTTCAATCTCATTGATATCTGAACTGGTTGCTGGAATACTCCACTGTACTGTTGTAACGTCATCTTCAACACCTCCTTCATGATACTCTGTCAAATCTGAAATATTAAATACTGGTGAAATATTCATCTCAGTAGGCAACTCAACCTCATATGCATTTCCTAAATCATGCTTCTTCAGTATCTTACATGGCCCAAACTTCTTCATTTTCAACTTGTTATATGTACCAACTAGAAATCTTTCCTTCCGCAAATGAACCATGATTTCATCTCCAACCTGAAATTCCTTATGCCTCCTTTTCTCATCTTCCTTAGCCTTATATTGCTCATTCATCTTGGTAATGTGCTTCCTCACCTCCTCATGGATGTTCTTCAAATGTTCTGCAAAATCCTTATCTTTAGTACTACTTATTTCTCCTTATCTATCTTCCTCAACTCAGATGCATTTTTGGGACTACTTCCATATACAATTTGTGGATGATGTGATGAACTAAACTTCAAATCTGTCTTCAACTCTTCACTTTTTCCTAGTGTCATTCTGTGTGCCACCTTATTTGGCAAACTAGTTCCTAGAATCAAGTCCATCTAATGACTGATCTTCCTTACTCGTGGTAATCCATCAGGCACATTATTGGATACATATCCTGAAACTCATTCAATAACTCTGCAACTTCTACAAGTACATCTTTTACTTCCTCTTTCTCAGCCTTTGGAATTAAGGTAAAACACATATGCTCATGCCTCATACCATCTGAAGAATTTTCTCTATCAACAAAAGTTATTCTTGCATTACCGCATACCTTTTCTTCTATTTCCTTCAATGGTTTTAGCTTATGTCGCACTCCATCCTTTGTCAGGGAATAGATATTTGCATGACCATCATGTAGAGCACATCTGTCAAACTACCAAGGTCTACCCAAAAACATATGACATGCATCCATAGATATGATATCACATAGTATGTCATCTTGGTACCCGTCGATCTCGAACTTCACTAGGCACTGTTCATTGATCATGACCTTGTGGTCATCCTACACCCAGGCAACCTGATATGGATGTGGATGTTTCTGCCTCTTGAGCTTCAACTTTGTCACCATCTCTTTTGACACCAAATTGTCAGTGCTTCCACTATCAATAATCACATCACAACATTTACCCTCACACTTACATCTAGTGCGAAATAGACTCCTCCTTTGTTCAGGTTCAATCTCACCACTCAACAAGACTCTTCGGTTAATCAATGTTTCTCCTCTTTTAGCATCTTCAGAATTTGATGATTTGGCATCTTCATCTACATGTGCAACTTTGAGCTGGCCTTCATTCCTCCTATCTGTCCATCCTTGGTGTTGAGGACATTCAAATGCCCTATGACCTTCTTCTCCACAGTGAAAACATGTTCCACGAAAGCCTCCTCTTCTTGAACCTTGTCCTCTTCCTCTTCCTCTCTGATCTCTATTGTTCTAATCTTGGAAATTATTGAAATTATCTCTTCTCTGATTCTAAATTTTACTAGCCTCATCCTACTTTTTTGGATCTTCATTTCAATCTCCATATGACCATCCATCAGATCTTCCATCATGACCTCTTCCACTTTGTCTGCTCTCAAACTTCTTGTTCAACTTTTCCTCTAATTTTAGGGAAAACTAGCATGCCTCTTCAATACTATTCTTTCGAACCAAATTCAATTCTTCCTGAATGCTTGGCCTTAACCCATTAAGGTAATGAGAAACTTTCTCCTTTTCAGCTTCTACATGGGCTGTTCTAATGAGGATTAGATAGAACTCCTTTGTATACTCCTGAACAGATCTTCCTGCTTGCTTCAAACTTTGCATTTTCCTCAGTAGGTCAAGCTCATAATCAACATGAATGAACTGTCGCTTCAATTTATCCACCATCTGATCCCATCTTGTGATTTTATCTTTCCCTCTTCTATTTCATTCCAATTGAATCTCTTGCTGCTAGATCTTTGCATGACCTTTCAGTCTGGCCTTCTCAAACTTGACCCAATCAGGATCCTCAATATCTTCATACTCAAAATATTCTTCACATTCATTGATCTAGTCGATCAATTCCTCTGAGTTAAGATTCCCTGAAAATGTAGGAACCTTGATCTTAGTTCTTTTCTCGATCTTGGAAATGGCCTGGAAAAGCCTTTCTTCCTCTTGATTCAAAACTTCAACTTCTCCTTCATCTTCTTCTTTGGCTTCATCCTTGCTTTCATCTGTGACATTAAGATTCATTCCTCTGTGAATCTCCTCTTGCAATGCTCGCACTTGTCTCTGCAGTTCCCTAACCTCAGGTGTTACAACACCAGCTCTTCCACCATGTTCCCTTTGTGGGGGCATTTTTATGCTTCTCGATGAAACCCTAACCACAGTCCTAGTGCAAACTGCCTCACAGTCAGCGATCTATTTACACAGAAACCCTAACCCATGGTCTTGGTGCAAACCGCCTCACAATCGGTGATTTGTTTACAAAGAAACCCTAACCCATGGTCTTGGTGCAAACTGCCTCACAATTGGTGATCTATTTACACACTTAAAAACTCCTGCTCTGATACCACTTGATGAAGGGTGCTCCCCTTAATACCACAAACACATAACAGAAACAAAGAAACAACAACAATATGCAAGAAGATAAAATTGGCTTCTTATTATCTCCACAAATGTGGGATTACAAACTTTTAGAATTACAATATGCAAAGCCACATGGGCATTCCCTTACAATATTTTGTAGGACAAAGCCTTGAATTATTACCTAGATCTACCACCCAGAACTGTCCCGAACTGCCTAAGACAACACTACAGACCTTTCTTATATAGGCAATTTCCATTGTCCAAGAAGGTTCCAAAAATTTAGCCCTTTAGGCCAACTAAACATAGAATTATTTATTTTCACAATTATTACAATAGGGTCGGCTCAAAAGAAATACAAAATATGATTTTAGGTAACCCAACTTCTGGAGGCCATAACTTTTTAACCATAACTCAATTTTTCTATTGTAGCCACTTTTTGGAAATGCCATGACGAGATCTACAATGCTTAACATGCGCTAGCACTAGTTAGCCAGGGGTCAATCACGATCTGGAGCCTCTAAGGCCTTCAAAATTGACTTGAAAGATTTTGTACCCAAAAATCTCAATAACTTCACCAATACTGATGATGTGGCAATGAAACTCAACTGGTAGGCTGAAATGACTGAGATGAACCTCCAACTGTGAAATCAGAACATTCCGAGATCATATGACCAACTTACTAAAAGTAGTAAGTTCCCATAAATAGCAGCTTTGCACAAGATAGCCCTTATTGAAAACAAAACCATAAATATTTTTGGGTGATGCAAGATTGCTCTTACACCCAGGATGCTTCTGCATCACTTTTGATGACTATACCGTGAATGCACTTGAACCTGTCACTTCCCTTTCACTCCACCATCCCGAGATGATAAATTGGAACCCTTCCTCTCCATCCAATGAAGTCCTTATGTTCCAAAATGATTATGCTCTTTCTTGCTACCTTAACACTGTTGAACCTGTAATGTCCACCACTAGTGAAGATAGTGTCAACATGACCCAAGCCGATATCAAGTATCTTAGTCATACAATCAAAAGAAGAAAAAAGAATAGGCGTTCTGATGGTGTAAACCACATTGTGGCAGTATCAGAGCTGAAAAAAGTAAAAATAAAAGATGTATATGAAGGGTGAAAACCTCTCTGAGGTTCCCGAGGATGGGATACTTGATACTCTTCCAAGTCATTTTTAGGAAAGATCTTCAGTTTTGATTGATTCGACTCAACCTATGAACTTGGGCACAGAGGCTACACCTCAGATTATTCATTTGGCACAATCCTTATCTAAAGAAGAGAAAGAAGAGTTCACTAGTTTCTTTTGAAGCAAGAAAATAAAATTTTCATGGACCTATTCTGATATGCTTGGATTAGATCCTAATCTGATCATGCATCACCTGTCTATTGCACCTGGCGTCAAGCCTATTAAACAAAAGATTTGTAAGATGCATCTGCATGTGGCACTATTAGTCAAAGCTAAACTAGAAAAATTGCTTAAAGCTAGCTTCATTAGAGAAATTGACTATGCGAAATGGATTTCCAATATTGTTACAGTTACTAAACATGACAAATCTATCAGAGTTTGCATAGATTTCCGAGATTTGAATAAACCTTGTCCCAAGGATGATTTTCCATTACCCAACATTGACATGATTTTTGACATGACTACAGGCTATGAAATGTAATCATTGATGGATGGTTTCTCTAGCTACTACCAAATCAAAATCATGTCAGAAGACCAAGAGAAGATTTCCTTCACATGTGCTTGGGGAACTTTCTGTTGGAATGTCATGCCCTTCAGACTTAAAAATGCCAGAGCCACATATCAAAGAGTTATCACCACCATCTTTCATGACATGATGGATAAGACAATGGAAGATTATGTGGATGAGACATTAGCTAAGAGCATGGAGCATAAATTACATCTTGCAGATCTAGGTCCTATACTAGATCTAATGGAACAATTCAGCCTAAGACTCAATGCGAAGAAATGTGCATTTGGTGTTACATCTGGAAAGCTACTGGGCTACATCATATCGGAGAAAGACATAGAATTAGATCATGAGAAAGTTTAAGTTATCATGGAAATGCCTTCACCATGCAACATCAGTCAGATGAGAGGACTCCAAGGTCAGTTCCAATCTATCTAGTGCTTCATTGCAAAACTAGCTAACAAGTCACAACCATTCACCAAGACTTTACATAAAGGTGTGACTTATGAATGGAATGAAGACTGTGACAAAGGGCTCAAACAAATCAAGAAGTATCTTGCTAATCCACCAATATTGATGCCTCCTATTCATGGGAAGCTGCTCATTCTCTACATATCTATTACAGACATGTCACTAGGTGTTTTACTAGCTCAAGAAGATCAGAATAACAAAGAAAGGGCTATTTACTACATTAGTAGAACTCTGGTCTCATATGAAGAAAATTACTCCATAATAGAGAAATATTTCTTAGCAGTGGTGTTTTATTTGCACTACATGCTCACTCACACTACAAGACTCATTGCTAAGATTGATCCTCTAAAGTATTTACTCAGAAAAGCTACCCTCACTAGGTAGATTGGAAAAATGGGTCATGATTCTCATTGAATTTGACATTGAGTATGTAGAGAGAAAGGCTATCAAAGGGAAAGCAATCATAGATTAGTTGGAAGAGGCACCCCTCACAGATCACCAACCATTGAACATTAAATTTCCAAATGAGTCCATAATGCTTCTCACACATCAGACATGGACTATGTTCTTCAATGGATCATTCACCCAACAAGGGTTAGGTGTAGGAATGATATTCATCACTCCACAAAGGTACTCTTTACCCAATGCATACAAGATGTTGTGTCCTTGTACAAACAACATCATTGAGTACAAATCCCTAATCAACAACATGAAGATAGCTATTGAATGGTGAGTGGATGAACTCAAAGTCTTCGGAGACTCACACCTGGTCATCAATCAGGTCAATGACATTTATCAAACAAAGGATGACAAACTAGTGCCTTAAAAATGGATCATTGAAGACCTAAAGAAATACTTTGCACATATCACCTTCCAGTAGATTCCATGGGTAGATAACAAAGTGACTAATCCCATGGCTACTCTTTCTTCCATGTTACAGATACTAGAGAATGACTTCCAACATGAATTCTTGGTGAACACGTTACACTACCCAGCCTACGACACCCCTCAATCTAGGATGATATGTTCAGTCATTGGACATGATTCATCTTGCTACCATCATATCTATTCCTACCTTTATGATCAGATTATTCCAGATACTTACACCTAGAATGAGAAATTTCACCTAATTCATAGTGCTTCATAGTACATTATCATAGCTAACAACTTGTATAGGTGAGGTCTAGACGGTACCCTCCTTAGGTGTTTAGAATTTGATGAGTCTAAGCATGCATTAGCTAAGGTGCATGAATGTTAGAATAACTGAGAGGGGGGTGAATTAGTTATCCACTGTCCCAACTACAAAATGTATATCCAAAAATAATTTAAACAAATTTTTGTAGCTCGGTAACATATAATAGTAAACTGTCTATGCTTTTACTGATTACCAGTCAATAACATAAAGTAACTATCAATCAAATCTAATATGCAACATGTAAAGTATGATATCCAACAATCATCACAATCAACACATAACACGAGATTTAATGTGGAAACCCTATAAAGGGAAAAACCACCTGGGACCGACAACCCAAAAATTATTCACTCTTATGAAGTGAGGTCGGTTAAGACCCAACCCTATTAAAGGTTACAAAACACATTGTAAGGTGTGACCTTTTCAGAGAATTTAACACTAACCATTATCGTCCAACCAAAATTCACTATGGGGTTGATAGGATAACAAATGTGCATTCTATGAATGAGATTACAAGACTTTCAAGTCTACTCGGTTAAGAGATTTATCTGATTACAATGGTTAAAATGTAACACCAGTTGATTTGATTATAGTACAAATTGATTTGCAGATGTACAGATCTATATTATGCTCATTCAAATCTCTGATCAATATATCAATTCTGTTCAACAATATTCAGTAACTTACTATCTCTCAGTTATAGCTTTTTGACACTTGATAATCTTTGCAGTTCACTTCTCCTTAACCAGTTTGACCAGGCATGCATGAAGCTTGTTCATGCAATATCTCTGTAGTATCCTTTCCTCCAACATAAGTTTCATAATGAAACCCTATTCTCTTAAATAGACAAGTAAACCATTTTCTTTTCATCCATCAAATTTTGCCACTTAATCTCCTTCATTGGTTTTGCCGCTTAAACCTTCCTCGGCTGATGTGTCAGTGACACATTTCAAATCTATCATTTAGATCTTCCTTGAATTTTGCTAGCCGTTGATCTCATAAAAAACTTTATCTTTCACCTCATGATTAGACACTTTATAGCTCATCAACTTCTGTCAGCTACACAAATCATTTCATTCTTTTGTTCATACTCGGTTAACAAAGAAATGTGTCGGTGAACACAAGCTTGGTTTATACTATGCTCAGTATACAATACACTACTTAGTGTATACTGGAATGCTTCATTAACTGACAACACTGCTTTGTAACATTTTGCTCCCAACTTCATAAAAAATTAATGCAACATAATCAAGTCAACAATATGAAGTCATAGACTCATCAATAAGTTACCAAAGGTATTCCTTATCCTCATCTGTCATATCCATCTTCCTCAATGTAGATATCTCAGTTCTTCATCTTTCTCTTCTCTTCTACAGATGTGTTAGATGTTTACAACTCCATGATAAGTTTTGTCAAAACTAGTTGACATCAATGACAACATAAAATTGATTCAATTATCTTACATAACAGTTTAGTGCTCAGTGATCTCTAATCACTTGAAGTTCTGCAATCAGGTTCTCAATCAGTTGTAGTTCATCAATCTCTCCCTTTGGCATTGATGGCAACTCAAGAAATATGAAGTATACTATACACATATCAAACATGTATTCTACAACTTTGTAAACAAATGTTGTAGCTCGGTAAGGTCTCCCTTAGCTTAATATGTTTAATCACTACATTACATAACAACATTTCAATGTGGAGACTATCTTCTACAAATATGATCTTTAGCAGCTCTCAGGTTCCTTCTATTTATCTCTCCCTGTATCTTTTCAGATTGTCTCTCCCTAAGATAGATGTTCCAGTATTCTCCTCGGTTATCATATTGTCTATCTCTCCCTATGAAAACAATGCCAAAGAAACAAATAAACCATATAGCTCTGTAGTAGCCATGTAACTCTCTATTGTCTGGTGCATTTCACTGTATCTATGTATACTGATTATGCAAATATGTTCCAGTTCTTCACAACTTTCACAACTTTAGATAGAAATCCAAAGTGTGAACTATGTTACATCAACATGAATGATCTTCTGATAAGTTTAGGTTGATGCAACCTCCATATCACATTAGTGACCAGTAGATAAGGGACGGACCCCAAGTCTAGTCCTCAAGTATTCAAATGTATCTTTCGGTAGAGGCTTTGTAAATATGTCTGCAAGTTGCTCTTTAGATGTAACAAATTAAAGCTTCACTTGCTTCTCCTACACTTGTTCTCTTAAGTAGTGACACTTGATAGATATGTGCTTTGTTTTAGATTACATCACTGGATTCTTTGAAATGTTTATGGCACTAGTGTTATTACAGTATATAATCACCGACTTAGTGATTATCTCATTCATTCCTTCTAACACTTGCTTAATATATGCAATATTTGAATAGTTTGTGGTAGTAGAAACATACTCTGCTTTGGTTGTAGACTGGGAAATACAAGACTACTTCTTACTTGTCTAGGTAACAAGTCTTTCACCGAAGAAAAATGCTCCTCAAGTTGTGCTTTTTCTATCATCCACATTTCCAGCCCAATCAGCATCGGTGTATACTTTAAGTTTAAACTTGCCTTCCTTAGGATACCATAACCCATAATCTTCTATCTTCTTTAGGTATCTTAAGATTCTCTTTTTAGAAATCATGTGTAACTCCCTAGGATTTGCAAAAAATCTTGCAACAATTCCCACAACATGTGCTATATTTGGTCTACTGTGTACTACATACATTAACTTACCAATCATTGATCAGTACAGTGTCTAGTTCACCTCTGTATTTTCATCCTCTTTAGTCAATTTTCATCCTTTGACCATTGGTATTCCAACATGTTTAGCATCTTCCATCCTAAATGTTTTCAGTACTTCCTTTGTATACTTGGATTGTGTGATGAATATCCCATCACTCTGCTGAATAACCTACAGTCCTAGAAAGAACTTAATCTCTCCAAACATAGACATTTCAAACTCTTTTCTCATCTCATCAACAAAGGATTTACATATGTGATCTTGACCTCCAAAGATAATATCATCCACAAATATCTCAACAATTAGAATAGTATCATCAGTATCTCCTTTGATATACAAATTGTTGTTCTCACTAGTCCTAACAAATCCAATACTTAACAAATAAGTATGCAGCCTTACATACTAGGCTCTTAATGTTTTCTTCAAACCATACAAAAATTTATGTAATCTACATACCATGTCTTTCTTGTCTGGATCAATGAACCCTTCTGGTTGTTCTATGTAGACTTCTTCTTCAAGTATCCCATTTAGAAATGCAGACTTAACATCCATTTGATAAACCTTAAATTTCTTATGTGCTACATAAGCTAGTAAAATTTGAAATCCTTCTAGTCTAGCAACTAGTGCAAAGGTCTCACCATAGTCAATTCCTTCCTCCTATGCATATCCCTTGCAAACTAGTTTGGCTTTATTCCTTGTAACCTCTCCATTTTCATTCAGCTTGTTTCTGAAGATCCACTTAGTACTGATAACATTCTTATCCTTAGGTCTAGGTACTAAGGTCCATGTCTTATTTTTCTCTATCTATTCAATCTATTCATTCATTGCATTTATCCACTCTTCATTCTCCAATGCAAATTTAACATTTTTTGGTTCATATTCACAAACTAAGTATGTACCTTGTCTTGACTTACTTCTCATTTGTATGCCATCTTGCTTGTCACCAATAATTTGGTTTTTAGGATGATGTCATCTAAAAAATCTTTCTAGTATCTGATCTCTTCTTTCTTGTTCATCCTATTTAGGTTCATTTTCCTACTTGGTAGGTCCTTCATGCTTATCAGTTTCTCTTTCTTGTTCTCGGTGTTATTTTCTTGCTAACCGATTGTCACTGTCTTTGGATTCAATAGATACTCCAGATTCTCAATGTATGTGAATCTATCGTAGTCTTCTGGTTCCTTTTTTCTTTCTTTTGCATTCTTTTCATCAAACTCATCAACCCTGACATTAGCACTTTCTATCATTTTTTTGGTAACTTTATTTAGACACTTATATGCTTTGCTTTTAGTGGAATAACTGAGAAATATCCTTTCATCACCTTTTGAGTCAAACTTTCCATTTCTTTCATCTTTCAAAATAAAGCATTTACTTCCAAAAATTATGAAATAACTTACAGTGGGTTTGTGTCCAAACCATAACTCATAGGGTGTTTTGTTAGTGTCCTTCTTCAACTATACTTAGTTCAAAACATAAAAAACTATGCTAACTACCTCTCTCCAATATGTTTGTGCAACATTTTTCTCTATCATTAGTGTTCTTGCACAGTCAACTATTGACCTATTCCTCCTTTCAACAATTCCATTCTGCTGAGGTGTCCTCGGTGTAGAGACGTGTCTTTTAATACCATGCTCATTACAAAAGTTAGTAAATTCATCACAAATAAATTCACCACCTCGGTCAGATCTTAAGCATTTCAATTATTTACTAGTCTCTTTCTCTAATTTTTCTTTATACCACTTGAACATCTTAAGTGCCCCTAATTTTTCTTTCAAGAACATGACAGTCATCAATCTAGTATAATCATCAACAAAAAGAATGAAATAACTATCACCATAATAACTCTGAGTTCTCATAGGACCACACAGGTCAGTGTGAACTAACTCAAGTATATTCTTTGTTGAATAATCTTTTCTTTTGAAACTAGATTTTGTCATTTTACCTTTCTGACACTTGTGACACATAACATGATCAGGCTTAGATAAGTTAGGCATACCTCTAACCTTTTTCTTTTTACTAATTTTAATCATGTTATCAAAGTTCACATGACATAACCTTTTATGCCATAACCAAGAATCTTCATTTTTTATCATTAAACAAGAAGATTCATCATTGTTAAGATAAAACAAGTTACCTTTTGATTGTGCTCCTGTTCCAACAAGTCTTCCTCCATCATCAAATATTTTTACTTTCTTACTGTCAAAAGAAACTCAGTGACTTGAATTATTCAGCTGTGCCACACTTAGCAAATTATAGTTTAGTACTTCTACCCAATAAGCATTATCACATTGGATTCTATCATTTATCAGAAAGGATCCCTTTCCTCTAACCATGCAAGGTGTATCAATACCCATTTTTATAGATCCTCCATTATATTTCTCAAGATGATTAAATTTTTCTTTATCACCAGTCATGTGATGTGTACAACCACTATCTATGATCCATGTATCATTTTTATTAACCTTTGAAATTAGTGTTGTTTCTACATACTTTTCTTCTTCCTCAGAATCATCCTTCATAGAAACAAATACTACCTCTACATCATCATCTAAATCATAATCAGATTCATTTTCTTATGCAATGTAACATACCCTTTTTCCTTTGTCACTATTGTCTTGGTTGTCTCTGTTGTGGTGTCGGTAACTTCTATTGCCTCTTCTCCCATAGCTTCCTTCACCAGATCGATCCTTGTTTCTATCATCTTCCTTCTTGTTTGGACATCTAGCAGCAATATGACCAACCTCTTTGTAGTTAAAACATGCTAAAGGTAATTTGCCTCTATATCTACCTTTTCCTTTAGGTAATCTCCTAGCCATAAGAGCTTCAAGCTCATCAAGTTCATCATTAGTATTACTATCACTATCATCCTTATTATTTCTACTACTAGACTTACCAATCTTCAAAGAATTCATAAAAGCAAATTCAATAGTCGGTACAACACTATTATCATAGTTGTTTAGTTCAAAAGTTGTTAGCTTTCCAATCAGATTATCAAGAGTGAGAGTACTGTTAGGTGCTTACCTATTTTCATGAATTGCAGATATTCTGATGGCATAGATAAGCAATAAATTCCTTAGAATTTTGCTTACCAAAGTGTCTTCATCAATAACACCATCAAATGCTCTGATAGCTTGAACTACCTCCTTTATTTTGTTTTTGTACTGCACAATGTTTTCTCCTTCTTTCATCTTCATATCATTGAATCTTCCTCTTAAACTTCCGGCTCTGGCTCTCTTGACATTTGTATCACCACTATAAACTTGAGCAAGTTTATCCCACATATCTTTAGCAGTAGTGCAATCTTTAATATCTTCAAACTCGTCATCTTTCAGAGCAACAATGTTATAATCATGTCTATCTCTTAGTTGATCTAGAGTCAAAGGTCCAGTGGGCGGTGCAATGTAGCCATTCTCTAATAGTGTGAGGGCATAATTTCCAATTCCAAATATATGCAGTTTCATTCGGCTTTTCCATATTGTAATGCTGTCCTTGTTCAACTTTGGCACATCCATCTTATACATTTTGTGATCTTTATGCTGAAGTCCTTAAAACTATGTTCCAAGAAACCAATAAGCTCTGATACCAATTGCTAGAATAACTAAGAGGGGGGTGAATCAGTTATCCACTGTCCTAGATACAAAATGTATATCCAAAAACAATTTAAACAAATTTTTGCAGCTTGGTAACATATAATAGTAAACTATCTGTGCTTTTACCAATTAGTAGTCAATAACATAAAGTAACTACCAATCAAATCTAATATGCAACATGTAAAGTATGATATCCAATAATCATCACAATGAACACAATGAACACATAACACAAGAGATTTAACATGGAAACCTTGTAAAGGGAAAAACCACCTGGGACCCACAACTCAAAAATTGTTCACTCTTCTGAAGTGAGGTCAGTGAAAACCCAACCCTATTAAAGGTTAGAAAATAGACTGTAAGGTGTGACTTTGTTAGAGGATTTAACACTAACAGTTATCGTCCAACTAGCATTCACTATGGGGTTGACAGGATAACAAATGTGCATTCTATGAATGACATTACAAGACTTTCAAGTCTACTTGGTTAAGAGATTTACCTGATTACAATGGTTAAAATGTAAGAAAAGTTGATCTGATTACAAACAACTTGATTTGTAGATGCACAAATCTATATTATGCTCATTCAAATCTCTAATCAATATATCAATTATGTTCAACAATATTCAGTAACTTACTATCTCTCAGTTATAGCTTTCTGATGCTTGGCAATCTCTGTAGTTCAGTTTTCCTTAACTAGTTTGATCAGGCATGCATGAAGCTTGTTCATGCAATATCTCTGCAATATCCTTTCCTCTGGCATAAGTTTCATAATGAAACCCTAGTCTCTTAAATAGACAAGTAAACCATTTTCTTTTCATCCATCAGATTTTTCCACTTAATCTCCTTCATTGGTTTTGTTGCTTAAACATTCCTCGATTGATGTGTTAGTAACACGTTTCAAATATGTCCTTTAGATCTTCCTTGAATTTTTCTAGCCATTGATCTCGTAATAAACTTTATATTTCACCTCGTGATCATACACTTTACAGCTCATCAACTTCTATCGGCTAAACAAGTCATTTCATTCTTTTGTTCATACTCGGTTAACAAAGAAATGCATCGGTGAACACAAGCTTGGTTTATACTATGCTCAGTATACACTACACTGCTCCAGTGTATATTGGAATGCTTCATTAACCGTCAACACTACTTTGTAACATTTTTCTCCCAACTTCATAACAGATGAATGAAACATAATCAAGTTAACAATATGAAGTCATAGACTCATCAATAAGTTACCAAAGGTGTTCCTTATCCTCATCTATCATATCCATCTTCCTTAATGTAGATATCTTAGTTCTTCATCTTTCTCTTCTCTTCTACAGATGTGTTAGATGTTTGCAACTCCATGATAAGTACTGTCAAAACTAGTTGACATCAATGACAACATAAAACCAATTCAATTATCTTACATAACAGTTCAGTTCTCGGTGATCTCTAATCACTTGAAGTTCTACAATCAGGTTCTCAATCAGTTGTAGTTCATCAATGAAGGCATTTGTGGATCTCACTTGAGTGATCTGACATTGGCTCGTAAACTTATTAGAGCTGGTTACTATTGGCTAGCTATGAAGGAAGCTACAAAATATACTAAGGCTTATAAACAGTGTCAACTTCATGGGAATCTGATTCACGCTCCCGCAAAGGAGCTAATTCCATTCATCACTTTGTGGCCATTTCAACAATGGGCCTTTGATTTGGTGGGTTAGATTCATCCCTCTTCATCACATGGACACAAGTTCATTATCACTGCTACAGATTATTTCACTAAGTGGGTCGAGGCAATACCTTTGACCATAGCCAATGAAAAATTTGTAGCCATGTTTATATTGAATTACATCATCTGCAAGTATGGTGTGCCCTCCTCAATAATCACTAACAAAGGGGGGGAGTTCAAAAACAAGGATCTAAAAGAGCTCTACTCTAAGTTCAAGATTACTCATCATTGGTCTTCCATCTATTATCCTAGGGTAATGGACAAGCAGAAGCATCAAAGAAGGTGATCCTTAAGATCTTGCACCGCACAATTCATAAATTTGGATGAGACTAGCATCTCCAGATTAATTTGGCTCTATGGGCTTACTGCACAAGTATACAAACACCAACAGGGGCTACCCCCTTTGCTTTGGATTATGGGGTGGATGTTGTGCTACCTATTGAGGTCGATATTCCTACTCTACGAGTCTCTCTTAAGGGCCTCATCACTGATGATGACATTAGAATATCTCATCTACAAGAGCTAGAACTATTGGATAAATGTCAAAAAGTGGTGTTCGATCATCTCCGAGTATATCAGAAATGGATGTCCAAGAGCTACAATAAGAAAGTTAAACCAAGGGACTTCCAAATGGGTGATCTCATCTTGAGAGAAAACCCTAAGAATCAACAACAATAGATCTAGAAGAGAAAGTTTGAACCAAATTGGCTTGGTCTGTATATTGTTACTGTAACATTTGGGTTTGGAGCCTATCAACTCTCTACTACCGAAGGAGAATAGCTCAAAGAGCTAATCAACGCTCTACATCTGAAGTGATTCTACAGCTAAGACATCTTCTGAATGCTCCATGTACATACTCAATTCTGAGAAAATCCTAAAAATTGCAAAATGTCCTAAAAAAATCTATTATCTTGGTGAAAATTTGGTAAATAGGTGCTTTGATAATCTCAAAAATATCAAAAAAATTCAAAAATACAAAAAAACCAAAAAGATAAAAATACAAAAAAATAGAAAAAATAGAAAATTTGTCATTGATGAAAATCTGGTAAACATGCGTCATGGTAGAAAAAGTAATAAATTCGTACCAAGATGGTGAAAACTTGGTAAACAGGGGCATCTTATTTTAAAATGCTATACTTTTCACAGCACCACTTGGCTCTGTACAATTACTTTCCTACTTTTCTTCTTTTAGTTTGCTAGCTCATACACTTGCTCTTAGTTACCTTCGAGACTATGATCAACTCTACATGGATTGAAACTGGTCACACTTAGGGGCACCCTTACTAGTCTAGGGGGCACTATCCTATCATTTTTGGAGGATCTTCCTTGCATCAATCACCAGTGGTTCTCACTGCATCTTCCTACTAATGCTTACCTATCATATCTCTCTCTTCAAGGATCTTCCTTGTATCAATCATTAGTGGTTCTCACTATGTCTTCATGCTGATACTTAGTTAGCACTATGATCTCTCCTTGAGACTATCTCTCACATCAGTCACCAGTGGTCCTTACTGCATCTGTCTACTATCACCATCCTATTGAGACCTTTTTTCTTACGACATTTACTTCTGATCTAACATCAATCCGCTAAAACTAAAACTAAAATTAAACTTATGACTCTCTGGGACATGTTGAGCTTTTCTTTTTATGTGCTTGTCTTTTCTCTTCATCATTCCTCCTTGTGCAACTCAAAGATGTCTATTCTAACTAAGAGCTATGAGGATGGGAGGCATGATCTTTTCTTTTCTTTCTGTTTGATGGTTTAGTTCCAATGATCCAAGGAATCCATACAAAATGGGTGTCCACTATGACAGCCTCTATCTCATGTTAGGTGGCCATGTGTACCTCGACTCCTTTTATATGGAAACTTTGGTGAGGTTGGTTCTTCTCCTTGTCTATTTGAGTGACTTATTTATGCTATAAGTGAACTTCAAAATGCTCATCATGCGAAGTGAAAGTAAGGGTCACTATGAGAATTCTTAGTATGCTTCTCAATTACATAGAAAAAGTCAGTACTCTCACGTGTCTAGTGTGTTTGTATGGAAGCAACATTCAGGTCATCCTAGCAACTATGCTCTAATGCTTATGTTAACTTGCTAAATCAAAAGGAATAGGTGTTCAGGTCATTCTAGCTTCTTGTGCCTTAATGCTTACACCTCCTTCTGAAAAACCTAAGACTAATGTCATATTCATATTCTCATGATCATTGTGTCAGTGAGGGTTGTATGACATCCTATGACCATCCTATAATAAAAGCTCTATGATGATAACTATCTAATGGGTCTAGCAACTCAGTCCTAGGGATCACATGTAGCTTAGGCTTGCATTCTCATTCTAGGTTTGCATTTACAACAGTGCTTTGAGGCTCATTTCATTTTATCTTCTAGATTTGTATGAGGGTTCTCATCTCATGTCCTGAGTTCGTCATGACTGCACAAGTGTTCAATCCTTGCTCTTGATCTTCAAGAAAGTTCTTTTGGTTAGTACCTGTCATATGTTGTGATATCATGCATGAGATGTTAGTACCACATATTGCATACATTGCATCCACAAAGTGTATTATCATATATCATTGGCATATATCTACATCAACATATTCATATACATGTGCATCCATCATAAACATAAATCAAAACATATATTACATTTATTCATCTACCATCTATCATTACATTTTCCATTGCATACATACATCACAACAAATATGTGCATATTCATTTACATATTCATACATGTCCTACATTTCACATATACTCATCTAACCATTTGGGATACATCTCATAAAGCATAAAACATCCAAAGCAATAAATGACATGTACAATGATATCACAAGAATAGATCTCATATATATATATATATATATATATATATATATATATATATATATATATATATATATATATATATATATATATATATATATATATATATATATATATATATATATATATATCTGTGTGTGTGTGTGTGTGTGTGTGTGTGTGTGTGTGTGTGTGTGTGAATCAGAGTATCAGTATATAAAAATGGTGCTCCTGGAGCAAAGTCTATATCTCAAAAATAGGCTACAATACGATGATGTCTATACATCAGATCAATCATAGTGCTATAACTAGCTCTAGACATCGCCACTTGAAGGAGGTGGCATGTTTGGCTAAGGAGGTGCCTATGGAGGGGTTCCCTATGGTACATCTGGTGCTCCGACATACTCTAAAAATTGTGGCACCTGGTCTGCTAGCTCAAGAACTGCACCAATGTAAGCTACATAATAATACATTGCCTATGCAATCTCATATCGAGTCTCTATCTAAGACCTTGCCAGCTCCTCCTATAGCTCCCTCATCTCCCTATCTCTCTCCACTACCTGGGTATGTTAGATGGTGACCTGTATGTGGATATCACTCACCTCCCTCTATACCTGCTGAACTCTATCTCAGCTATGTTGTAGTGCATCCTATAGCTGTGTGACTGCATCTCTAGCAGGGGGACCATGTGCAACCTGATCCTGCATAAACTTGTATCCACCATTGACCTGTGCCTCTATGGTTAGAGGCTGCTATGGTGGAACATTGGTCTACAACCTCATCGATCTATCCTGCACTCCACTACTACTTGCCCCAAGATCTATCCTCATCCACCATGTAGGAATGGCTACATATGTCACCCTATGTCAGGGTACCTACTACTGCTATGGTGGAGGCTGCTCTACCTACTGCTATGGTGGTGGTTGTACCACCTGCTGACCCATGCCTACTAGATCTATGAACCTATGGTAAGGATGCACCATCAGATGCTTCTGATATGTTAGCATCATCCCACCATTAGCTACTACAGCCATATAATCCCATTTGGCTGGTGTCACCCATGTATCAATCATCGACTGATCCTAATCTAATCTTGCTGACCAACCCTTCTTCACCTCATCGGTGAAGTGGGTGTAAGAATAGTACTCCTAAGATATGTCTTGTGGCCTACCAAACTACCGTAGGACCTGTCATAATGGAAACTACTCAATAATGGTAATAGTGTGACCGATCAAAGGACGTGAACAAAAAATGTATGATAATTCATGTATGGCATCATCCTAGACCTCTGTACCTATCCGTGGCTGCCATGTAACTACAACCATGTCATCCAATTGAGCCCACCACTGCTTAGTCTTACCTAGTGCTGGTTGGGTCATAGGGCCACCGTACCTATAAATGTATGGCTCCAAGGGATATCTGGTGTCCTGGAACACTAGCCTACAAATAGAGAGATGCTCCCAGGCCCATATCTATGAATGAAGACACCTGCTTCCATGCTCTATGCATCCTGATATACAATCTTGTGCATTTCATGATACATCTGTGCTAACATGCACTGGCCCCATCCATATCTCATAGGTGGCTACTCCAACATCCGCTGTAATATCCGGACCTAGCCACACTCTAGTCTGTGCTGACCTCTATTTGGCATCAGATAGTAGCCCATAAATGTTGCTAATACCACTACCAACCTATGTCTGGGACTATAATCTCTGATCAAATCCTCCCAAGGGATCGCTCGGTCCATGACTAGATCATCCTGGAAGATCACCCGTAGCACTATAGTGCTCGTTCTTGGTTGTGTCATACTCCATGCGTGGCCTGTGGAATGGTACTCTGAGGATGTCCTCTGGTGTCATCATCATCTCTCCCTCAGGTAAGTGGAATGTGTTTGTTTATGAATGGAAACACTTGACAAGTGCCCCAATAGTCTATGATTCACCTGAATGTCAGGTACATCATGCAAGTATGATAGCCCTAATCCATCTATATGGGCAGACTCCGCATCATCCAACCATTGCACTAGCTCCCCAATGACTTTGTGGTGAGATTGAAACACAATGTCTAAGAAGTCAACCTATAATGCAAGTGACAAAACATGATAAGTATCTCAATCATGATGATTCTCAAAGAAAAATAGAATTAAAGCTATACGCCTATCCTAAAACTAGCTATCTGATGATCTACTTGGCTTGTTTTCACAAAATATGGTTTATAAATTTTGGGTTCTCTACTGTAGATTCCCCCATGAGGAGGTAGGAATCTCATGTGAGATTTCTCTATCGCATGAGCCTATGCTTCAGTTCACGTGAGGGATCATCCCTACGAAGGCTTTCCCACACGAGCCCTGGGTCCATTTCGCATGAGCCCGTAGAGAGCCTTATGCGAGGAAGTAATCTTTTTGTATATTCTCGCATGAGACTCCCCATCAGCCTATGCAAAGATTTCTCATGCGAGTTCTTGCGAGCAAGTTCCTAAACTGACTTAAGATTCTATCTAAGTCTAGTCAAAAGCATTACAAAATTGAAATGCAAGCTAAGTTATCAATTACTCACAGGTGGGTCATACATTACCCACTAGCTATGATGTCGAGAGCACTTGAACCTATGCAATTTCACTAGAACACTTTGCATCTTCTCTTAGAGCTCTCTTTTCCTCACAAAGTCAAAGGTTTCAAATGAATTGAAAATGACCCTTTTGGACCTTATATAGGTTTTGACCTAATTTTTAAAAGTGCTCAATTTTGCGCAAAAACTTCATCCTTGGCTAAATCAACCACTTTGAATCCATTTTTGGGATCAAAATTGAAATTTGACACCTCTATATAGCTCAAAATCATGTTTTAAAAATCTCTAGGACTGACATGATCAAATGCTTGTGCAGTCGACCTTCTGATGTTGTATTCTTGATAGAATCACATCTCATCATCATTTTCTTGACTTCTTCATCTTTTTAATCCAAAGTCAACTCTATTTAACTATAGTCAACTCTAGTCAACTATGGTCAAACTTGGTCAACAAGACCTCCACATCACTTTGGATCGCTTCTCAATCTTCTTGATTCTTCTGTAATCTATTCTGAATTCTTCTAGACCTCCAATTTTAGTGCTCTCTGCAACCTATTGTTGTCAATCACTTGTCTAATGTGTTATCTTTCGATATCACTCCTGAGGGGGTAGGATGATTACATCATTGAATCTTATCAAACCAGTCTTGAATAAATCTAATCTAAATAAAAAATTCCTCATTGCTAGGGGTATCTCATCACTTGGGGCATGTTCAATTTTTCATACCTCACGGTCAAAATTGGATGTTCCACCATCTTGAACCACTAGGGGCATCTCTGTGCCTTACATCTTATCATTGTACTATTAGGTATCTGAGAAATCTAACTCAAATCCTTGAGGATCAAGCTTCATTCTGGAGATGGTTCTCAAAATATCTTTAGGCATCTGAGCAATCTAACTCAGATTCCTAGGAATCAAGACTCATTCTGGAGATGGTTCTTGAAATCTTTAGTAGGTACTGGGGAAATCTAACCCTGATTTCTGAAAGTGAAGCTTCATTCTAGAGATGGCTCTCAAAATCTCTTTAGGTATTGGGGCAATCTAACCTCAATCCCAAAAAGTCAAGCTTCATTCTAGAGATAGCTCTCAAAAGCTCTTTTAACCGGTATTAGGGCAATCTAACCCTGACTCCTAAAGATTGAGCCTCATTCTAGGGATAGTCTTACTAAAAGTGGTAATCTAACCAATGTCTTCACAATATAACTTAGACCTCGGAGAATCAAGATTCATTCTGGAGATGGTTCTACAACTCGATCTGATCAATGTCTTGGTAATCTAACCTTGACGTCTGAGGATTAAGCTTCATTCTGGAGATAATCTTGAAAACCTCATCAATTGTCACATCAGACTATTCTTTGAATTAATGCACTACTCGCACATCAATTCAAAGAGGGGCAAAATGTAATACCCCAAAATTGACATCTCGATATCTTAACCAATTTTGTTGTATTTAGTCTCATTCTATCAATTTATGAATCATCAAAGTCCTATTGTACTAGGAAATTCTGTCTTCTAATTGACTTTACTTGACTTAGTGTCAAATGTAGAAAACCTAAAATTTGCATCAATCACATATCATATTTAATTCCTAGCCCTTTAATTAAATTAAATCCACCTTCTTTAGCTAAAATACACATGAAAAAGGAATTAAATTATTCAAATAATTGAGAAAATCCACTTATGAGGCAATATTGTATTTATTTAAATTAAATATTCTCTCCAAAATCTTCTCTTTAGTTCAGAAAAGGAAACTTTTAGTTAATTGAAAATTCAAAAGGGACATAAAATAGTTAAAAGCTCCACACAAGCAAGAGCAAAAAGTAGATTGCCTCTCTATAGGAAACTTGCTATTCTAAGCTGAACTCTCATTCAATCTCTCCACCGTTCATCTGATTCAATCTCGACCATCGATTGAACCTATTGGTGTTTCAAAATGGCTTATGCTCTAAGGCTACCAATATACCCTCAGAAAGATTTTAGGAGTGGTTAGTTCCAAAATGTAAGTGATCTTAGGGAACCTAGACCAACTGTAGGGACAAGACTACCCTCTTCACTTCTGGCTCTGCAAAACTAAGGTGGGTGCATCTAACCCAGTGAAAACTATACTTCACACACCAAAGACTGGGTCTAAACAATAGATTGATAGTAAGAAAGTACTAAAGGCTAACCTCACATTCATTGACTCTCCATTACTATACGATGACAAAACCACACAACCAACAACTTAAAGCTTGAAAAGGTTATTGATTTCAATATTTGGAATGCAATAACTTCAACCAGTGTATGTTAACAAGAGGAATACTCATTTAGGCCAGTGCCTCATCCATTGGGCAATAGAGTCCTTAGACACAAAGACACACAAATTTGAGAATACCTAAGAATTCATAGCCATAAATACATTTATCCTAATCTTTACTGCTTAGAGAACATCCTTACATAGACAAGGGGCAAACTCATATCCCATTTAGAGCATTTTTTAATCCAATCCTAGATTAGAACTCAAGAATGAAGATACATACATAAAAACAATATGTAATGAGCTAGAAAACTCAAAGCTTACTTGACTTGACACAAAGGAGAGATAAGAATTAGATATTTATATTAAGTATGATGAATTCCTTCTGTGCATACAATGAATCACAAGACACCCTACTTGCAAACTATAGCTTAGAACTCCAACTTTCTTCTTTCATCAACAAACATTGAATCAAAAACTATTACAAACCCTTGGGACTAGAATCTCGGGACTGATTTTGAACTTTGAAACTGGAACCCCTACAAAATCAAAATTTCCACATTAAATACCATTGGTTACCTTGGAATCCCAAATAGGTTAGGATGCAACAAGCTACAAATAACCAGGGTAAGGGTTAGGGTTTCCACCCACCAAACAATTCAAACAGATCAGAAATTAATACATTGGAGGGAAAACCAAGCAACCCTGAGCAATCAGATCAAAAATTCAATCTTCACTTATGGTAATTCTTTTGGAAGTGTACTGAAGATCATGAAATTCCTAAAAATTCATCTGATTTGACCCCTACAACATGTCTCAAACATCATTTATTCATTCTCCCACAACACAACACTCCTCTACAATCAATCATCAAACACCTGGACCTCACCACAACAACTGCAAATCATTTCTATTAAGTTCGATCGTCGAAACATTCAATTTTGGTCCTTTTTATCACTGGAAAGCATTCAAATTTTCAAATCTATAGAGAACGGCTACTTTTATGGCGCTATCGACATATCAACGGCCCACATTCAGATCTGAACTTGGTTTATATTGTGACTGTTAGATGCTTTCCTTTTCCTAGGTTATGTTTTTACTTTATAAGAATCTGGTGAGTACGCGACTGAAAAACCTTCGCCCATTCATGAGAACTTTGAGAGCACTGCTAAATTATTTGGCTATATGCAAACATTGTTCACCAAATCACTAAGTCTTTAGACCCTTTTCCAAAACATCATGTGAACTAGTGAACAAAGCAAGCATTTGTCAGAACCGCCAAAACTTTATCCAAATCACCAAAAAGATTAAGAAATTTTACGAGGCCCACATCAAGAAGATTGACGGTTGTCTATTTTTCGCACAGACCTCCAAGATTCCTCTAGATCATAAGACAACCATTGGATGAAGAATCTTACACTGCTCTGAGAACTCTCTGACACTGAATGAAATCAATGGCTGTCTTAAGTTCGCATGTGTCAGAAAAAACCCTTAAGAACATACGTCAGTCGTCGATCCTCTGTCATTGTCAGAACTACTGAAACATGGAAATCCTCAGCCCTACTGACATAATCCAACTCATCACCATGTGGATGAATGAAAAGTAGACAACTCAGCACACCATGGCACATAAAAACCATCTGGCAATCAGACCCACCTTAATACTACCGCTTGAGAATAAAGTAACATCGATGGCTGGCATAAGATCTCAAAGCTCTAACACATCTCATGAGAACTTACACCAACCATTGATCAACTAAAGATGTCAGAACCCTCTGAGTCTCAGAAAATTAGGTCCCACTCATAACATATCTAGTCATTCACCCGTGGACCAATCAGATACCACCAAATCAGCACACCTGGCAGTGGACCCGCTTCATATGAAAGGCAACGTCATAAAGGAGAATCAATGGCAGTCTTAAGATCGCATGCCTCTGACACACCCTATGAGAAGATGTGCCCACCACTAGATTGAGATGGTGTTAGAGAGGCTGGGCCTAGGAAAATACAAAGGCCAAAAACATTAGAAAAATTAAGCGCTGGGCTCCAAACTTAGGAAATATTAACTGGGGAGACCTAGGCATAGTGGCAAATATTAAAGGGGCCCGAAAATAAAACCTTAGTCATAAGATCACATAACATGAAAAAGGCTCATGTGATCATGAAACAAAGTGATCAATTATTAGCACATGCGCTATTTAGGACTTTAGTGGCCTGAAAAAGTAACACAAAATTAGAACAGGGCCAGGGGCACACTAGGGTTTTTCTTAGTAATGGCTAGAAATTCAAAATTTTCACCTAGGGTTCTCAAACCAGAGACAAGGAAAAAGATGTAGAGGCCAGGAAAAAGGGTATGCAGCCATGAAAATTTTATAGGTGCTAACAGTGGCTCATACTCGGGGATGTGTATCTCCTGTAGATACAATGAGAAACTAAAATCTCCTAGAAGAGCATACCAACCAAAATTCTGACCCAAAAAACAAAAATAGATGACTGAACAAGGGAAAACCTAAACTACTGGTCATGGAAAAGATACTTCAGGAGAATTAAAACTTTAGGAATTGTCCATGAACAGGCAATTCCAAAGTACCACCAGTTAAATCCTTCAGGACATATGAATCTATCCCCCATTTTCTCTCAATAAGATAAGGACCCAACCAAATTGGATCAAACTTTCCATGCTTCCCCTTATCTTCCAATCTTGCATTCCACATCAGGACAAGGTCATCAACTTAAAAAGTTCTATGAGTAGCCCTCCTATCAAACAAATTCTTACATTATCTCTACAATGTTTCATTTCTTTCATGTGCATCCCTCCTTACCTCTTCCAACTAGATCAACTCATCCATCCTTACTCTCATCTCATCATTCAAGTCCTCATCATATGCCTAGATAAACTTATACATATGCAATAGATTATTTTGAGGCAATCTAGCACTTATTCCATATACCAAATCAAATGGAGCACAACCTATGGCCTTCTTTATAGTTACCCTATCAGCCCATAGTGCCCACCATAACTTTGAGTCCCATGCTTTCTTATTCTTGTCCAACACTCTCTTGAGAATCTTAATTAGACTTTTGTTACTTTACTCAGCTTGGCCATTTACTTGTGGATGATATGGGGAAGAAAATGAAATGTGTATCTCATATTGTTGACAAAAATCACTGAATTCTTGTGATCTAAAACACATCACATTATCAACCACAATTACCTCTGGGCAACCAAACTTGGTAAGGATGTTCTGTATCATAAAATATGCTACCACTTTGCTAGTAGCCTTTCTAGTAGGGATAGCTTCAACCCACTTAGTAAAATAGCCTGTTGCCACTAGTATGTAAGAATGTCCACCACTAGACTTGTTTGGAATTTCTCCAATAAAATCTATACCCCACTTCTGGAAAGGAGCTTGAACTGAAATAGGTCGGAGTGGCAAGTTTCCATTAAACTTCAACTTTCCAGAAAATCTCTGACATGCATCACATTTTCTTACAAACTGATGTGTATCCTTAAAAACTGTAGGCCACCAAAAACTAGACCTAAGGATCTTGTGAGCTATGGTCTTTGCCATATAGTGTCCTCCACAAACACCTTGGTGCATTTCCTTTAACAGAGCTTTAGATCTCTCATGGTCTATGCACTTTAGAAATATTCCTTCATTGCTTCTCCACCACAACTTACCATGTATAATGGCATACCTTGCAGATTGCAACTTGATAGTTCTCCTTCTATTTTCATCCATCTCAGGGGGAAGGATCAATTTCTACAAGTAACCAATAACATCTTTGTACCAGTCACAAGAATCCATATCACAAATATATGGCCTTTTTTCTTCTTCTAACACATTTATATGATTTGCAACTAAATTTCTTTGTGCCATTAATTTTGCAAGACCTAAGCCTCTTACCAACTTTGTAATCTAGATATCAATATTAAATTCTTGGATCCTATTGATCCATCTACATCTTTTCCTCAAAACTTCTTGTTGCACCAATATATCCTTAACTGTAGCATTAGGAACATAAGCAACCACCTTAGCTCCCACAAGGTAACATCTAGAAGCCTTGACTACTTTAACTAAGGCATAAGCCTATTTCTCAGTAATATCATATTTTAATTCTGCTGCTTGTAGGGATTTTCTAAAGAATGATATAGGTTGTTCATATCCATCTGAATTCTTCTACAATAAAACTACTGCAACTGTATGACAAGAAGCAAAAGAAAATATCTCCATGTGCTTACCATAATCAAGTGTCCTTAAAACTGGAGCATCCTTGATGGCCTTTTTGATACTTATGAAAGATTCATTTTCTTCTTCATTCCATTCAATCTTTTCTTCTTTTTTCAACATTCTAGAGATAGGGATACTGATTTCTACAAAATTTGTAACAAATCTCCTTATAAAGTTTACTTGACCAAAGAAGGAATGTATTCCTTTAACATTTCTAGGTGGTGAAAGCTTGTCTATAGCCATAACCCTTTCAGGGTCAATTCTCACTCCATCCTTGGATACAATATGTCCTAAGAGCTTTCCTTCCACAACACCAAAGGAACACTTCTTTGGATTCAAGGAAATCCCATACTCCAAAGCCCTAATAAAATTTTTCTCAAGATGTTCACAATGCTGACCTTCCTTATCTGAATATGTTGTGAAGTCATCCTGATATACCACTAGAAATTTGTTTATGAAGTCTACAAAGGCCACATCCATGGCTCTCTAAAAAGTAGCTCCTGCATTTGTCAGACCAAAAGGCAATCTAACATAAACATATGTTCCCCAAGGGGTAGTAAATGTAGTCTTGAATTGTTCTGATTCCTTGACCATGACCTAATTATATCCAGAGAAACCATCCATCATGGACATTAACTCTAATCCAGTAACCTTCTACAACATATTCTCCATGTTAGGCAAACCATAATTTTCCTTCAAAGAATTGACATTCAAATTCCTAAAATCAACACATAACCTAATGTCACCATTCTTTTTTCTAACTAGAACCAAGTTTGACACCCAAGTAGAATGTCTGACAGGCTTGATGATTCTAGCATCCATCATCTTTTTGAGTTCATCTTGCATTTTTGGTGCCAAGGTAGGATTCACAGGCCTTAAATTTTGCCTAAAAGGTTTGGTTCCTTCTTTCAATGGTATCTCATGCTGGAATAGGTCTTCTCTATAGGCTTTCAAATCATCATAAGACCATGCAAAGACATGTTTAAATTTTTTGAGAAGATCAATCAGATTATTCCTAGTTCTTTGGGACAAACATTTACCTATATAAACATTTTTAGGTATTTGACTTGTTCCTAAATTTACTTCCTCCAAATCATTTATCTTATGAAAAAATTTAGGAGAGCAAGTCCTTTCTTTATCATCAAATGACCTCTCAAGAGCAACCAATCCCCTTGGGATCCTATTTGACTTTAGTTGCAAAACTTCTTTCACAAGAACATTTTCTTTTCCATTTTTGATGTCAACGTAAGTGCTGAAATCCATCTCCTAACTATCAAAATGAGAATCACACTACAAAAACCTTACTATATCCTGATCATTAGAAAATACTTTCCAATTCTCAACATTGTCTGGGATAGAAGGCCTAGACTTGAACTCAATTTTGGATATCCCCACAAAAGTAATATCCTCTAGCCTTAATGCTATGTTGCCAATAAGTCAGCCATCATGTTTTGGCTCCTATCCACCCAATCAATTCCAAAGGCAGTGAAACTTTCAATTTCATCCCAAAAAGCATTTCTATATTGTTTCAGCCTTTGATTCTTAGATGCATACTTTGATCTAATCTAAGAAATTATTAACTCAGAATCACCAATCACCCTAAGATGTTTGATTCCATGTTTCGATGCTTATCTCAAACCAATCAATAGGGCCTCATATTCGGCAACATTATTTGTGCAAGGGAATAAGAGAGTGAAAGAAAACTTAAAAGTCTTACCATTTGGGGATATCAATAGCACTCCTGTTCCAACACCTTCCTTAGAACTTGCTCCATCAAAATACAGGGTCCATAAAACATTACCTTCTACCATGTTATTCTTATCATCAGCCAAAAGGATAGGCCTGATCTTCTCTTGCACCTCTTTCTCCTGAACTTGGAAAGAACCAATATCAGTGTTAACAAAGCAATTCATGTTATCCTCTTCATCCTCCTCAATCATACGAGGGGTTCTAGTTTCCCTTGAAACCTTCACACTTTCTCCTTCAATGTTAAAAGTGGAAAAAGACAAGTCACATTGAATACTTCCTCCCATAGAAGCACTCCATCTTCTAGATAATAACATTCCATACTGAGGGGGAATATCAACTACTAGAACACTCACAGTTAGTTTCTTATCAGGAAATGCTTCTAATTTATAAGGCAAAGCCTTAATGGTACCAATAACTGGCACTTCTCTTGAGTCCATGGCTTGGCATCTCCCATGAGGTGTATCAACCTTTAGCCCTAATGACTTCATGATCTCTACAGGCATGATAGTGTTTGATGCTCCAAAATCAATCATGAAATTCTTCAATAATTTTCCATTTATCATAAGGGACAAGAAAAAAGGATCAACTGTCCCTGATGTAGTATTTATAGCATTTGCATTCAAAAATATCTAAAAAATTTTAGAGACAATTTCTTCACTTTTACTATCAGGTGTGTCATCTAAAGAAGCCACATGCTTGTCACCTCTGTTCATTTCTTGGACCTTTATAGAAGAGGTACCATTTACCCAATCCAAATCTTTCACCTTATTTTCTTCTATCCTCATTGTTTCTAACAATGGAACCTTGACAATTATTTGTGAAAGCAATTTATTCATATCAATGGGAACATATGTATGGTTACCCATGTCATCCTTAATCATAGTGCCATCTTTATCTTCTACCTTGATAGTCAAGTTAGATTTACCTTTGTCTAGAAACTCATCATCCTTCTGAGGTATAGGAACAACTATCTCTGGTGTCTTTGCTTTACCTTGAGGTATTGTAGCAGGTCCCATCTTTTTTACTTTAACCTTACTGACAACACCAGCATCTTTCTCCTTTTCCTCATGTTGTTGTGTACTCTTTTCTGATTTCTTGATAAACATGCTACTTGGTTTACCATTTGTGCTTCCAAATGTCCTATTTCACAAATTGTAATTGCTCTCGGCTTGGGTGACCATGTCTGTAGTGATTTAAGAAATTTCCTCATTAGAGGGTCTCCTTAAGGAAACATGTTCCTCACACTTCACTGCACCATGTCCAACATCATCAAATTCTTCTTTCTCATCATTAGTAGAGTCAACCTCATCACATCCATGTGAAGAAGCCATTGCACAACCACTCTGATCATATTGCTTATCTTGTTCTTGGTTCTCAGATAAATTCAGAGCAATAACACAATGCTCTGGATTATGAGGAGATTAACAAGTAGTACACCATGGGATATCATCATTCATGTTAACTAAATTTATTTGCAAAGGATCAAGAATCCTATCATCAGGCCTATCCCTTTTAACTGGAAAAATGGGCTTGCCATCCTTCCACTGAGTATTGTATGGGTAATTCTACATTCTTGGTTTCCTGCTAAAATTACTTGAAATAGGCCGGTCATTTGTTGCAACCCTATTGTTTCTCTTTTCATCAGGCTTTAGATCCTCTAAAGCACTTAGAATCTACTTCAGATTATCCTCCTCCTTTGGCTTAAAATTAGCAGACCTTCCCATCTCTTTCTTATTTTGCACTTGAGGCTTATAATCATCTCTTCTCCCTAATTTTCCTGATATTCTTCTATTACTTTCTATGTTGATAGCCAACTTGTAAGCCTCCCCAAGATTTCTAGGGTTCTTATCCCTTAAAAGGTAACCCATCTTTGCATCAAAAGCATTTAAGTATGTCACAAGACACACCCTATCATCTAATCTGATAACTTGCAGGAGCCTATGCATAGCCTTTTGGAATCTTATATTAAATTCAAGGACCTCTTCATTCTAATTTTTCTTTATGTTATTGAATTCATTCAAAATAAAACCCTCATTTGTTTTATCTCCATAATGCTCCTCGAAACAATTCCTAAATTCATTCCAAGATCCTATACTAGCATGGGGCAATCCTCTAAACCAGTCCCTAGCATCCTCGGTCAAAGATTGAACAAATAACTTCATTACAACATCATCAGGCTCAACATTATAATCATCTATTACATCCATAAAATTTTTTAGATGTTCCTCACATGTGATGACATTGTTCCTAGCAAACTTTGGGAGCTTCTTTCTAATTTCATCAGGAATTACAGTAGGATAACAAGGAATACCAAAAAAGATAAGTTGTTTGTACCTTTCATAAATAGGACCTCCTTGAGGTGGATCCACTCCTTGAGATGTAGATGTCCTTGTGTTTGAACCAGCAAGAATTTTAGCAGCACCTAGAATGCCATTTGTTTGAGTTGCAAGGTTACCATGATTTCCACCTTGTCCCAAAAAGGAAGCAGCAACATTTGAAGGTCCTAAGGTATGCTTGAGAAAATCAATATTCTTCCTTATTTCTGTAGTAGTGGCCTCCAATTCTGCCTTCTCTAATTCTTTATCTAATATTTCTTTTTCCTTTCTATCCTTCTCAAGGTCTACATCTAATCTCAACCCTTGCTCTAATGGGTTTTCCACATGAACTTGTTCATTGATTTGAACTCCAAAAGCTTTCTATTTTCCTTTATCTCTAGGCCTAGTTATCTCATGTGTTCTCTACACAATAGGTTGTTCCTTTTCTCTTTCAGGCTCTGGGACAAAATTAATTGCCTCCAAATCCAACAATTGCCTCTTTAGCTAATCAGCCCTTATCAGGGCTTGTCTTACTCTATTTTCTTTATCTTTCTCTCTTTGTTGTCTGATAGCAACTTGTTCTTGGACTCTTTTTTCCAACTCATAGAGCTCTTCAAAGATTTCTTCTAATTTCAGGAGAGTAGTCTCAGATTCATCATCTCCCACTTGAAATTCATCCTCATACTGGTTCAATCCCAAATCAACAGCCTCTTCATATTCTAAAATATTTTCTTCTTGACCAGGCTTGGTTTGAGTTTCTTGTCTTGTATCCTTTTTATTTTTCCAAGTATGAGAAACATTTCTTTTCTTCTTTCCTCCCCTTTTCTGACTAGGCCTAGAAGTGCTTGGAATACCTTCTTCCATTCTATCTTCAGGATGCTCCTTTCTTCAAGACCTAGTACCTCTGTAACTCATTTTATAAATAATCTACTGACTAGCACTGCTGCAAAGATGCTTGAGTCACCACCCAAGAATATTGGGAATCTTACAATACTATTTCCTCACTAACAAATATCCAAATGAGCTTGACAAGACAAGGGACAAGAATAACCCTATTTCTTCCAATGATGACCTACTGGTTATTGTAGACTTGTGTAACATTCCCCAGTAGAGTCACCATCTTGTTGGTGTTTCAAAATGGCTTATGCTCTAAGGATGCCAATATACCCTCAGAAAGATTTTAGGAGTGGTTAGTTCCAAAATGTAAGTGATCTTAGGGTAACTCGACCAACTGTAGGGACAAGACTACCCTCTTCACTTCTAGCTCTGCAAAACCAAGGCGGGTGCACCTAACCCAGTGAAAACTATACTTCACACACCAAAGACTGGGTCTAAACAATAGATTGATAAAAAGAAAGTACTAAATGCTAACCTCACATTCATTGACTCTCTATTACTATACGGTGACAAAACCACACAACCAACAACTTAAAGCTTGAAAAGGTTATTGATTTCAATAGTTGGAATACAATAGCTTCAACCAGTGTATGTTAACAAGAGGAATACTCATTTAGGCCAGTGCATCATCCATTGGACAATAGAGTCCTTAGACACAAAGACACACAAATTTGAGAATACCTGAGAATTCATAGCCATAAATACATTTATCCTAATCTTTACTTCTTAGAGAACATCCTTACATAGACAAGGGGAAAACTCATATCCCATTTAGAGCATTGTTTAATACAATCCTAGATCAGAACTCAAGAATGAAGATACATACATAAAAATAATATGTAATGAGCTAAAAAAATCAAAGCTTACTTGACTTGACACAAATGAGAGATAAGAATCAGATATTTATATTAAGTATGATGAATTCCTTTTGTGCATACAATGAATCACAAGACACCCTGCTTGCAAACTACAACTTAGACCTACAACTTTCTTCTTTCATCAACAAACACTGAATCAAAAACTATTACAAACCCTTGGGACCAGAAACTTGGGACTGATTTTGAACTTTGAAACTAGAACCCCTACAAAATCAAAATTTCCACATTAAATACCACTGGTTACCTTGGAATCCCAAACAAGTTAGGATGCAAAAAGCTATGGATAACCAAGGTAAGGGTTAGGGTTTCCACCCACCAAACAATTCAAATAGATCATAAATTAATACATTGGAGGGAAAACTGAGCAACCCTAAGCAATCAGATAAAAAATTCAATCTTCACTTATGGTAATTCTTCTGGAAATGTACTAAAGATCATGAAATTCCTACAAATTCATCTGATTTGACCATTGCAACATGCCTCAAGCACCATTTATTCATTAACCCATGGCACAACACTCCTCTACAATCAATCATCAAACACCTGGACCTCACCACAACAATTGCAAATCATTTCTATTAAGTTCGGTCATTGAAACATTCAATTTTGGTCCTTTCTATTGCTAGAAAGCATTCAAATTTTCAAATCTACAGAGAACAGCTACTTTTATGGCACTAATGACATATCAATGACACACATTCAAATCTAAACTTGGTTTATATCGTGACCGTTAGATGCTTTCCTTTTCTTGGGTTATGTTTTTACTTTATAAGAATCTGGCGAGTACACGACTGAAAAACCTTCGCCCATTCATGAGAAATTTGAGAGCACCACTAAATTATTTGGCTATACATGAACACTGTTTGCCAAATCACTAAGTCTTTAAACCCTTTTCCAAAACATCATGCAAACCAGTGAACAAAGCAAGCATTTGTTAGAACCGCCAAAACTTTATCCAAACCGCCAAAAAGATTGAGAAATTTTACTAGGCCCGCATCAAGAAGATCGATGGTTGTCTATTTTTTGCACAAACCTCCAAGATTCCTCTAGATCATAAGACAACCATCAGATGAAGAATCTTACCCTGCTTTGAAAACCCTCTGACACCGAATGAAATCAACAATTGTGTTAAGTTCGCATGTGTCAAAAAAACCCCTAAGAACATACATCAACCGTCGATCCTTTGTCATTGTCAGAACTACTAAAACATGGAAATCCTCAGCCCCACTGACATAATCCAACTCATCACCATGTGGATGAATGAAAAGAAGACAACTCAGCACACCATGGCACATAAAAACCATCTGGTAATCGGACCCACCTTAATACTGCCGCCTGAGAATAAAGTAACATCGACGACTGGTGTAAGATCTCAAAGCTCTGACACATCTCATGATAACTTATGCCAATCGTTGATCAACTATAGATGTCAGAACCCTCTGAGTCTTAGAAAATTAGGTCCCACTAATATCATATCCAATCATTCACCTGTGGACCAATCAGATACCGCCAAATCAGCACACTTGGCAGTGGACCCGCTTCATATGAAAGGCAACATCATAAAGGAGAATCGACGACAGTCTTAAGATTGCATGCCTCTGACACACCCTATGAGAAGATGCACCCACCATTAGATTGAGATGGTGTGAGAGAGGCTGGGCCCGGGAAAATACAAAGGTTGAAAACATTAGAAAAATCAAGCGCTAGGACTTAGGAAAATATTAAACCTGTCGGGCTCCAAACTTAGGAAATATTAACTGGGGAGACCTAGGCATAGCGGCAAATATTAAAGGGGCCCAAAAATAAAACCTTAGTTGCAAGATCGCATAACATGAAAAAGGCTCATGCAATCATGCAACAAAGTGGTCAATAATTAGCACGTGCGCTATTTAGGACTTTAGTGGCCTGAAAAAGTAACACAAAATTAGAACAGGGCCAGGGCACACTAGGGTTTTTCTTAGTAATAGCTAGAAATTCAAAATTTTCACCTAGGGTTCTCAAACCAGAGACAAGGGAAAAGATGCAAAGGCTAGGAAAAAGGGTATGTAGCCATGAAAATTTTACAGGTGCTAACAGAACCTGAGACTCTATAAAAGAAACCTCATTGCTCATTCAAAGGATCCCAATTTTTGAGCAATGAAGTGATGTCGCATTCTCATTGATTCATGTTTACATTCAAGGCTTTCATTTGCATTGTTAATTTGATAATCATCTTAGATTAATATCATGGTTAGCTTAAATATGCACTTCATTTCTTAATCTAGTTTTCTATCAAAGTTTTAGATTAATTGCATATCTCATTTCTAGATTAATCTTGCACATTCATTTCTAGATTAAACTGCATTAATCCTCCATTCTAGTGCTAGTCTATGGTTGTTTGACTCTTGATTCTAACAAAAAATCCCGAACCCTACCTAGATAAGAGGCAATAGGTCGAATCATCCAAATAGGAAAGATGAATAATCTCATATTCATTCTTTTCTATAGTTGGTGAACAATGACTATGTTGAAGTGTGAGGCTAAATTAGAGGCCCATATTTAGCTTATATAGAAATATCACATTTATAAATAGGTCATTTTGGGGCTATATTTACATTTTGTTAATCCTTAGATTTTAGTTTTCAGATTTACATCAGTCATTTGAAGGAGTTATCATTCATTTTCAGTCATTGTTTGGTTGCATTATGGATAGTTGAAAAGTCAAAATCCTCACTCCATATAACTACCATGAATGGAAATAATCTTTATGTGATCACTTGTTGAGTATTACATTGCTTAGAATGACTCTTGGGCAAGATCAAGAACTAGTTACAGGTGTTGTAGAAAGGATAAAATGGTTTGATCAAAGGGATAAAGCATTTGGCTCTCTTAGATCATCCATCTCTCATGATTTTCTATTTCACATTGCATCTTGCACACATCCTCATGATTCTTGGGTCATATTGGAGAGAATCTTTGGTAAACCTGGTAGAATGAGAAAATTCAAATTGGAGAATAAGGTCATAGGTCTAAATCTTAGTGATTTTGACAATATTCAAGACTTTTTCTCTAAGTTCAATTCTATTAGATTGGAGCTTTCTACTTGCACTAGTACATTTGAGCCCTTTTTCCGATGACATACCATCAGAATTATGACTATATACCGTCGATAAAGTGACACCACCCAATGTCACAGTTTTGTAGTCAGAAAAAATGATAGTTTTGATTAGCGTCATAATTATGATGAGAATGGACATCACAAGAAGGGGGTGCCAACAAGGTGAACCTATCATCAAACCTATTTGTGGCCATCACAATTGGGATGCCTATGCATCACAAAAAATACAAACGATGGCAACCCGTCAGAATCTTCCGATGGATCACTGTCATTTGTAGTTTGTTTACTGACGAAGATGCTATTAATGCAACAATATCCATTGGAAGTTATGATGACTATCCAAAATTTGTAGTTTTTAACAACAATGATTTTGTACATGCAACAAAGACCCATCAGAAGTTTACGATGTATATCTGTCATTTATATTTTTTTACCAACATCGATATTGTACATGCAATGACTGAATGTTGGATTGTTCTGATAGATAACCATCATTGTTTTATGGTAATCGTAGTTGTGATGAAAATCATTTTTTATATATATATATTTGTCGATCAAGTTGGTATCGATTCAGAACAGTGTTCTTGCAGGTCTGGTTCTTGCTCGTGATTTGGTTATGGATCATTTAGAGATGAATTTGTAGTAGATTTGGTAGTGGCTCATGGATTATTGAGTTGAGTCTAGAGACTTGGATTTGGAATGAATCCTACCGAATCAAGGTTTTTTACAGTGACTGCTCTAGGACAAGAAGCTAGTGCAGTGATCAAAGATGCATTCTTCCTGATGTGTTCATGGGATATATGCAGACCTAATTGCATTCAGATCTAATTTGAGTGACTTCTTGACTTCTTTGGTTTGAATTGGATGTGCTTTGTTCCTATGGAGTGTCCCAATGACTTGACTTGGAGTTTGATTAGACTATGCATTGATCGACTTGAAGAAAAAATTGAGCTACTCTTTGCATTATTGTTGAGATCAGGTTGTGACGGATCACTAGGATCATCTACCATTTTTTCCATAGTTTCAAATGAGTTAGATGTGATGTTGAGAGAGTGACATCTAGAACTTGCACATTGGAGATTTGTAGATCACTATGGTGTTTGTGATGACTTGGGAGAAGTCTTCTTCTTGGTGAACTGAGCTGAGAGACTTAGATTACAAAAATTGGGTCATTTGATGCAACTTATGAGACATTGGATGCCTCTTCACAACAAGTTCATGGTGCGGTCTGTGGTGTTTCTTTGTGACTGGGTTCTTGGCAGAGACCTGTTGATTTGGTAGCCATTGAGATGGATCGATATATATTTGTTGTACATGGATTGAGATCTTAAATTATTGAGCTTCTCTTTGTTTTGAGAATAGTTTAACATTCTCTAATTAACAAGTCCAACCACGTGAAGGTGGAAGCTCATCTGACCCCTCGTAGGAGCCTCTTATGACCCTTTACAATATTTTAAGACCTCTAAGATGTATTCTTAGGGATCGTAAAGGGTTGTTAAGGGTCATAAGGGGTCCTGAGAAACAACAGCCAAGAAACATAAATGTAGGCATCATGGTCACAATTTTTTGGAAACACAATATAATTGAGTGGTATACCTAGATGATGCAATGCAACCACTACTCCTCTAGTTCTAAGTCGACACTACTGTAAACAAAACCCATATGATAAAAAATAAATTTAGAGAGCATAGGAGGAGAGCGATAACAACCAAAATAATATAGGGACCCTGTATTATTTTGGTCATTACGAACCTCCTCCGCTCTCTAAATTTATTATTTATCTATGGGTTTGTTTACCACAGTGTAAACTTGGAGCCAGAGGAGTGATATATAGTTGTGTTGCATCATGTGGGTATACCATTCAATTATGTTGTGTCTCCAAAAAATTGTGACCATGATTCCTACATTTATGTTTCTCAACTATTGTGATATCACATTTATATTTCTCATTTTTCATATTTATATGCATGTTCTTTATGTGTATCTTCTAGAAATTTCTAAAAAAAATCTAGTATCTACAATAGCCCTCTATTAACCACATTTACACATATGGTCCCAACAAAGTAGTTCACAAACTACATAAAGAAGGCATCACAGAATTATGATTTCTACTTTCGCCATTGAAGCAATCTTGGTGGCACTAGCTGCCTCTTGAGCCTTGCACAAGTTGCACTCATTTCCTACATTAGGTATAGATGTAGATGGGGTAGATGTAAATGTAGTTTGATTGACCCACCAAAAGTATTGACATCCACTATTTCCCTACAATACCAAATGTACATCAGTTCTTCATAAAATGATTAGTTGTCACATTATTTTAAACATAAAATATAATTACGTATCCAAACCTTTTTCCTATTTTGAAAAACCAAAAATTGATGCCCAAGATTACTTGTTGTGCATGACGTCTTCAACATGCATGGGCCAAGATCATATTGACACATATGCACATTGAACGAAGTCATCGATGCTATTTCGACAAATATCGCATTATCACAAATATTGCATTGCCATTATTTTGTTCATTCATACTAATTATAATTACAATAAAAAGAAACATACTAATGTAGACTTGCACATTTTTTGGCTAAGTTGAAGTCTTTGGTTTAAATCACTAGACACTCAAAAAAAATGACAAACCAATGACAACCATGCAATAAATAGCAATTACTAAGCAATTTAGAATTAGCTCACTCCATTGCAGGGAACAAATAGAATCCCCTATGATTTAACATCATGGATGTGCAAGGAAATAGAAAATTAGTAAAAGCAACTCTCATAAGATAATATTTAGATTAAATGCATTGATATAAAAAAATACCCCAGAAAATTATAAAGAAAGGTAATTTTCTTAATCACGTCACTAATTTGTGCATGTCTAAATACTGGTGTGTTTCAAGTGATTTGATTCTTGTCATGCCCACTATAAATGAGAAAAGTCTTAACTAGTGAGGTTGTTTAAGCATATAGAGATTAAAAACACTCTTTTAGAATGAAATTTCTCTTAACAAAAGAGCAAAGATATATAAGTAGGACATATAAAACAAGGTGAACAAGAGTAGTGCATATAAAACAATCGTTAGAACATGCCAAACATCTGACATAATTGTACATTTCATTCATGTCATTGATATTCTTCTTCATCCATCTCATCATCAAGATCACTGTCGTCGATGACATCATCACCACCACTATCATCGCCATCATCATCGTCATCACCATTAACATCATCATCATCATTATCATCATCATCCGCATCAGTAGCAACATTATTGTTATCAGTAGCAGCATCATGGTCATCTTCTTCTTCATATTCTTCTTCGACTAGCTCTCGATCATGATCATTATCTACATCATCTGTTAGAAAGTAAAGTCCACCAAGATAACTGAGAGGGGGGGGGTGTGAATCAGTTATCAGATAATTATAACTTTTATCAACTTCAACACCATTAAACCATGTAAGCAATATAATTACCAACCATAGAAAGATATTCATACACAATAACACAATGACATAAGATATGTTGACTAGGGAACCTCTTGATCAAAGAGTAAACCCTGGTGGGAATGCTACCCACAAAAGATGTGCTAATATGAATATTCCTTGTGAAAAGATGGACTCTGTTAGGAGTCTTATGAAATACATTTAGTACATATGAATCCCTTTTAAGAGATTTTGAATCCCTATTAAAAGATTCTAACCCTGTTAAGAGTTATGGAAGACAAAAGGACCCACTGCCCAAATAGCTTCAGGGTAAGATCACTGATCACACTGTCCAAATAATCTTTGTATTACTCAACAGAATAATATGTTACCTCTTCTCTGACTGTGCCAAACTGCACTCACTATTACACCAGATCTCAATTTTAGATCTCTATACTTCGCATGTCTTCCTTCACAATTCGCTTTCACATTTAGCTCTTTTCTCCACTTCATATTCATCCACTGCTATAAAAAAAGGAAAAAAACTCCTTCCTTTATACCAAACTCAAATAATTACAAATGAGTCGGCATACAATTACAAAATAAAAGTTTCCACATACTACATTAAAATTACACAAAACTGTCAGCTTCCAACTACAATAATTCTCCGCTCGTGCGACCTCAAAGTTTTCACCATCATCCACATCACTGTCAATGTGTCTTCAACTTCCCTTTAACTATGAAAAACTAGATTCCATCCCGATTAGGAGATATCATCCGATTTCCACAAACCGCTACTCAAGAACACTGCCTGAATACTGCTTCCACCAAAATGCTCATAACTTCCATGAATAAATGAATTATTGTATGCGCTCTTAACCATAGACATATAACATATCAAAGTATATGTCCTCAACATCGCATAGCTCCAACTAGAATATCACACGTGCGCTAATTCAAACTCTGTCTGCTTCTCTGCAAGTCTCTGATAAATCACTGTGTTGACATCAATGATAATCATAGTCATGAATGCAACAAAAATTGCTACAGAATGGCTGCCAAACATTTAGCATTCATTCCTAACAATCTCCCCCATTGGCATTGATGGCAAAATAGATGAAAAAAATATCCAATGTTCCAAAAATCCAGTACTGCAACACGGTTGCTTCAAGTCCTCTTAATCAATCAAATCTTGCTTCGTTTTCCTATTCAGATAGTACAAATAGTTTTTTTCATGTAAACTTCTCTCCCATTGACATCAATGATAGAAATCTCATCATTATGTCAACAACAACTCTAATGTCAAAAGACAATATTCAGAAAATACATTCACTAGAGTCCTCATGACTCAACTCAGATACATATACTCCCTCATAGAGGAAGTACCAACATCTAGTCCAGAAGAAAGATAAGGCCCATATACCACTAGACAGATGCAACCAACTACATCACTTCTCAAAAGTAGGCTAGGGCATAACCCCAAGAATACCTGTCAGATACTCAAATGTATCCTTAGGCAAAGGTTTTGTAAATATATTTGTTATCTGCTCCTTTATACTTATGTACTCAAGTCTAACTTCCTTCTCAACAACTTTCTCTCTTACAACATGATACTTAATCTCTATATGTTTTGTCTTAGAATGTAATACAAGGTTCTTAGACATACTAACTATGCTGGTGTTGTCACAATGTATGATAACAGGTTCAACAAACTTTATTGTAATATCCTTCAGCATTTGCTTCATCCAAATTATCTAGTTATATTTGTTTTCTGCTTCAATCACTCATCTATTCCTTCTTTTTGCAATACCATTTTGTTCATGTGTTCTAGGGGCTGAAAATTGTCTCCTAATGCTATTTTTTTACAAAAAGTGTTAAACTCTCTAAAAGTAAATTTTCCACCTCTATCAGATCTCAAACATTTAATCTTCATTCTAGATTCATTCTCAACTTTATTCTTAACGATCTTAAACTTATCAAATGTTTTGGACTTTTCTTTAAGAAATGCAATCCACATCATTCTTGTAAAATCATCAACAAGAATCAAGAAATTCCTTTCTCCATAGAATCCTCTAGTCCTAGTAGGACCACTCAAGTCTATATGAACAATCTCTAGCTTTTCTATAGATGTAAACTTCTTACTGGGAAAAGAACTTCTCTTCTGTTTAGCCATCACACATTCTTTGCAAATCATGTTAGTAGGCTTCATAATTTTAGGCAAATCTCTTACTGCAAAAGTAGTACTTACTTTCACAATGTTATCAAAGTTTATATGACAAAACCTTCTATGCCATAACCAACTATCATCAATCTTAGTAATCAAACATGTCATCTCAGTAGGATTCAACTGAAATACATTACCTCTAGTTCTAGATCTAGTTCCAATCAGATTTCCATCTTTATCCTTTATCACATAAATTTTCTCAGTAAACCAAACTTGATATCCCTTCTCAACTAACTATCCAACACTCAAAATATTATGTTTCAATTCATCCAAAAAATAAACATCATTAGTATTAGTCTTTCCATCAAGAGCAATAGATCATATACTTTAATCAAGCAAGGTGCATTGTTTCCAACTCTAACAACTCCTCCATCATATTCATTAAAATTTATGAACTTTTTTATGTCTCCAATCATATGATGTGAACAACCACTATCTATAGTCCAACCAACTTTCTTTTCAACTTGAGAAACTAAGGCTTTTTCTTCCTTAACATCAATTTCAAGATTCTCTTCTTTAATTGCTACAAATCTTATGTCATCATTATTCTCAGTATCACTTTCAATTAGAGTTCTCTCTATACTAGCTTCAATATCTTCATCATTAGCATAATACCATTCCTTAGATCTTCTAGGTTTGAAATTGTTTTTGTACTTTTTAACTCTCTTAGGACATTTAGATGCAAAATGACCATATTCTTGACAAGTCCAACATTTAAAATTTTTCTTACCATCTAGTTCTCTCTTCACAAGCAAGGCAATACCTTCTTCAATCTTCTTGTCTTCTTCATTTCTAGATCTATTGCTGCCAACATAATCTCCGCTCACATTGATGCTTCTTGACAAAGTAGGGTGAACACTAAGAGCACTGAATGTTGTCTCCATTCTAGGTAAGTCTCCTGATAACCTCAGGTTCATCTCTGCGGCTTCCAATCTTCCAAGAAGAGTCTCTCTTGTAAATTTTGTAGTACAAGGTATAATTTTTTCAATCATCTATGTTGTCTACTTAAATACCAGAGTCAATGTCCTCAAAATTTTCCATATCACTTCATTGTCTGTCTTTGTTCCTCCACAAGATTTTATGCCTATAACAATTTATGACATTCTACCAATATAGCTTCTAACAAATTCATCTTCCAACATTCTTATATCTTCAAATGCACATATCCAATTATGTAATCTAACTCTTTTTGCATGTTGATCACCTTCAAAAGTAGAGTATAAAGCATTCCAAATTTCATGAAATTTTTTCAAACATTTTACCTGACTGTACTCATTCTCCGGAAGGGCTGTCAAAAGTGCTTCTCTTGCAAGTATGTTACACATGAATAGATCTCTCTCATCAGTAGTACATGTTTCAATATTTTCCTCTTCAATGATAGTCTTATCATTCTTTGTAATCAACCAATAACCTGGTCCTAAACACAGTAGGTGTGTCTTCATCTTTTCTTTCCAGCTATCAAAATTTACTCCATCAAACTTAGGGCTTTCTTTCTTGAAATTAACCATGGATCTCCTTAAGCTGTTAAACTTCTTTTTCAAGGACCTGCTGCTCTGATACCAATTTTTAGAAAGTAAAGTCAACCAAGATAACTGAGAGGAGGGGGGGTGAATCAGTTATCAGATAATTATAACTTTTATCAACTTCAACACCATTAAACCATGTAAGCAATATAATTACCGACCATAGAAAGATATTCGTACACAATAACACAATGACACAAGATATGTTAACTAGGGAACCTCTTGATCAAAGAGTAAACCCTGGTGGGAATGATACCCATAAAAGATGAACTAATATGAATATTCCTTGTGAAAGGATGGACTCTATTAGGAGTCTTATGAAATACATTCAGTACATATGAATCCCTGTTAGGAGATTTTGAATCCCTGTTAAAAGATTGTAACCCTGTTAAGAGTTATGGAAGATAGAAGGACCCACTTCCCAAATAGCTTTAGTGTAAGATCATTGAATACACTATCCAAATAATTTTTGTACTACTCAATATAATAATATGTTACCTCTTCTTTGACTATGCCAAACCGCACTCACTGTTACACCAGATCTCAATTTTAGATGTTTGTACTTCGCATGTCTTCCTTCACAATTCGCTTTCACATTTAGCTCTTTTCTTCACTTCATATTCATCCACTACTATACAAAAAGGAAAAACATTCCTTCCTTTATACCACACTCAAATAATTACAAATGAGTCGACATACAATTACAAAATAAAAGTTTCCACACACTACATCAAAATTACACAAAAATGTCAGCTTCCAACTACAATAATTCTCCACTCATGTGACCTCAAATTTTGTGCTATCATCCACATCGGTATCAATGTGTCTTCAACTTCCTTTTAAATGCACCAAACCAGATTGCTTTCTAATTAGGAGATATCATCCAATTTCCACAAACCGCTACTCAGGAACACTGCCTAACTACTGCTTCCACCAAAATGCTCATAACTTCCATGAATAAATAAATTACTATCTATGCTCTTAACCATTGACATATAAAATATCAAAGAGTATATCCTCAACATCACATAGCTCCAACTACAATATCCCATGTGCACTAATTCAAACTCTATCTGCTTCTCTACAAGTCTCTACTAAATCACTGTGTTGACATCAATGACAATTATAGTCATGAATGCAACAACAACTGCTACAGAATGGCTTCCAAACATTTATCATTCATTCCTAACATCATCTTCCACTTCTTCATCTTCCTCAGTATCTTCTTCCATCGCATTATACTTTATCAGCCTTCCTCTTGGATCATGTCTAACAACAAATGACAGACCCGGTTTATGTGAAACCTCTGAGTAAAATACCTTCTGACATTGGCTTGGAAGAACATAGGGCTCTTCTCCAACTGACTCAAACAACCTTGTATTAATCATTGGAAATTTATTTTCATGTTCAATAACAGTTCTATCGGGATCATTTTTATTGAGTCATATTCTGTACCATTTCACAACGAAAAGAACTAATTTGAAGGAATTAAAGTCATAGTCAAGTATATCGACCAAAATACCATAGTATCAATTTTTCAAATCTCAAGGATGTAAGTCATTTTTTAGATGAAATATTAGTCACCTGGAACACTGCACTTATCCCAAAATCACAAGTTCTCTTTGTGTCATCCAACCTTTTGATGCAAAATTTATAACCATTAAAAAACATAGCCTTGTGGTGTTTCACCTACAATAATGCCAAACATGTATAAATTATTACATCATGAGTTGAAAAACATACAGTTGATTAATTAACAAATTTATAAGTACCTGGTGATCTCTTAAACCATATGCTAAATCTATTTCCTTTTGTGTAACATTGGGATCTCCATTATGATGAGCTTGTATAGCCAATGAAGATACAAATTACCATGTTAATCTATGACCATCATGCTAACATCATTCAATCCATACCATCATCCAATCTTGATTGTTTGCAATAAATAAATGTATTACATCCTACTCTTTAGCAATTGTACAAAAGTAAATAGATGAATTACAATAGATTTATTTTGAAGATTAAGAATTAATTAACTACAATAACATCTCATAATTTATTACCTTTCAGTTTCCTAAATCTATCATTGCCCACCAAGTACTACCCTTCAAATTTTTTAATTGAGTTGAGATCCCAAATGCAATCTTCATGGGTTTTTTCTGCAAGATTAGGAAGATATTGAGTAACGTACACCATCATCTGGTATACCATATATCCCTCAACCATAGAACCCTCAGGACGTGCTCTTTGTTGTACCAAACCCTTCAAAAATTTCAAGTGTCTCTCAACCATCCACATTGACCTATCATGTACAAGTCCACATAATTCAATTTCCTCAACTTGGTGTATGAGGTAGTGTTCTTGTGCATTGAAAAAAGCTAGAGGTAAACACTTTTGCATTTCACACATTGATCGACAAATTTCTTTCTTCTAATATTTTATATCTTTTTTATGGAATTTTTTAGATGACAACCACCTACAAGGGATTGAAGACATAAATATATAAATATGAGACTTTACAATATATTACTTGTTTGATATATTGAACAAATATCACTGCTTACCTCTTGTATTTTCCAAGATCATATATCACTTGTTTTATATTATTGTCAAAGTTCTCTAGGAGAGATAGGGGTAGCAAATACTGCAACCATTGTCAACTGATCATTTCATACAATGAAATTTGAATGCAATTACAAAAATATATTGTAAATATAAAAGACTGTGACTTACCATGATAAAGGTATGTCAATCATGCATTTTCATCCCTGACCCAAAATCATTTTTTTTATATGAGATTTCTTATATCCGCAACAAATCTTATAGGAAATTGAATTTTTCAGATCACTTCTTTTATGGCATTACTTTATTGCTCTATTAATAACCAAGGAAGAGCACTTGCATTAATCTAGTCTCCATTGCTATTTGATTCAATGGTAATTTCATTGCATGATTGGAATCATGAATGCCACTATAAATTTTGCAAAGTTTTTCTTTGTCACACCTTCTGTCCAATATTTTCCACAATGTCTCTGTTACATTCTTTCCAATATGCATAGTATCAAACAAGTGTACAATTTGTAGATTCTCATAGTAGGGTAACCTACTAAATTCTATGGGATAACATTTTAGTCCCTTTGGAAGCTGGTTGGTGATGCCTTCATGACCTTCAAGATCATCAACTACATAATTAGCCAACAAAATACAATCAAAATATATAATTTTCAAACATCGACCATTATGTGGAATGATATTACCTCGAATTCTATTATATTCCAATTGCCATAGGTGAGGTGTCATTCTTCGGGGCTTTGATGTAGTCTCTTCTTTCCCATTGAAAATATGTCTTTCTGCACTTTGATACTTATGATTTCTAGAGAGGAACTGCTTATACTCATCAAACACCTATTTTCTTAAACTTTTGGAATGACAGGATTTCATCTTTGGACCACACATTAGACATGCAAATTTTCCCTTTGTTTGAAGACCTACAAGATAATGATACAATTGGATTAAATATGTATATTTTTAGAATTTGAATTATTACGTACAACTAGAATTCACCATAACATACCATAGAAAGGTGTCAACCCTAGAGCATCATGAATTGTCCATACAAGCATTGCATGAAATTAAAATTGTCTTTGTCCAATTGGTCAAGAGATGTCATACATAGTGAAACCATTCCATAACACCAATAACTCATCGATAAGAGGCACAATATATACATTCATATCTTTCACTTGGTACTTACCTAGTTGAATTAACAACAACATCATATAATTATTGGAGCCATTGCACTCCAAGACTTATAATTACATGTAGATAACTATAAAATAATAAGATACCTAGAACAATCATTGCCAACATAATGTGCTCCCTCTTTATTGACATCCATGGAGGAAGGTTTTTGTTTATAAAAAAAATAGTCCACACTGAGTAAATGGATCTCATCTCTCCATGTAGATTAACACCATTTGATGCCAGAGAAAGCTTGAGATTTCGAGGTTCCTCTTTAAAGTGTGGCCACTTTTCCTCTATGTCTATAAATGATAAACCATCTACAAACATTCGAATAATGTCATCTCGACTCCTATCATGTGCATGATAATTCATAAATTGTGCCAAGCTATTGCACCTGAATAATCATTTCAAACATGAAATAATGAGGATGTGACAAAGAACCTTGTGAGGAACCTTTTTTGTCATTTGATCATCTCAATATTTTCTTGTATGGCATTCAGGACATTCTGTTACATTTTCATGTTCTTTATAATAAATAATATGATCTTCGGGACAAGCATCTATTGTTTGATACTCCATTCCAATATGTTTCATAGTGGCACATAATTCTTGGTATGAGTGAGGGAGAACATTTGATGGTGGTAACAAAAAGTCACCTGTCAATTTGCAACAAATAATATAAGTCAATACTATAAACAATCTTAATGGTACATGTTTCACCTTTTATAGACTATAATGACATATATGAAAAACCTTAGCATATGTGACATTGCTATGTTGGATAAACTATTCATAACCTTCAAATTCAACAACAACAATACAACAAAGAGAAGATTAGATTGGGAGCCTTCATAAATGGCTATGTCCACCTTCTCAAGTAGAGGTATATCATGGACGTCGTCAATGTCATCCTCATCATAATCATCATCATCATCAGCAACAACAACACCAACAACACTAGTACCAAATGTGTCAATGATCAATGCATTCATACCATCATCTTCAAATGTGTTTTCTGGCACATGATCATCATCTTCCTTGGGTTCATGATCTTCAATTTCAATACTCACGGGTAACTCCATAATAGTGGGTTACACTTTTTTAGACATGTCAATTTTTGCTGAAATAACATTTTTTTAATAAAATATGATGACTTAAGCCTTGAGAGGTTTCATTTGAAAGAATTAATTATAAATGGTTAGCTCAAAGCCTCTTAGATAAAAAAACATTGATATAACATCTATACTCCTCATTCATACCTACAATGGAGTCTTCTTCTCACCTATTAAAATGCTAACAAAAAATCACTTCAACTTTATCTTTTGGTAGATCAAATAAATCCATTTGACAAACCTATCTATGTAGTAAGGTATTACTAAGAAAAATATTTCCAATGATTATAATGTTAATATATATTAAGTTATTATGAGTTTGTATTTTTAATTTTACTAAACATAGAAATTTCACCATATGTCTACCTCTATGTTTGATGCTTATGGAAAAAAAGTAAATGAGAGAAAAAAATTCTAAAAAATATCTATGCCCTAGGTATTGAAGTTCTCTTTCTATAAAAAAAAATTAAAAATGAAACTAGACAAATACACAACAAGTTATAAGCTATGTAGTCAAGGTATGTCAAAATTATGGTTTAGTCAACTTCAAACATTAATAAAATAGGCAATAATCATGATAATGTCATCAAACCAATTGCATGCCCTCCATATGGATGTTACAAAACTAAATTAGAAAGAATAACATTTATATCTATTTTAGAAAAAAGTTATGCTCTATGAAAAGAATGTAACTCTTTAAAAATGACATTTTTAGAAACATACTAGTTTTTGTGGGAGATGGAAAAAACCATTCAAATAAATTCAAAAATAATAAAAAATATATATATTTAGAATCTAGACAAAAAATCTTAAAAGACTCTAATTTAATTCACCTTATGATTTCAAATGATTTAACGACAATATGCATCTAGATCTAAAAGTTTTTTTCAAAATGGAGAGTTCAGTGTCCGTTCAGGCAAAAAATTGTAACCCACTATTGTGGGTTGACCCTCACACCTCCATGTTCCTCTATATTCACACTGGGGAGATCGACCTATATAAAAATGATGATAATCAAACCCCCCTTCAATGTGATAATCAAACCTCCTTCCATGGTTCATATGTATATTAATTGTGAAAACAATATAACAAACAACTTACCACTAGATTATAATCAAACCCCCCTTCAATGTGACCATTCTCCTTACAATGTCTCTTTGCTATTTTGATTTTGATTCTTCTTGTCTTTAAGCCATTACAACTCTTGCATGGACAATAACATTTGTCCTCGCCTTTTTTTTGAAAATTAGACAACAATCTAGCGATTGTCTCCCTATTTTGATCGAATTCCCTTGTATTATCTAACTTGATCTTTAATGTGTATATATGAAAAACAAATTAGAGATGCCTCCTTTCATTAGCTTCATGTCACCTTCTCATAGCTTCTCATTTTCTAACAGCTTTCACCAAAGGCTTTGTAGGAAGCCAAGTAAGGGGTATTCTTGAGTTCAAACACATTGAGTTGCTACAACTGAATTATAAATCATGAATTCACTATAAAATTAATTCACTATAAATCAAGGGGCATTATAAATCATGAATTTGCTATAAAATTAATGTATTGCTCTAGATTTCATATGGACAATTTGTCAAATGGTTGGCATGTATGTTTATTCAAATGGAGTTATATCATTTGGAATGGATATATGATAGGTTGATATCTAATTATATGTCCCTATTTGATCTAATAGAATCAATATAACAAATAGAGCATTGACCAATCAAATAGGGACATGAGGTGCTCAAACAGTGAGCTCATAAAACAATATATTTAGTCTTAATAAAATCTTATAAAACAACATATATTGTGTGAAGTGTTTGATCTCTCTTTATTTGTTTTGTTGTTTCGACATTCACTATGTGGTACTCCTCGTTTATGATCATTTCATGAGGAAATGTCTTGATGGCTTGCAGGCTACAATCCAAGGCATCATGCATTATTTATGAGCTCACTATTTGAGCACCGGCCAATCAAATAGGGACATGAGGTGCTCAAATAGTGAGCTCATAAACAATGCATGATGCCCTAATTGTAGGTAGTTATTTCTTCTATAATGATGGAGGAGTGAAAGGTAATGATCAATGAGGTCATTGCTATTAGATAATACATTAATACACTTACTATTTTGAATTTGAGCTTAGGCATCATGTAGTGTTATTGTTGTCATTGCATGCTTGCTACTATTGTGTACCATATATTGTTTTATACATTGTTTATTTCATTGAGACCATGAGCTTGGTATTTGTAATGTATTTTCTGTTATTGGATCAATGCTACCATGTTGTTGAGGTTGTAGATGAATTGAATCACCACTGCCATTCTATTTTGATAGCATCAATATAACAAATAGAGCACCTTCCAATCAAATAAGGACATAAGTAAGACATTTAATGCATTATTACTTCATCATGATCATAAAAAATATAGATCTCTATAGTTTTGTTGACTATTAGTGACTCACACTTAGTCATTATCTAGGAAATGATGGTTGGTCATCACTGTGACCGAGTCATCATGTATAGGTCGAGTTATGTAATGTATACTTACCAAGCAGTGGTACTGCCAAGTAAATCAATGGTCACTATGTATTTTTGTATTAGCCGAGTTAAGTTTTTGCCAAGCTATGTAAGTATGAATACCGAGGGACAAAGATATCAGAAAATGTTGAGTACAGTGAATGCCGAGTATCAGGGACATCATTTGCCGAGTTAGCTATAAATGACATATGAGTTTATTATGGCACAGTGATTGAGGTAAAATGTTTTGGCCGACATTCATGTTTTTTATTTTGTTTGTTGAGTAAATCACAGAGGTGATTATGCACCTATTTTGTAATCATTGATCCCTATGCAACACTTAGAGCCAATTAGAAATTAGTAAAGCTTAAGTGGAAAAAAGAATAAATCTAGATCGTAGATCTTGAATCATGAAGATGCTGAGTTGTCTATATAAGGATAAGATTTGAACTCTAAAATGTGTTAAGGAAGAGGATGCAAAGGGAATGAAGGAATGAATAGTGAAGCATTTAGATAGAGTTTAGTGACTGAGTTAAGCAGTGAAGGACAAAATAGAGATAAACTTGATAAAAGAGATCAAAACAATACTGTAAGGAGAAGATCTGTAATCAACATACAATGCAAACTGAAGGATCAGGTATTGAGACATTCTAACAAGTGTATCTGGGTAAATTTCTTAACCGAGTGATTTTAACAGACCTATTGTAATCTCTTAACTGAGTGCTTACTTTATTGTGAGTTTTAAATCATTTATCAAAGTAGACTGTATAAGTCTTTTAGCTCTTAACAGGGCAGACCCCTCACAAGGTAGATCATATTTTATTCAAATTTTGTAGCCCTAACAAGAAAATTTTATACTGCAGTAGTGAAGATTTGTGGGTTTCATCCCCACCCCAGTTTTACCTTTCAAGGGTTTTTAGGTAACCAAAATTATTGAGTTATGAGTACTTTCTTGAATGATGCTTAGTATATTAGTTACTTTGTTTTGATGTAGTTTTGTTGAAGCTATGAAAAAGTTTTATGTAATGTTAAAATGAATTAGTAGGTGATATCTAATTCACCCCCCCTCTCAGTATCACATTTCCCAACTATATTTGCAACAATTGGTATCAGAGCTTCAAGGTTTCTCATAGAAAGTCTAACCACTTGAAGAAAAAGATCTTGAGATGGAATTTTATAAGCTGTGAAAGGTTATAGAGAATCAGAAGATTGATGTAAAACTGGCATTACAACAACTGGAAGCAACCAGAGGTGAACTGAAGAAATCCTTGAGCAGGAGGAGAGAAATTTCTATCAAGCAAAATGGTTCAAAATATCAAGAAGAAGATACCATTGGACTATTTGACAATGGGAACTTTGCAGAAAGTGATAAAGCAATAAAAGAGCTACTGGAGAAAAATACCATACTAAATGATGACATTAGAAATCTACAGAGAGAGCAAGAAATTCAATCTGTCAGACTCTGTGAAGTAGTTGAATAGAAAAAGAAAGCTGAAGGAGAAAAGAAAATGGCTAAAGAAGATAAAAGAAAAATATCAATGAGACTTGATGAGAGGACAAGTGACATGCAAAGGTTGACCAATAATAAAATATACATGGTAAATCAAATACTATTGGTTAATCAAGAGTTGGGCAGGAAAGATATGGAAATCAAAAATCTGAGATCTAAAAATGATCAACTAAGGAATGAACTGAGATCTATAAAAGAAATCAATGAAAGGATGAACAAACTGAATAAGGTTGCAAAATACTTTAAAGAGCTGTTAAGGTCACCTAGAAGATCTAGTGATAGATCTGGACTTGGACTAAATGAGCATTCATCATCCATAGAAGAAGGAGAATCATCAAAGAATGGAGAGAAAAAGAATGCAAAACCTAAGAACAAAAAGTCCACATGCCATCACCGTGGAAAGCCAGGACATACAACTAACATATGGGTATGTGTAGGATCATGGTATGCCAAAAAGTGGTGATGTGAAAAAAAATTATTTTCACTTGTCCAAAAGTGCACAAATAGATTTGTTGACCTTTTTGTAGGCCTGGGTGTCAGTACACCTGGTGAAGCCAAAAGCCAAACCTGAAGGCATAATCAGATATCCAATAATATCAAATATCCAATATTTTCCAGTAGATATATATCTCTGTACCCAGCCACGTTCAACATTTTTTCATTGTAAAAACATGAACGCAGCTAGCATTTTCATTATTTTTAAATAGAAATATATAATTTTTTATATAAAAATTAGGGTAGCAATAAGTTTTTGTATTATTTTTTAAAATTCATTATAATTATCTATTTGTTTTTTATTTTTATCAGACATGGAATTAGAAAACCCTCCTAATAATCTTGCAAACAATCTAGAACCACCTCCCAACAATCCCCCACCTCTAAAAGATGTACCTGTCACAAACCCTCACCATTTAGAAGATCTAATAGGAGATAATCTAAATGAGCTTAGAGGATTTCAAACCACATATACCAATATCCCCACATCGCTCCCCATGTTTATGACATTGAACTCAATTATTGAAAACATGGAGAAACTTACACAACAACATAATGCTACACTTCTTTGGCGTGATTCCATCCACACCCAGTTTGATGATGGGCTTGATTATGATCAAGTCATGAACCTAAATATATAACAAAACATGACATAGCTAATCTTTTTATGGATCCTAAAACCGGTCTAAAAGTAGACCATGAAAAAAACAAGTTGTCAATTAAATGGTGCACAAATAGTGCAATACGTGACAACTTTTGGGACCATTGGTGGATGGTTTTTGATAGACCACCTCATAATAATTTGGATGTCCCATTTTATTTTATTAAAAAATTGTATGTTGAATTTGTGCTCAGTGACAAGGTGAATTATTGGAGTCTGAGACCAAACCAGGGTGTAAGTTTAGGTGCTTCATAAGATAGGCCATGGGCACAATGGGTGAAATCTGACACATATGTCCCCCCTCCTGAGATTTCACCACCTCCCACAGTGCAACATCCAGACATTATTGTTGAGGCTGGGTCACAGACTATTCGAGCCATTCACACCTTGAATGATTTGTTGGTTACAGAACAAGACATTGTTGCCTCCTCATCTTGATGATTCAGGCACTTCCACATCCTCCATGAACTCACATGTTTGTGTGCCCCACACTTGCGTTATATGCAAGAATCTATGCTTTGGTCCCCTGAGTGATAGTGATGCATATAATTTTGGCTTGGATGGGGATGATTCTACACAGCACACTATAGGCACTAAAGCAGCTCATGTAGATGTGCATCAAGAGCCTACAGTGCCATAGACTCCCACTATAACGGTAAGGGTAAACTGTTCACTTTTTACATTATTTTTAAATTTTATTGTTTGCATTTTTAGTAGAATTTCATTATAATAATTTTCCACTTATGTTTTTTTATGTGTTACATTTATGTTCAGTTGATGATAGAGGAGGAGATGGCACAGGTGGAGGGGTCCATGCTTTCGGCCATATCATTTGGTCTTGACTCTTCCATGGTACATATGTTTTAATGTACTTATTGGTTTCCTTTTAAATTATGATAATAGTATATGTACATTTTTTTTCTAATTTTTATGATCATCTTTTACATACTGATGTAGGTGTCACCAGTTGCTACTAGGGGCCAATGTGAGGGGGTGTAGGTGTCAGCTATTGATAAAGGAAAGGTAATTAAGTAATTTAGTTTGTTTATGCATACATGTATACATGTTAATTATGCATACTCATTTTTAATTTACCTGGTTTATTTGATAGAGAGTGGCATGTGATGATGTCATGAGACCCTATCATCATGATAGAGTCATAGGAATATCCATTTGGAGTGATAGCCCCACAATACATATATTTCTAAAGTTATTTGTGTGTATTTCTCTATCAAGTATATATAATATGGTCAATTTATGATAATATGAAGTATCTATTTGACTTTTGTAGGTCACTCCTGTTAGAAATGAATGCTGAATGTTTGGCAATCATTTTGTAGTAGTTGTTGTTACATTCATGACTATGATTGTCATTGATGTCAACACAGTGATTTACCGAAGACTTACAGAGAAAGTAGACAGAGTTTGAATTAGCGCACATGGGATATTGCAATTGGAGATATGCAATGTTGAGGATATAATCTTTGATATGTTATATGTCTATTATTAAGAGCCTAAATAGTAATTCATTTATTCATTGAAGTTATGAGCATTTTGGTGGAAGCAGTATTTAGGCAGTGTTCCTGAGTAGCGGCTTGTGTAAATCAGATGATATCTCCTAATCGGGATGGAATCTAGTTTTGCATAGTTAAATAGAAGTTTAAGACACATTCATAGTGACATGGATGATAGTGCAAACTTCTAGGTTGCACGAGTGGAGAATTATTGTAGTTGGAAGCCGACAGTTTTGTGTAATTTTTGATGTAGCGTGTGGAAACCTTTATTTTGTAATTGTATGCCAACTCATTTGTAATTATTTGAGTGTGGTATAAAGGAAGGAATATTTTTCCTTTTTTTATAGTAGTGGATGAATATGAAGTGAATAAAAGAGCTAAATGTGAAAGTGAATTTGTGAAGGAAGACATGCGAAGTACAGAGATCTGAAGTTGAGATCTAGTGTAATAGTGAGTGTGGTTTGGCATAGTCAGAGAAGAGGTAACATATTATTTTGTTGAGTAATACAAAGATTATTTGGATAGTGCATTCAATGATCTTACCCTAAAGTTGTTTGGGTAGTGGGTCATTTTGTCTTCCATAACGCTTAATAGGGTTAGAATCTTTTAATAGGGATTCAAAATCCCCTAACAAGGATTCATATGTACTGAAGGTATTTCATAAGACTCCTAATATAGTCCATCCTTTCACAAGGAATATTCATATTAGTGCACTTTTTATGGGCATCATTCCCACCAGGTTTTACTCTTTGATCAAGAGGCTCCCTAGTCAACATATCTTGTGTCATTGTGTTATTGTGTATGAATATCTTTCTATGGTTGGTAATTATATTGCTTACATGGTTTAATGGTGTTGAAGTTGATAAAATTTATAATTATCTGATAATTGATTCACCCCCCCCCCCTCTTAGTTATCTTGGTGGACTTTACTTTCTAATAATTGGTATCAGAGCGGCAGGTCCTTGAAAAAGAAGTTTAACAGATTAAGGAGATCAATGGTGAATTTCAGGAAAGAAAGCCCTAGGTTTGATGGAATAAATTTTGAGAGCTGGAAAGAAAAGATGAAGACACACCTACTATGTTTTGGACCAGGTTATTGGTTGATTATAAAGAATTATAAGACTATCATTGAAGAGGACAATCTTGAAACATGTACTATGGATGAGTGAGATCTATTCATGTGTAACATACTTGTAAGAGAAGCACTTTTGATAGCACTTTCGGAGAATGAGTACAGTCAGGTAAAATGTTTGAAAAAATATCACAAAATTTGGAATGCTTTACACTCTACCTTTGAAGGTGATGAACATGCAAAAAGAGTTAGATTACATAATTGGATATGTGCATTTGAAGATATAAGAATGTTGGAAGATGAATCTGTTAGAAGCTATATTGGTAGAATGTCAGAAATTGTTATAGGCATAAAATCTTGTGGAGGAACAAAGATAGAGAATGAAGTGATATGGAAAATTCTGAGGACATGGACTCTTGTATTTAAGTAGACAACATAGATGATTGAACAAGTTATACCTTGTACTACAAAATTTACAAGAGAGACTCTTCTTGGAAGATTGGAAGTAGTAGAGATGAACCTGAGGTTATTAGGAGACTTACCTAGAATGGAGACAACATTCAATGCTCTTAGTGTTCACCCTACTTTGTCAAGAAGCATCAGTGTGAGTGGAGCTTATGCTAGAAGCAACAGATCTAGAAATGAAGAAGACAAGAAGATTGAAAAAGGTATTTCCTTGCTTGTGAAGAGAGAACCAGACGGTAAGAAAATTTTTAAATGTTGGACTTGTCAAGAATATGGTCATTTTGCATCTAAATGTCTTAAGAGAGTTCAAAATGATGAAAACAATTTCAAACCTAGAAGATCTAAGGAATGTTATTATGCTAATACTGAAGATCTTGAAGCTAGTATAGAGAGAACTCTAAGTGAAAGTGATACTGAGAATAATGATGACATAGGATTTGTAGCAATTAAAGAAGAGAATCCTAGAACTAATGTTAAGGAAGAAAAAGTCTTAGTTTCTCAAGTTGAAAAGAAAGATGATTGGATTATAGATAGTGGTTGTTCACATTATATGACTGGAGATATGAAAAATTTCATAAAGTTTAACGAATATGATGGAGGAGTTGTTAGAGTTGGAAACAATGTACCTTGTTTGATTAAAGGTATAGGATCTATTACTCTTGATGGAAAGACTAATACTAATGATGTTTATTTTGTGGATGGATTAAAATATAATCTTTTGAGTGTTGGACAGTTAGTTGATAAGGGATATCAAGTTTGGTTTACTGAGAAAACTTGTGTGATAAAGGATAAAGATGGAAATCTGATTGGAACTAAATTTAGAACCAGAGTTAATGTATTTTAGTTGAATCCTACTAAGATGACATGTTTGATTACTAAAATTTATGTCAGTTGGTTATGGCATGGAAGGTTTTGTTATATAAGCTTTGACAACATTGTGAAAGTAAGTACTACACTTGTAGTAAGAGATTTACCTAAAATTATGAAGCCTACTAACATGATTTGCAAAGAATGTGTGATGGCTAAACAGAAGAGAAGTTCTTTACCCAGTAAGAAGTTTACATCTATAGAAAAGTTGGAAATTGTTCATACAGATTTGAGCAGTCCCACTAGGACTAGAGGATTCTATGGAGAAAGGTATTTTATTATTCTTGTTGATGATTTTACAAGAATGATGTGGATTGCATTTCTTATAGAAAAATCTGAAGCATTTGATAAGTTTAAGATCATTAAGAATAAAGTTGAGAATGAATCTAGAATGAAGATTAAATGTTTGAGATGTGATAGAGGTGGAGAATTTACTTCTAGAGAGTTTAACACCTTTTGTGAAGAAAATGGCATTAAGAGACAGTTTTCAACCCCTAGAACACCTAAACAAAATATTATTGTAGAAAGGAGGAACATATCAATGACTAAAGCAGCAAGAGCTATGTTATTTGAGAATGATTTGGAAAAGATATTATGGAGAGAAGTAGTGAAAACAATAGTGTATACAATAAATAGAGTACAAATTAGAGCAGACACAAACAAGACACCCTATGAATTATGGTTTGGACATGCACCCTCAGTTAAGTATTTTTTAATTTTTGGAAGCAAATTTCATATAAAGAGAGATGATGATATTGGAAAGTTTGACCCTAGAAGTGATGAAGGTATATTTCTTGGATATTCTTTGAAAAGAAAAGCCTATAAATGTTACAATAAAAGAACTAAGAGTATTGTTGAAAGTGCAAATGTTAAAGTTGATGAAAAGTTCAAAATTCAGGAAAGAATGCTTGATTATGAATCAAATGAAGAAGCTCATCCTAAACCTAACACTGGATCTACTGAATTATTTTATGAGACTGTCAATGATTTGTTGAATGAAAGTGTCATGCCCATAATTTTCACCCAAAAACACACCAAATTTATTTTTTTTGAAAGGATAAATAAGTTATGTTGAGGGTTCGCAGTTGGCTAAGACATAAGTTCGCAAAGAGTTGAAATCATTACTCTCTTTTGAAACATTAGTGATTCAAGTTACTAGATAACTTAGTTCTATCAGAGTATGATATTTAGGTAGTGAAATTGCAATCAAAGTCAACAAATCAACTAAGTTCATTTCATGATGGTACCAACTATAATTTTAGTTATACTAATAACTATATGCACCCTAAAATGGTCCTCTAGACTTTGGGGCCCCATTCAACAATTTATCAAATCCCTGAATCAATATTTTTCAATTATATCAATTTCCTTGATCAAATCCTATTTTATCATTTTCGATTATTTGCCTTGGGCTAACCATTTTATTCTAAAGTCTTTATTTAATTTAAAAGGAATTCCCTCCTCTTTTAATTAAATAAAAAACCCCCCACTTTTCATCTTATCTTAAGTTGCACAAATAAAGCATTATTCTTATTTTATAAAAAGGGAAAAAACACTTTTTGTCTCATGTGGATACAAAAGTCAACCCTTATTTTCTCATTGGAGGATATTTGTGCACATGGATTGCTTTTCTTTGATGCTCCATCATTGATTAAATCTTTTTCTTCTTAATCTCCATGGTCCATTCTTTCTCATTTCCTATAAAAGAAGATCTCTCTTTCTCATTTGCATATATCCATTCATGTTTTATGCTAATATTATGCTGTAGGTTTTTCTAAGTCATTTGGAGCTCTTTAAAGACATTCTTGCATTCAAGCTTTGAAGACATTGTTGTTGCATTTCATTTAGTTTGCTTTCATAGTTGCATAATCATGGCATTCTTAGTATAGATTTCCTTTATGCAATAGATTAGTCTCACATAGCTTAGTTAGAAAGGATTGTAAGACTTGTACTTTCCTTTCATAGTCTAGTTTGCACTTTCCTTTCATAGATTAGATTTCCTTTCAAGCATTGCATTGTTATCATTTAGCTTAGCTTGCATCTTCATTCTTAGTTTATTTGCATTGCATTTCCATTTGGATTCTTGGAGATATTGGCACTCTTGCCCTTATCTTAATTTGAATTTCTCATTGTGTGGTTGACTAGCAAGGTCATTAGCTTCATAGCTCTAGCTGAGGGCAATTTTACAATCTTGCAACTCCATACATAGAGAGCTATGGATCAATTTTTGAGACCTCATTCTTGACTATTCTTGATTGTAAGGATTCATAGAAGTGCACTACTTTTGTGTGTATATTTTTGGCACCCACCATGGGGTAGAACATTAGCATTTTGTCCTTTAGTTTTTGCATTTTCTTCAAATTTTTTATCAATTTTTGGCTTTATTTTTAGTCTCTAGTTTTCTGTCTTAGAGTGTCATGCGACAATTTCCTATATATCAGTGCGACACTTTACCAGTTAAAAGTGTCAACCTGTTCGACAGAAAGTGTCATTTTATTTTATGCATTATGTCACTTGTAGGTAAGGAGAACTATCACCCTAGGACAAACTATTGCCCCCATATGTAGAGAAGTGTCGCGCAACATTTTTGGTGACTGTACTATTGCTTGTACCCGACAGTGAGTTTTTTTAGACCTTTTTGGCCGAGTTTAGATTAATTCATTTACTAGTTTGATTTATTGTAGCTAGATAGATTTCATTTGGATTTTGGATCTAAAAAGAACCTCTCATGTGTTTGGCTTGAATGTTTACTTGCTTTCATAGGCACATCTCTTTTATGCTCTTAATGGTGAATGAAAGAACATAGATTTGTTTTTACAAGTTTGTGTAAGTGAATGCTTCTTGATTTCCAATATCAAATATCTCATTGAGTGATTGGGGGCATGGATTCATTCTTTGTTTACATAGGGAGTTAAATGCACCACTTTGTGGACTCACTCTATGTTTTCTTGGAAAATTAAATATTCCATTGATTCAACCCTTTTTCATTCGTGAGTAGTATTGATAATCAACTTTAGAGTACTTTTGATTGATCTTGTTAGCTAAATTGGGTTGTTGGACTCGCTTATTTCTAATCACCCCTCATTTCCACCCTTTGGATGCAAGGTCAGCATTCATACATAGGGGAGGGGTCTACTTGAAAAGAGTGTTAAGTGTTCCATAAACTTTCCCCCTTTTTATGCTTTCTTGATCTCATTAGTTTTCTAAGGTATGGACTCACCTTGAGTTTGTGTAAGGAGTTAAATGTTCCAATTTTTTGGACTCACTTCACACTCACTTGAAGAGTACTTTTGATTGATCTTGTTGGCTACATTGGGTTGTTGGACTTGCTTATTTCTAATCGCCCCTCATTTTCGCCCTTTGGATGCAAGGTTAGCATTCATACATATGGGAGGGGTCTACTTGAAAAGAGCATTAAGTGTTCCACAAAGTTTCCCCCTTTTTATGCTTTCTTGATCTCATTAGTTTTCTAAGGTGTGGACTCACCTTGAATTTGTGTGAGGAGTTAAATGTTCCACTTTTTTGGACTCACTTCACACTCACTTGAAGAGTACTTTTGATTAATCTTGTTGGCTACATTGGGTTGTTGGACTCACTTATTTCTAATCACCCCTCATTTCCGCCCTTTGGATGCAAGGTCAACATTCATACATAGGGGAGAGATCTACTTGAAAAGAGCATTAAGTGTTCCACAAAGTTCTCCCTTTTATGCTTTCTTGATCTCATTAGTTTTCTAACATGTTGACTTGCTTTGAGTTTGTGTGAAGAGTTAAATGTTCCACTTTTTGGACTCACTTCACATTTATTTGGCAAGTTAAGTGTTCCACCTTTAGTGCTTTAAATACTTTTGATAGTGGATTGCTTAGAGCTAATTGGATTTTGGATGGTTCTAACCTTGTTGGCATAACAAGTTGTGGTTGTAGGTGCATTTTGCTTGAAATATTTTGCCAAAAGAACACATGTCAAAGCTTCAAATGCACAAGGGCTACTAATGATTTTTGTAGGGCTGCCCAAAACATAAAAACCCAATCAAGTGCTTGTTTAATTACTTTCTTTATTGAGTACGGCATATTACTAGTTGTTTCATTTTATAGGCACTTAATATCTTGTTGTAGGAATTCTTGGGTGGTAGGAGAAGTATGCTCTTTACCCTTGTGGTGAACCAGAAAATCTTGACCCATCTTTGAATTTTGAAAGAAAGAGGGTAATTGAACCTTTTCTTGGTGTGTTTGGGAGAAAGCTTTGAGATAAGGGGAGTATGCTCTTCACCCTTGTGGTGAGACAAAATCCTTGAATCTCATAAGTTGATCCATTTTTTTTTAGATTGTTACAATCCTTTAGTGGGCTTACTCTTGAGCAATCAAGAGGAATGACCCAAGTGGGGACAAGCTTATTGCTAGCTATTCCAACCCACTATAAACTTAAGGCTATTGAGGACACAAAACCTTGGTAGATGTAGTGCTTGTCTTCACTTGATGTGAGTACTTGTGGGATTGTGACTATGAGAAAATGTTGAGCAAGAATGCTTAAGGTACTCTGGAGGCCGTGAGGTCCCAGTCCTTTATGAGGAGAAAGAGGGGTACTATGAACAGAAGCACTTATTAAGAACCATAGTTAGAGGCCACCCTATTTTTCCACTTAGCTTCTTGGTGCAAGGATTGATCCAAGTGGAATAACCTAGATCACCCCAAGATTACTCACCATATGTGTTCCTTTGGTTGTGTCTTTGGCACTTCTATGACAAAGCCAATATCTATTGTGGGAAACCACTTTGTGTGAGGCAAGGGAGCATCAAGCATGGGCCAAGTTGTTAAGTATTGAGCCTTGACTTTCTAGGATAGATATTTCTTGGAGTGTCTTCAATTGTGTAATACCAGTGTTAATGTTCTTGAATATTCAAACAATTGGTAGTATTCATAGGGTGTTTTTCTATTTTGATATCATAAGTTTTTGTCTTGGCAAGGTTTCTTTTGCCCTTGTTTCAAGTGCTTGAAGACACGTTTGATCCCATACTATTTGCAAACTTGTCAATTTACTGTTGCCATTGTGATTGGAATAAAAAAATCAATCCTCAAACTAAAAATATTGAACAAACAGGCCTTAAAATTGAGATTTTGACATTCACTAGTCAAAGAATCAGATGACACTGAAACACTGTCACACCCTATTCTGAGACTTGTCATGCGACAATTCATCCCTGCACAACTATCACCTCGCTTGCCTAGAAATTGGCACACTGTTAGCTTGGAAAGTGTCACCCTGTATTGCATGAATTGTCACCTAGTCTTAAAGTGTCACCTGGTTAGCCTGGAAAGTGTCACCTAAGAATTTTCTATTGTGTACCTAGTTTCAATCATTTTGCAGTTGCTTTTAGTTGGCTGGGTCTTTAGGAAGGTAGCTTATCTTTCCACTGGAAGCCTATCTTTACTCTAAATTTCTATTTTTTTAGTCCTCTAGGGGAAGTGTCATTCGATTTACAAAGTCACCTTGGGAAGAATTGCCAAGTTAGAAGATTACTCCTATTGAGAAAGTGCCCCTCTAGAGTTGTTAAGTAACATTCTTGGAGAATTCTAGTACTCTTTTTGTCCAAATCATTTCCACTCAAATTCAATTTCAATTATACAATTTGGCTAAGTCCATCATCCTAGTTCAAATGTGCAAGGATATTGATCCTTTGATTTTAGCACCTCTTTGACAGTGTTGGTAACACCATTTGCAATTTCTATCTTTCCATCTCTTTTGGGACATTAGAGAACTTTAATTATCTTAGTTTAGTGATTGACACTTTGAGAGATCATCTTATCTTCAAGAATCCTTTTCTTTTATGTCAGTTACAATAAGGTACCAAGTGAATCAAGGAAAATGACCCCCGATTGTCTTTAATATGTTACCCTTAGTTAAGACTCGTCAACAGTGAAAGGGAAAGGAACCCATTTTTGATCTATCCCCTAAGAGTGAGTCTGAGGTTAGTTTTGACCCAAAGAGTAATCCTAACGGATTGAGTACCTCTTTAGCACCTAGTTCCTCAAATATGGATATGAGTTACACCTTCGCTAGACAACAAAGAGAAGTAATGAATCAAACTCTTAATGACATGTTCCAATGACATAGGGGTGAAACAATGTCTACTGGGTCTTCTTTTGATAGTCCACTTAGATCCCCTCCTATCAACACAAGGTATCTAAACACTCACCAACAAGCTAAAAGACATCATAGGCAAGCTCACTCAGATGCACAGTCACAACATGAAGACCAAAACAATGAATCTGGTGATGCTCATATCAATGCAGCTAATGTATCTAGACATTCAAGACAACCTTCTCCACTTAGAGATAGCTCATGATACACAAGTGAGAGGTTGAAGTGCATTGAGAGAGAAAAACAAGCCTTCTTGGAAGAACAAGTTACTAAGGAAGAAAGGTTCAAACAATTGGAGGATGAGGAACGAGCTTTGCTAGACATAAGGAGACGAGCCACACAAGAAGAACAAGATAGGCTCCTAGCACAAAAAATCCATAATCAATTCAATAATAGGGGTACCAATAGTGGGACCCACTCTCCACCATCTACTCCCTCACCAAGTCCAAGAAGAAAGTCAAGGACCCCATCAAGATCACCTATTCCTAGAGGAAGGACTTCTTGGTATAACCATCATAGGAGACAATCACCTCCTAGATATTCAAGACAACCCTCCCAATGAGCTCTTCATGGCTCTCAACATGGAGGAAGTAATGCGAACTTTGACACTATTGATTTCATGACAACGCAACAAGAACCATCCTTCCAACAATATGTGGAGAAGTATTAAGAAGATGCAAAAGACTATGGAAAAAATGATGGCTCCTAAGAGTTCCTTCAACTTGGATTCCATATGTCCCAATCCCATTGACAAAAGTGTGGTTATGGTAGATTTTCCTAGAAAGGTTGAAATCCCCAGATATGACAAATATGATGGTAGTAGTGACGCCCATGACCATGTATGATAGTTCTATATCATGAGCTTTGAATTTCATCATGAGGACCCCTACCTTATGAGATTATTCCCAAGGAGCCTTAAAGGCCAAGCTATGGAGTGGTTTACTAACATTACCCCTCCTGTCAAAACTTTTAAAGAACTCGTTCAAAGATTCATGCAACATTTTGCATATAATTTATCAAGGTCAGTCACCATGCTTGATTTGTGTAAATTAAAACAAAATCAAGGGGAACCCTTTGTGACATTTTTACAAAGGTGGAGATGCTTATGCTCCAAGTATTCTAGGACCATCCCTGAGGAAGAAAGGATTGATATAATTGTGAGCAATCTAGTGCCAGAATTAAGATATGAAGTTAGAAAAATGGTCTTTAATTCTTTTGACACTATGGTAGAAACTACATGTCGCATCGAGGATGTTTTAAAAGAACAAGGTATTTTGGCCAAACAAAGTAACAACAACAATGGCCAAAACAATAACAACAATAATAAGGATAAAAAGAACTCATATTGGAACAAAAATAAGCACGTAGTCAATGATGGAGTTGTTGACTCTCCACAACCTAAGGAACAAGGAGTTCTTAATCTATCTAATGTAGTTCAAGCTATGAAGCTGCAGACATCCTTAGATCAACAAGAGCACAAGCCCAAGTATCAAGAAAAATCTAAGTCAAGAAAGAGGCAATTCACTAAGCTTGGAGACTCTTATGCAAATATTTTTAAGACCTTGATTGCTCATAATTTGGCACAACCTCAGGATCCTACAAAGTTTTGCATACCAGATCCTAAACCTTATTGGTGGAATGAGAAGGCTTACTGTGTATACCACAATGGGATTGGACATGACATTGAAGGTTGTTTTAAACTCAAACATCTTGTTCAAGACCTTATTGAGAATGGGAAATTACAAGTTGATGGGTTGACCACAAATGTAGACCACAAGGCTTTTAAGGAGCCCTTGCCTAAGTATGAGAAGGGGGAGACCTCTCAAAACAAGAATGGCAAGGCCGCAATCAATTATACCTATGCCACTGCAAAAAATGTCATTAATATGCTTGAGGTTGTGGACAATGATGTCAACATGATGAGAGGGAATGATCCCTATGACTATGATGTAAGCTCACCTCCAATATTTGATGGACCCATTGTTGTGCTTAGAGGTCCTCAATCTCAAAGGTCATCTCAACCTCTCAATGTTGTTACTAGGGGTTAGTCCCAAGGTCCTATTATCATTAGAGGTCATAATTCTAGCAAATCCAAGCAACCAGTGTCCAAAAGTGTTCCTCCCAAGTTTGTAGTTGGTCCTGATATGAGTTACAACCTTGTTGATTAGTTATAGTGAACACCAGCGTAGATTTCCATTTTTGAGCTCTTAGAATTGTCTCCTAGACACAAGCATGTCCTTGAGGATGCTTTGCATGCAGTAAATGTCCCTAATAATATAGATGTTGACCAATTCCAGAACATGGTCAACCACCTTGCTAGCCCACATTACCTTACATTCTTTGAAGAAGATGACAAATCCTTGAGCCATCTGCACAATCTCTCCCTTCACATTGAGGTCATGATCCATAAAACCCATGTTAGGTGTGTGTTGATAGATGGGGGTGTTGGGCTCAATATTTGTTCTCTAAGTATTTTGAAAAACTTGGGTTACTCAGAGCATGCCATTGATACCAGGAAGAAAATTACTATCAAAGCCTATGATGAGGCTAAGAGAAGTTCTAAGGGGTTAGTTGTTCTTCCAGTCATAATTGGTCCTGTTGAAAAGGACATTTTGTTTAAAATCATTGATGTTGGTCCTCTAGCATACAACATCCTACTAGGTAGACCATGGATTCATGACATGCAAGCAGTACCATCTACCTATCACCAATGTGTCAAGTTTCCATACAATGGTGCAGAAGTCTGCATACCAGGTGATAGTACCTTATCTGTTAATGCCATTTCAGTAGGGGCCCATGTTCCCTTAAATAGAGAAGTAGACAATTTTGGGGCAGCTCTTGAACAATGTAAGGATAAATTCAAGTCCATAGACCTTGGTATGGGAGGATATCAAATTGACTCCTTTACAAAATTGCCAATTTCACCTAGGTCCTATGGTAAACCATCACAAGAGATGTGTCCCTTGTCTTTAGCCATGACTCTATTTGATACTTTTGTAGAGTCTTTAGTACCTATTCAGGGTGAGAAAAAAGAGGTGGCTATTAGAAATTGGATATACAAAGAAGAAAAGTACCTAGATAATGAAAAATTTTCTCCATCTCCTAAGACTTATGGGAGAGGATACACATTGGTCACCAACATGGGCTATCCAAGTCATGGCCCTCTCAGTCACAGGTTAGGTGCCAAGGTTGAACCACTCAACCATGCTCTTTTTGGTCATAGGACTAAGTCAATGGTTGGCTTGGGGTTTGATAATGGAAAGAACAAAAGTGCCCCTATCCTAGCTACAATGGATAGTGACAGTGACTCAGATTATACACCTAATTTTCAAAACTAGCAAGACATGACTGATGATTGGGTGCCTTCCACCAATCTCCTTTGGGGGGATTCAGATGATTCAGTAGCTAAAAATATAGACACCAAAGAAGGTGATACCATTCACAATCTCCAAGCTTATATATCAAGGCATCCCAATCCTTCTTGGTGTAAACATCCTAGCAGAGATTTAGAAACAGATTCACATGAGTTCGAGTGGGACTCTCTTTCAGATGGAACAGTTGATTTGGACATGGATTTTTTCCACACCTATAGTACTCAACCTAATGTGACCAATGAACCTAGTGTAGGACTAGAGGATTGGACTCCTCAAATTTCCTTTGTGGACGATGCTTCATTTGGTGAGATGAGCCCTAATTTAGGTATCTTAGAGGGAGACTTAACAAATCCTAACTATGTGATCACCGGAGATAATACCTTTTGTATCAATAATGTTGAACCAATCATTGACCTACCCCTTGTAAACCATCATTTGATTAATTGGTCACAACTTTTTCAAGAGCCTCAGCTCCTCACTTTTTACAATGACTACGAAATAGCTTGCTACCTGAATGCTCTTGAACCCATAGTCTCTTCCACCAGTGAGCCTACAACAAGTATGATGGAGCTAGATATTAAGTACCTCAGTCACAAAATAAAAGAAAAGAAAAAAAAGAGAAATGGTTCTGATAGTGAAAACCACTATGTGGTGGTGTCAGAACCCAAAAAAGTAAAAGGAAAGGGTGTATCCAAAGATGAAAACCTCTTTGAGGCACCTAAGGATGGGGTACTTAATAACCTACTGAGTTATTTCCAAGATAGGTCATCAATTCTTATTAAGCCTACACAACTAGTAAATTTGAATACAGAAGAGGCTCCATAGATGATTCATCTAGCTCAGTCTCTGTCAGTGCAAGAAAAAGAGGCATATACAAAATTCTTACAAAAGAAGAAAATAAATTTTGCTTGGACATATTCAGACATGCCAGTGCTTGACACTAATCTTATTATGCATCACTTATCTATAGCTCCAAGAATTAAACTAGTAAAATAGAAGTTTAGAAAAATGCATCCTCACATAGCTCTCCTTGTTAATGCTGAATTAGAAAAGCTCTTAGGAGCAGGATTTATTAGAGCTATCGACTATGCCAAGTGGATCTCAAATATTGTTCCAGTTTCAAAACATGATGGGTCCATTCATGTATGCATAGACTTCAAAGATCTTAACAAAGCTTTCCCAAAGGATGACTTTCCACTCCATAACATAGACATGATAGTGGACATGACTATGGGCTATGAGATATACTCTTTAATGGATGGTTTTTTCAGTTATAACCAAATAAAAATAGCTCCTGAGGATCAAGAACAGATAGCATTCACATGTGCATGGGGAACCTATTGTTGGAACGTCATGCCATTTGGATTAAAAAATGTAGGAGCCACATACCAAAGAGCCATGACCATAATATTTCATGATATGATGCATAAAAACATGGAGGATTATGTGGATGACACCTTGGCCAAGTCTAAGAAAAGGGGTACACACCTACAAGATTTGGAAGTAATTCTAGATCGAATGGAACAGTTTCAGTTAAGATTGAATCTAAAAAAGTGTGCATTTGGGGTTACCTTAGGTAAACTTCTAGGATTCATAATTTTAGCCAAAGGAATAGAGGTGGATCCCGAAAAGGTTCAAGCTATATTAGATATGCCACCTACTAAGAACATTAGTCAGATGAGAAGTCTTCAAGGACAACTCCAATCCATACAAAGGTTTATTTCACAGCTTGCAGATAGAGCACAACCATTCAACAAGACATTGCATAAGGGAGACACATGTGCTTGCAATGAGGATTTCCAAAAGAGCCTAGATCAAATAAAACAATACTTGGCTAATCCTCCAATTTTGATGCCTCCTATCCTAGGAAAACCATTAATTTTGTACATCTCAGCAACAGAATCTTCCCTGGGGGCATTGTTAGCTCAACTTGATGATACTAGAAAAGAATGAGCTATCTATTACATTAGCGAACACTTATTTCTTATGAGGTCAATTATACTAGGATTGAAAAGTCTTGCCTTGCGGTGGTGTTTGCTTCCCAAAAGTTGCATCACTACATGCTTGCACATACAATACACCTCATAGCCAAAATCGATCCTCTAAAATACTTGCTTGGTAAGGTTTCCCTCACGGGTAGACTTGCTAAATGGATGATGATTCTTTTAGAATTTGACATAGAGTATGTTGAGTGTAAGGCTATAAAAGGACAAGCCATTGCAGACCAATTGGCTGATTTTCCAATCCAAGACAAAGCACCAATGAAAGTTGAGTTTCTAGATGAGCACGTAATGTAGATGACTACAAGAACATGGAAAATGTTCTTTGATGGTTCAAATATGCAAAATGGATTAGGAGTTAGAGTGTTGTTTTTTTCCCCTCATGGGTGTACTATTCCCAAGTCCTATAAATTATTGTTCTCATGCACAAAAAACATTGTTGAATATGAGGCCTTAACCAATGGATTGAAAATGGCCATAAAATGGGGAATTATAGAGCTACATGTCTTTAGGGATTCACAATTGATTATCAACCAAGTGAATGGAGAGTACCAAACTAAGGATGATAAGTTGATACCTTACAAAAATATGGTTGATTCATTGTGATGCTATTTCACATTTGTAACATTTCAATAGATCCCTAGAATAGAAAACAAGGTTGCAGATGCTATGGCTACATTAGCTTCACTCCTTTAGTTGGAACAACATGAATCAAGATTTGAATTACTGGTGGAAGAGCTACACCATCCCATCTTTGACTCCTCTGAAAGCCATGTCATTTTTACCTTGGTCACTCATGAGTCTTCCCATTATGGTGTTATCTATTCATACCTTTGTGATGGCATCATTCTTGAATCATTTAATCGATTTGAATGAAGAAACCTTGTCCGTAATGCCTCTCACCATACCCTTATCTCTGGTGATCTATATAGGAGGGGTTCAGATGGGACACTTCTTAGGTTTTTGGAAAAGGATGAGTCCAATTGAGCGTTAGTTGACATCCACAAGGGCATTTATGGAGGACATTCCAATGGTCTTTCCATGGCCCAAAGGTTGCTTAGCGTGAGGTATTATTGGCCCACAATGCAAATAGATGCTATAGCTTTTGCCAAGTCTTGTGACATGTGTCAGAAACATGGAAACCTGATTCATGCTCCAGGTAGGGAGCTTATTCCTTCTATTTCTCATTGGCCATTTCAGCACTGGGCCTTTGACCTTGTTGGGCAGATTCATCCCAACTCATCAGGTGGACATAAATTCATAATTACTGCTACTAACTACTTTACCAAATGGGTAGAAGCCATTCCACTCTCTGTTGCTTCAGGAAAGATAATTTCTTTGTTCATATTGAATCACATCATTTGTTAGTTTGAGATACCTTCTAAGATAATCACTGATAATGGAGGTCAGTTCAAAAACAAGGACCTTACACACCTCTGCAAGAAATTCAAGATAAAGCAACATTGGTCCTCCATTTACTTCCCACAAGGAAATTGATAAGCAGAGGCCTCCAATAAAACCATTCTTAAGATTCTCCATAGAACAGTTCACAAGAATGGTAGAGATTGGCACTTACAGATCAATCCAACCTTATGGGCTTACAGAATGAGTATTTGTACTCCCACAGGGGCTACTCCTTTTTCCCTCACTTATGGAGCTGAAGTAGTATTACCTTTAGAAGTATAGATTCCCTCACTTAGAGTCTCTCTCAAAGGTTTGATTACAGGTGAAGATTATCATGCCATGAGATTGCAAGAATTGGAACTTCTTGATGAGAAATGTAGAGCATCTTTTGATCACATGAGAGTCTACCAAAAGTGTATGTCCAAAGCATTCAACAAGAAGGTTCACCCTAGAAAATTTCAAGTAGGACATCTTGTCCTACATGAGAATCCTAAGAACCAACAACATCGAGAACAAAAGGGAAAATTTGAACCTAATTGGCTTGGACCATACATTATTACTATTGCTTTTGGGACAGGTGCTTACCTGCTATCTGATGAATAGGGGGAACAGATCCCTAATCCTATTAATGTTTTTCACCTCAAGAAGTTCTATCCAGGATGCCTATTTTATCTGGGGGCATCCTTTGTACATATTTATTGATCCTAAAAAAATTCCAAAAATATTCATATATGATGCTGAAAAAATCCTAAAAAGCATATAAAGTCTTGAAAAAGTACAAAAAATTCAAAAAATTTAAAAAATTCAAAAAAATAGAAAAAGTGCCTTGGTGAAAACTTGGAAACAGGGGCCTTGGTAGCAAAAACATAAAAAAATTAAAAAAATAAATAAATAAAATTCTCCAAGTGGTGAAAACCTGGAAATAGGCACTACTTGAGGCCTTTGCACCCTTGTCTCTTAGCATGCATCCTCGACACTTAACCATTCTCCATCATGACTTGACCTTGTTGCCTTGGTTTGGAATTGGTCTTTGTCTTTGTCTAGGGGGCATACCTGTTAGCATCGGTCCTTTAGGTGCATTTGTCTCTTGGGGCATTTCACAACAGGTGTTTTTCAACACCACCCCAAACAGTGTTTTTTTTAACACTACCCTTGCGTCAAGTGTTTCTTAACACTTATCAGATATCCTACCCACAATCTAGTATGATATGATATTCCTCACTAGAAGATGCAATATTTAGGGATTGACTCTATGACCTACACACACGCACTTAAACACTTGACTCATTGAGACTTGTTTGACTTTATTTATTTTGTGTGCTGTCTATGATGATTTCTTTGATGAGTGGTCTCTCCCTGAGAAGTTTTCAATGATGCATAGCTAGAAAACTGAGGGTGTGAGAACATGTTTTATTTCTTTATCTTCTTGTGGGTATATTTTGTTGATCCTAACTATCATGAGCATTTATGCTGGTCTTACTTGACACTAGGGATTGACAAGGTATTATCCTTGAATATTTTATGCGAGTGCATGCTTATAGCCATCTTGACCTTCTTATGTCCTGATGCAAGCATAATCTCACTATAGTAAACTTAGGTAATCTCACTACACTAGTCATCTTGACCTACATGTCTTTGGTGCCTAGGTGGGATTTTCACATTTCATTTGATATAGATCATATTCATATACCCATAGTGATACTAGTGTGTATTGTATGATTTTACGATGCTACCAATAATGCTCGATGATGATAATTAGATGTCTATAAACATTGTGACCTTACAAGTCAACCACTTTCATAGTAGCTTGCATTCCTAGGTTCATGATAGTTTAGTTTTTGCATCTTGCATTTGGAGAGAGCTCTCCTTTTCATCTCACGTGGACCTGTTGGTCAACTGCGCTCATCTTCCCTTTTCTCGATCATGTCTTTCACTCTTTGTCTTTCATCTCAAACCTTTTCCTATCATCACAAGGGGTTAATATTATCATCATATCTATATATCAAAAATGTCATTTTTAGAAACATGAGTCTATATCATACACATGAGAATTAAACATAAATCAATGAGAGAGAATATACATGAGCATATAAACATACATTTTGAGCAAAATGACAAGACAATACATAAACTGATACATCCAACACAAGTGAGATGTACACACATGATATATCAAACATCTAGTAATCTCATATATATAAGTAATGATACACAGTACAAAGTGAGATCTCAAAATCTAGTTCAAAAGTCTCAAGATATGTTTGAAACATCTAAACCTAAGCCCTAAACCTAGGACTCACTGCCACCATCCTAAGGACTTGGTGGTGGAGGAGGTGGTGCCACATTTGGTACTACATCTGATCTACCCACTACTACTGAGTATGAAGGAGCTCTCTGACCCTCTGGCATTGCTTGTATGTAGAGACCATGATAATACGTGGCTCGCACTACCTCTCTCTACCTCTTTGTAAGGCAAACCTATAGCTACCTCTCTTGACGCTCTATCTCAGCTCTCTGATCTATGAGCTACTACTCCTTGATGCTATAGTGATCCTTAGCTATTGTATCTCTATCTCTAGAGCCTGTATCCTAGCTCTTAGGTCCTCCCCTCCCGTAGGCTACTCCTGATGTCCCTCTGCCTGTCAATGAGCTAGTCTCACCTCATCCTCAGGTGTCGCTAATCTTCATCTCTGAGACTATTTCTAGCCACCTGATCTTGATCCCTCACCTCTCTCCATCCCTATCCCTCTCCCTCCATCTCCTTTGTCCCCTCCATCCCTGTCATCTCCCCCATCACCCCTCTGAGTAGCTGGTGATGCATTTGGTATGATGAATCTAGGGAATGGAGCCCTACACCTCTCTGCTCTATAAGCTACATCTGCACCCACATCCACCATGTCTGGAAGGTACTCCCATGGCTCCTAATGTATAGCAGCTATCTCCTGTACTACCTACTCATAATCTAGCATCAGTAGCCAACCATGCCCCTCCTCATCACAAAATTGAGCATGTGTAGTGGTCTCCATCGACACCCTCTGCTGGCATCCGAACTATCTCTAGACCTGAGTAATAATGAATCTCTCCATAATGTCTACATGATGACCTACTAATGGATAACTACAAAGCATATAATCCAACTCCCATCTATCACCCCACTACTTAGATGTCCTGTAAGGTCTCCAGGTGAATGAGGTGAGCTCATCCAACACCCTACGATAGTAAGCAACATCCCCGCTATGTTCCTGAGAGATGAAACTAGTATATCTATACATGTAGGGATATTTGCACTCCTTAGGCTACACTCATGGATGCACTACAAAAATGTGCTTCCACACCCATATTTGAGTGAGTATAGCCCCGCACGGCCAAGTCCTACCATCTTGGTAGATGATCTCATGTAGCTCATAGTACATATCAGCTAGAATCACTAGACCCTATGCCATCTATCATGGCCATGCCACTAGATCTGTAGCAACCTCCCCCATCCCAGTGGGAAACCCTTCTAATTCCTATCAAGGATAAGGGTCTATCCAATCAAAGATGCAACAATACAAGGCACTGGGAAGTCCCTACCAAAGTTAGCCATCAACCGATCCTAGCTGACGTGTCGGTCTAGGATGGTGACATCCTAGAACATACCCTAGATAACCTGTCTCCCCTCTGTCAGATCCTGATCATAGTATACCTATGTCATCAAACAATCATGTTAGTTTCTATCATAAGGGAAACTTTATAACTTTGATTATCTATAAAAATGATTATACTTATAGGCTCTCCATGACACAGAACCCGTAGGATCAGATAGACATCCTCCAATGTGATGGATGTCTCTCTAGTAGGCAGATGAAAGGTGTTGTGCTCACTATGCCATCTCTCGGCAAGAGTAGTCAACAGCCCATGATCAGCTCAGATATGGGGCATTTGAAGTAAATACCAAAAGCCCATGGCCCTCAAATCGGCCTTGCCTAGATCATCCAGATCTCAGACAAATTGCAATCCAGTCACCTGGGGTTCTCTGATCCGGAGCATAGGGAAGTTCTCTTGCAAGTCATTTCAACCATACTAGATGTTAGTACATATCATGAAGGATGTACAATATCAGTACAACACATTTTAAAATCAAACATTGTCTAGACCCATGTCATTTTGCTCAAAAATATTAAAACATGTCAAAATTTTATACTAGGCGACACTATTTTTTTATTAAGTGTCGTGTGACACTTTGTCTTATAGCAGTGTGATAGTTTTTGTTTGGGCAACACTTCACATAGTGTTGTGTGACATTTCATCCCATGCCGTGCGACACTATGTTGACCCATGAAGTGTCGCACAACCTTCATCCTCAAAGGGTGCGACACTTCTAAAGTGTCGTAGGACTTTTCACCTAAACTAAAAATTTGAAATTTGAAAAATAATTAAAAATGTGCTAAATATCTTAAATGCTCATTAATGACTCAAAAAAGAAATTTTTTTCTGAAAAGTCATCGGGGCAACATAGTGTGGAGGCCGGTTGTGCAACCGACCGCACTCAAACCGATGCCTGTGGATGGGAATCATTGTTTGCTGGGCCATTTTCTCTCTCTAAGCTCTCAAAATTCTCAAATGGCTAAATGATAAATGATTTTGAAAATGACACTTTTGCCCCTTATATAGCATTTTGACTTTTTGACATAATTTTCCAAATACCTTGAAATTGCACACAAATTGCACCCTTACCTAATTTTGATGTCTTGGATCCATTTTCGGGCTTGAAATCAAAATTTGAGTTAATCTTGATGGTCAAAATTGCATTTCAAAAATTTTCACCCTCATCTACATAGTTGGCTAACCATTTGGGGCCTGATCCTTTGATCTTTGTTGCGGCATCTTCATTTCTTCACCCCCATCTCTTTCAAAAATACTAGTCTATCATTCATTATCACTCACATCATTTCTCTAATGTTTGACTTAATTTTTATCCTCTATCTTTCCCAGTCAAACCTAGTCAACCTGAGGCATGTCTTCACTGCTTGATGGTTATCTTGTTGTCTTATTCTTCAACTATGATTTCTAGTGCTTTGATCAAGTTTATCAATTTCCTGTTCTCCTCTACCTAATTTCAATTTTGATTTCGAGGGGGCAGTACCTATCAAACCTTAATCTTTGATTCAGCTTTATCATTTAGCTCAGCTTGAGATTCTTATTTTTAGACTTGATTATCACCTAGCAACGATGGTGGTGATTTTGTCTTTCAATTTTTATCTCCTATTTTTTCAGACTTGATTATTGCCTAGCAGCGACGGTGATAGTTTTGTCTAAGTCTTGATTTGCACCTAGCAGCGACAGTGTTGGTCTTGTCTTTCAACTTTTGCTTATTTTTTTCCTGATGTGTTCCCAAAATGGACACACATCTGGGTTGTTTTGTGATCCCAAATCGATCTCACATTTCAATTCTTCTTTGACTGCATGTGTTCCCAAAATGATCACACATTAGTCAAAGAGGGGCAAATGTATACACCCTAAAATGGTCACCTAGACTTTGGGCCCCCATTTAGCAATTTATCAAATCCCTAAATCAATATGTTTCAATTATATAAATTTCCTTGATCAAATCCTATTTTATCATTTTTGATTATTTGCCTTGGGCTAACCATTTTATTCTAAAGTCTTTATTTAATTTAAAAGGAATTCCCTCCTCTTTTAATTAAATAAAAATCCCCCCACTTTTCATCTTATCCTAAGTTGTACAAATAAAGCATTATTCTTATTTTATAAAAAGGGAAAAAACACTTTTTGTCTCATGTGGATACAAAAGTCAACCCTTATTTTCTCATTGGAGAATATTTGTGCACATGGATTGCTCCTTTTTGATGCTCCACCATTGATTAAATCTTTTGCCTCTTAATCTCCATGGTCCATTCTTTCTCATTTCCTATAAAAGAAGAGCTCTCTTCCTCATTTGCATATATCCATTCATGTTTTATGCTATTGTTATGCTCCAGGTTTTCTAAGTCATTTGGAGCTCTTTGAAGACATTGTTGTTGCATTTCATTTAGTTTTCTTTCATAGTTGCATAATCATGGCATTCTTAGTATAGATTTCCTTTATGCAATAGATTAGTCTCACATAGCTTAATTAGGAGGGATTGTAAGACTTGTACTTTCCTTTCATAGTCTAGTTTGCACTTTCCTTTCAAGCATTGCATTGTTATCATTTAGCTTAGCTTGCATCTTCATTCTTAGTTTACTTGCATTGCATTTCCATTTAGATTCTTGGAGATATTGGCACTCTTTCCCTTATCTTCATTTGAATCTCTCATTGTGTGGTTGACTAGCAAGGTGATTAGCTTCATAGCTCTAGCTGAGAGCAATTTTACAATTTTGCAACTCCATACATAGAGAGCTATGGATCAATTTTTGAGACCTCATTCTTGAGTGTTCTTGATTGTAAGGATTCATAGAAGTGCACTACTTTTGTGTGTACAATAATAATTAATTTAGTTTAATGCGAACACAATACTACAATGGTATGATTGGATTCATTCATTAAAGTATTGTGAAACTGCAACAAGGGGACTCTAAACTAATTTCATCGTCCATTTAGTTACATTCAATCCTTATTTTATATTCTATGAGTTACCTCTATTACTCACCCATTAAAGAACTAAATGACAACATAACTTTTATATTAATTATTAGCATTTAATAGTTAATATAATTATTACATATTGTCATAAAAGAATAAATAATTTATTGATTGATAATTAATTTTAATTACCAATAATATATATATATATATATATATATATATATATATATATATATATATATATATATATATATATATATATATATATATATATATATATATATTAAATAACAAATATAACTAAATAATAATTATATTAATATCTTCTAATTAATATAATTATTATTAACCAATTTAATAAATTAGTTATCAAATAGTAATTATGTTAATTTAAATTAATCAACATAATTATTTAAATAGTAAATTATAAAATAATAATTAACAATTATTAAATATTTAAATGATAGAACCGTGTATATTAAATAACAATTATATTATTTAATATAATTAAAAATTTAATAATTATTAATTAATAATTATATTATTTAATAGAATTTATTAAATAATATAATTAATAATTAACAATTATTAATTAACAAATTTTATATTTTAATTTTTTTTTTAGCCATAGTGAAGTCATTGAAGAACCTACACTTGAAGTGAGATTTGAGACAGTGACGCCTGAAGTGAGATTTGAGACAGTGACACCTAGTAAGAGTTTATCAAGAAATCACCCTGTTGGGAAAATTATTGGAAGCATCAAAAGAGGAGTTCTAACTTGGAATAAGGTACAAGAACAGTTATGTTTGATTTCTCAAATTGAACCTAAAACTACTAGTGAAGCTTATGGAGATGAAAGTTGGACTAATGCTATGAAAGAAGAACTAGATCAGTTTGAAAAGAACAAGACATGGGAATTGGTCCCTAGACCTAAAGACAAGAATGTTATTGGAACTAAATGGGTATTCAAAAACAAGATGAATGAACAAGGTGAAGTAGTAAGAAACAAAGAAAGATTGGTATGTAAGGGATACTCACAACAAGAAGGAATTTACTATGAAGAAACCTTTGCACCCGTTGCAAGAATTGAAGTACTAAGAATGTTTTTGGCTTATGCATCTTACAAGAAATTTAAAGTATATTAGATGGATGTGAAGTCAACATTTCTAAATGGAGAATTGGAAGAAGAAGTCTACATTGAGAAGCTTGAAGGTTTTCAGTTGACTCAAGAAGGAGACATGGTATGTAAACTGAAGAAAGTCTTATATGGACTAAAACAAGAACCTAGAACTTGGTATGCAAGATTGGACAAGTATTTGTTAAAGTTGGGATTTACAAAAGGAACAACTAATAGCAATTTATACACAAAAGAAATTGAAGATGGTTTGTTGGTTATAGTTATTTTTGTTGATGACATTATTTTTGGAGGAGAAGATGAAGCTAGTGACAAATTTTCTAATGAAATGAAGACTGAATTTGAAATGAGTATGATTGGTGAAATGAAATACTTTTTGGGATTGCAAATAACACAGAACAATGATGGTATCTTTGTAAGTCAGAAAAAGTACTTGAATGACTTGTTGAAAATATTTGGAATGGAAGATTGTAAACTAGTTGGAACACCTATGGTAACTGGACATAAATTATCTAGCACAGATGAAACACCGATAGTTGAATAGAAGAAATATAGATCTATGATTGGAGTATTGCAGTATTTGACATATACAAGACCTGATATAGCACATTCAGTTGGAATTGTAGCAAGATTTCAAGTTGAACCTAGAGAATCACATTATGCAGTAGTAAAGAGGATACTGAGATATTTAACAGGCACAATGGACTATGGATTATGGTATGAAAACTTTGATGATTTTACCCTATGTGCATATATAGATGCTGATTGGGGAGGTAGTGTTGATGATAAGAAAAGCACCAGTGTTAGAGTATTTTTCCTTGGAGGAAGATTGGTTTCTTGGTTAGACAAGAAGAAGAATTGTATCTCACAGAGCACAACAAAAGTAGAATATGTAGCAGTAGCAAACAATTGCCACTAGATAATTTGAATGAAGCAAATGCTAAAGGATATTGAAATAAAGTTTGTTGAACTTGTTGTCATACATTGTGACAACACTAGGAAGATTGGTTTCTTGGTTAGACAAGAAGAAGAATTGTATCTCACAGAGCACAACAAAAGTAGAATATGTAGCAGTAGCAAACAATTGCCACTAGATAATTTGAATGAAGCAAATGCTGAAGGATATTGAAATAAAGTTTGTTGAACTTGTTGTCATACATTGTGACAACACTAGCATAGTTAGTATGTTTAAGAACCCTATATTACATTCTAAGACAAAACATATAGAGATTAAGTATCATGTTGTAAGAGAGAAAGTTGTTGAGAAGGAAGTCAAACTTGAGTACATAAGCACAAAGGAGTAGATAGAAGATATATTTACAAAGCCTTTGCCTAAGGATACATTTGAGTATGTGAGAGGTATGCTTGGGGTTATGCCCCAGCCTAGTTTTGAGAAGTGATGCAGTTGGTTGCATTCATCCAGTGGTATATGAGCCTTATCTTTCTTTTGGACTGGATGTTGGTACTTCCTCTATGGGGGAGTATGTGTATCTGAGATGAGTCATGAGGACTCTAGTGAATGTATTTTCTGAATAGTGTCTTTTGACATTGGAGTTGTTGTTGACATAATGATGAGATTTTTGTCATTGATGTCAATGGGGGAGAAGTGTACATGAAAAAACTATTTGTACCATTTGAATAGGAAAATGAAGCAAGATTTTATTGATGAAAAGGACTTGAAGCAGCAGTGTTGGAGTATTGGAATTTTGGAACATTGGATATTTTTCATCTATGTTGCTATCAATGCCAATGGGGGAGATTGTTAGGAATGAATGTTGAATGTTTGGCAGCCATTCTGTAGCAGTTGTTGTTGCATTCATGTCTATGATTATCATTGATGTCAACACAGTGATTTACCAGAGACTTGCAGAGAAGCAGACAAAGTTTGAATTAGCGCATGTGGGATATTGCAGTTGGAGCTATGTGATATTGATGATATACTATTTGATATGTTATATGTCTATGGTTAAAAGCATAGACAATAATTTATTTATTCATGGAAGTTATGAGCATTTTGGTGGAAGTAGTATTCAAGCAGTGTTCCTGAGTAGTGGTTTGTGGAAATCGGATGATATCTCCTAATCGGGATGGAATCTAGTTTTGTGCAGTTAAAGGGAAGTTGAAGACACATTGATAGTGACATGGATGACAATGCAAACTTTGAGGTCACACGAGTGGAGAATTATTATAGTTGGAAACTGATAGTTTTGTGTAATTTTTGATGTAGCATGTGGAAACCTTTATTTTGTAATTGTATGCTGACTCATTTGTAATTATTTGAGTGTGGTATAAAGGAAGGAATTTTTTTCCTTTTTTTATAGTAGTGGATGAATATGAAGTGAACAAAAGAGCTAAATGTGAAAGAGAATTTGTGAAGGAAGACATGCGAAGTATAGAGATTTGAAGTTGAGATCTGGTGTAACAGTGAGTGCGGTTTTGCACAGTTAGAGAAGAGGTAACATATTATTCTATTGATTAAGAAAAATATTATTTACATAGTGTGTTCAATGATCTTACCTTGAAGCTATTTGGGCAATGAGTCCTTCTATCTTCCATAACTCTTAACAAGGTTAGAATCTTTTAACAGGGATTCATATGTACTTAATGTATTTCATAAGACTCCTAATAGAGTCCATCCTTTCACAAATAATATTCATATTAGTGCATCTTTTTTTGGGCATCATTCCCACCAAGGTTTACTCTTTGATCAAGAGGTTCCCTAGTCAACATATCTTGTGTCATTGTGTTATTGTGTATGAATATCTTTCTATGGATGGTAATTATATTTCTTACATGGTTTAATGGTGTTGAAGTTGATAAAAGTTATAATTATCTAATAATTGATTCACCCCCCCCCCCCCTCTCAGTTATCTTGGTGGACTTTACTTTCTAACAACTCCTAGTTTGAGGGAGCTAGAATGACAAGGGTTTGTATCATTGATGACTCAGCCAACAATCCCTGAAGAAAGTTCAACATAGGTAAGTTTTAATGTTAATTTAGTTATTTTGGAAACATATAGTTGCTACCAAATTTTTAACATTAAATAGTATAACTCATAGATCAATCTCATGTTCACCAACATATATAGGTGGAAGTCGACATTGGTGGCACTATTCCTACGCTACCAAGGACATATTTTAGGTCTCCTACCTGCAAGAGGAGACAGAGAGGTGAGGTATATGAGAGTTCAATTTTAGTTTATTTATTTTTTATTATTGTTGACTATGATTCTAAATTTTAATCTAACTTGGAGTTTCACTTTTGTGTTTTTATGCAGGATCCATTAGAGCCGAAGAGTACTTCAAAGAGGCTCCATTTTGATGATCCACTAGTAGAATAGGATGTCCTAGAAATATTTGTAGTTGAATTTATTATTTTGAGATGTCATATGACATATTTTGAGATGGCATATGCCAAATTGTATCTAGATATGTTGACATATAAATATGTACAGAATTATTGTTCATTTTGATATATATATATATGAAACTTGATATTTGATCCAATTTGTTAATTGTGTATTCATTTATTCATTGTTAGTATGTAAATATGCTTGTGTGTATGTACTCATGTGTACAATTTATGCCTTAAGTATATTCATGTATATTCAAGTACATTATTCATAACCTAAATTCACATGTATGGGCTACGTGCATGACCTAAGTGAATTCATGTTGTATGCTTTATAACTTATGTGCTACATGTATGCTTCATGACTTAAGAAAATTTATGTGTATGCTTTATGATCTACGTGTGTTCACACATGTAATTCATCATTTGAGGTATATAAGGATATCTATTAAAGTGGTTTCAAGGTTTTTAGACTTACCCTTTATTCCCAATGGCTAAAAGACTTCAAACTAGCCTAATTACATAATCAAACACCCTTTTGGCCATATCAAAACATATTGGTCCTTTGGAAAAAATATCAGTACTTTGCTTGTACCCCTACAAATACACTAGGAATGCTAAAGAAATGCGGTCTTGTAGCATCTCACAAATTGTTGATACCTCTCATGGGGTCTGACCTATGAACCTCGATAGTTTTCTGATCAATCATACTTAGTGCACCTTGGGGACACTTTGGTTCGGCATGGTTTGGAACATTCTACTGACTCAGTGGTTCAAACAAGGTTGTCCCTAGAATTTACCCACCCAACCGAAGCTAATGGTGCAGTCCATTCAGTGCCAAGATGAATGGTTTGGAAGTAATCCATTGGTGCAACTTTCAACTGACCCTCACTGCAAGTTTTGGCATCGAGCGAGACTGACGTGCCAAATTGAAACAAATTTGAATCTCCTAGAATGGAGAGATGTTATTGTAGGCCTCAAAAAATTCATCTCGTAGCATCTCATGGATCTCTGATACCTCTCATGGGGTCTGAGTTATAAGCCTCAAAAGTTCGCTACCCAATCGTGCTTAGTGCACCTTGGGGACAGTTTGGTCTGGTGTGCTCCGAAATGTTCTGCTGACTCGGTGGTCAAAATGGGGTTGTCCCTAGTGTTTACCCACCCAACCAGAGCTAATGGCACACTCCATTTGGTGCCGAGATGAATTAATTGGAAGTAATCCATTTGTGCAACTTTGAACTGACCCTCACTGCAAGTTTTGGCATCGAGCGAGACTGGCATGCCAAATTAAAAAAAATTTGAATCTCCAAGAATGGAGAGAGGTTATTGTAGGCCTCAAAAACATCATCTTGTAGCATCTCATAGATCTTTGACACCTCTCATGGGGTCAGAGTTACGAGCCTTGAAAGTTCACTATCCAATCATGCTTTGTGCTCCTTGGGGACACTTTGGTTCGGCGTGGCCCAGATCGTTCTACTGACTTAGTGGTCAAAATAGGGTTGTGCCTATCATTTACCCACCCAATGATAGCTAATGGCATAGTCCATTCAGTGTCGGGATGAATGGTTTGGAAGTAATCCATTGGTGCAACTTTCAACTGACTCTTACTACAAGTTTTGGCATCAAGTGAGACTGGCGTGCCAAATTGAAACAAATTTGAATCTCCCAGAATGGAGAGAGGTTATTGTAAGCCTTGGAAACATCATTCTCTAGCATCTCATAGATCTCTAATACCTCTTATGGGGTCTGAGTTATGAGCCTCAAAATTTTGCTGCCCAATCGTGCTTAGTGCACCTTGGGGACACTTTGGTCCAGTGTGGTCCAAAACATTTTGTTGACTCATTGGTTGAAATGGGGTTGTCCCTAGCATTTACCCACCCAACTGGAGCTAATGACATAGTCCATTTAGTGCCAGGATAAATGGTTTGGAAGTAATCCATTGGTGCAAATTTCAACTGACCCTCACTACAAGTTTTGGCATCAAGCGAGACTGGCTTCCCAAATTCAAAAAAAATTGAATCTCCTAGAATGGAGAGAGGTTATTGTAGGACTTGCAAAATCCATCCTATAGCATCTCATAGATCTTTGATACCTCTCATGGGATCTAAGTTACGAGCCTCAAAAGTTTGCTTCCTAATCATGCTTAGTGCACCTTGGGGACACTTCGGTCCGGCATGGTCTGGAACATTCTCCTGACTTAGTGATTGAAATAGGGTAGTGCCTAGCATTTACCCACACAACTAGAGCTAATGGAATAGTCCATTTTCTGCCAGGATGAATGATTTGGAAGTAATCCATTGGTGCAACTTTCAACTAACCCTCACTGCAAGTTTTGGCATCAAGCGAGACTGGTGTACCAAATTGAAAAACAATTTAATCTCCTAGAATGGAGAGAGGTTATTGTAGGCCTCAGAAATTCCATCTTGTAGCATCTCACAAATCTCTAATACCTCTCTTGGGGTCTGAGTTATGAGCCTCGAAAGTTCACTGTCCAATCATGCTTAGTACACCTTGAGGACACTTTGGTCCGGCATGGTCTGGAACGTTCTGCTGACTCAATGGTCAAAATGGGGTTTTCCATAGTGTTTATCCACACAATCCATTTAGTACCAGGAAAAATGGTTTGGAAGTAATCCATTGGTGCAACTTTCAACTGACCCTCACTACAAGTTTTGGCATTGTGCGAGACTGGTGTGCCAAATTCAAACAAATTTGAATCTCCCAGAATGGATAGAGGTTATTGTAGGCCTTATAATAATCATCTTGTATCATCTCATGAATCTCTGATACATCTCATGGGGTTTGAGTTACAAGCCTCAAAATGTTTCTGCCCAATCATGCTTAGTGCACCTTGGGGACACTTTGGTCCAGCATGGTCTGGAATGTTCTCCTGACTTAGTGGTTGAAATGGGGTTGTGCCTAGTATTACCTACCCAACTGGAGCTAATGGCACAGTCCATTCAGTGCTAGGACAAACATTTTGGAAGTAATCCATTGGTGCAACTTTCAATTGACCCTCACTGCAAGTTTTGGCATCGAGCGAGACTAGCGTGCCAAATTTTAAAAAAATTGAATCTCCCAAAATGGAGAGAGGTTATTGTAGGCCTCAAAAATTTCATCTTGTAGCATCTCATGGATCTTGGATACCTCTCAAGGGGTCTGAGTTACAAGCCTTGAAAGTTCATTGCCCAATCGTGCTTAGTGCACCTTGGGGACACTTTGGTCCAGCGTGGTTCAAAATGTTATACTGACTCAGTGGTCAAAATGGGGTTGTCCCTAGCATTAACCCACCCAACCAGAGATAATGATAGAGTCCATTTAGTGCCGAGATGAATAGTTTGGAAGTAATCCATTGGTGCAACTTTGAACTAACCCTTACTGCAAGTTTTGGCATTGAGCGAGACTAGCGTGCCAAATTGAAACAAATTTGAATCTCCCAAAATGGAGAGAGGTTATTATAGGCCTCAAAAATTCCATCATGTATCATCTCATAGATCTTTGATACCTCTTACGGGGTTTGAGTTACGAGCCTCAAAAGTTCATTGCCCAATCGTGCTTAGTGCACCTTGGGGACACTTTGGTCCGATGTGGTCCGAAATGTTCTACTGACTTAGTGGTCAAAATGGGCTTGTTCCTATAACTTACCTACCCAACCGAAGCTAATGGCATAGTCCATTCGGTGCCAAGATAAAATTCTTGAATACTATCCCTTCACCCAGGGAATCATCATTTTACTTTGGACACATTTGACTAATTTTGACTCTATGACTCCAACTATTACATCATTTGATGATACAAATGTAATGGAATTAAGACAATAGAAATGTAAGGATACAAAATTAAGATGATACAAATTATATAAGGATACAACAATTATAGTAAGGAAACATTTTTTTTCACTTTACATGGCATTAAGATGATACAAATGTGGGCTTTTAATATTTGCAAATCAACCCCATGGACTCTTTTATATTTCTAATTTGGCATCTAAATATGCACATTACATTCGATTGTTGTTTTTATATACAAAATTTGGCATCTAAATATGCACATTACATTCGATTGTTATTTTTATATACAAAATTTGGCATCTAACTATGCACATTACATTCGATTGTTGGTTTTATATAAAAAATTTGGCATCTAAATATGTAAATTACACAACTATATATAAAAAATAAGTCTCCTTTTCGCTCCAATCCCTGCATTTGGAAGGCAGAAGAAAAGTTAATAGATAATATAATAAGTGCCCTTTCGGCATCTAAATATGAAAATTATAGAACTATATTTTAACTTGAGTTGAACTTACCTACTGAAGTGTGCTTGAAGGATCATCTCTATGCTTGAGAGTATTTCATATTGCTTCATGATCAATAGTACTAATAGTCCAAAGTTCCTTTGTCTTTGGTTTTCCTTGATGTTTCAACAACTTAACATTGGCTACTATAACAAGGTGTGAATACATGAGAATGGTTTTGTGCTTCTCATAGTCTTCAAATGTAGGAATGTCATTGTAGACACCTAAAAATCCTTTAGAAAATAATATATTTTTATTTTTTGAAAAATCCCTGATGACATCATCATTTATTATTTATTTATTTATTTATTTTTATGTCATTAAATCCCTTTACCTTAATTAAAAATATTTAATTAAGAAATCCCTCCCAAAAATGTTTAAATCTTATTTAAACATTATCTCCTTATTTATTAATTATTTAATTAATAAATTGACCAAAAATCACAAAATAAATAATTTATTTATTTTTTGCCCAAAACTTGGCCAATTTCCTTAAGACCACTAACCTCTTCCAGAATCTTCTAATCCTTCTTTAATTTTGATTAAAGGCTAATCCCCTCATTTCCTAACCCTAATCCCAACTCAAAATATTTAATTAAGATTAAATATTTATTCCTCATATTTGTCAAATTCATTTTAATAAATATTCTCAAAACCTAAACCATGGAAATAAATAAATCTTTATTTATTTCCTAAAATCCATGTTTATCCTAAGGAAATTTTAGACTCTTCTAGAAAGTCCTAACCCTAATCCTAATCCTAATCCTAATCCCCCCCCCTAATCCTGTCACATTCCCTAACCAAGGTTAGCCAACTCCTAAGCTTAACCCAAAGTCAACAAACTTCTAGAGACTTCTCTTTCATGCATTAAGTGCATTTAAGATTATCCTTATCCCTCTTACACACATTTATCATGCATTTAAGAAGCCCCTCACCCCTTTCTTACACCCTTTGACCTTAGGCACATTTTCTAAATTGTGCACATTCCTCCCATCTTTCAACCCAATGCCCTTGTGACACTTGTCACAAGGAGGTGGCCCTGAACTAGCACAATCCATGTGCTCCCCTTTGAATGAATCTTGGCCTCTCTTAAGGATTTTGATCTTGGCCATTCATTCCTCCTTCCCAAATCTTATAAATGCTCCTCCTTTGAAGAGAAAATTCATTAGCTTAGCTTTTATTTCAAGCATTGTTATCATGCCCATTTAGCTCTAGACTTAGCATAATCATCCTAATTTAGCTTACTTTCAAGCATTTTAGCTCATCATAATTTAGTAATAATGGATTAACATAGTTTATTTCATTGTTTTGCATAAGCATAGCATCATCACATCTCTATTTGGCTTAAAATCAATCTTAGCATAAATCTCATGTAGCTTAATCTTCATTTCAGCATCATTTGGATCCTTGAGGCCTTAGGGAAAAATCAGGTGTTCTATACTTTTTTTGTGCAATTTTTGGAGTTTTCATGGATCTCAATCCCTCCTAAAATGCATAAGGAATATGCTCCAAGTGATTAGAGAGCACACCCACATCCCCTTAAGCAAGAGTAAATCAAACAGTGGTTGGGTGCACCTATTTAGCTCAATCTGAGGTGGCTTAGTTTAGAGTTTTATTTGTTTTGCATTGATTTCATGCTTAGACTAACATCTAATCTTTGTTTGGCTTGAAGTCTTTCAAAGAAGGTACCCTTGAAAGCCTTGTCCACATTTTGGCATGCCCGATGGGAGCAAACCCACAAATCAGCTTGATTAGATCATATTTTGTACTCTCATGTTTGCTATTTTCATGAAAAAATCTGTAGGAAACAAGTGAAATGTCACCTACACACAGTTCAGTCACACCTAAACATAGTTCATTCACGCCTACAAAGGGTTTGATGATGCCTACAAGTTCTGTATCGACGCCTATTTTTTGAAGATTTCTACCTTGATAACTTCTTTTCTGTCTCAAACTTCTTTTCTGTCACCTGCAACGAAAATACTCATGCCTATGAGATAAACATTCACTAATGTAATTGTTTCACTCTCACCTATGTACTTTTCACTCTCACCTATGCACTTTTCAGTCTCACCTATGCATGTTTTAGTCACGCCTGTGCATGTTCCAGTCTCACCTATGCATGTTTTAGTCTCACCTATGCATGTTTCAATCACGCCTATACATGTTTCAGTCACACTTATGCATGTTTCAGTCATGCGTGTGCATGTTTCAGTCTCACCTATGCATGTTTCAGTCTCACCTATGCATGTTTCAATCATGCCTATGCATGTTTCAGTCATGCCTATGCATGTTTCAGTCACGCCTATGAGCATTTTAGTGTCACCTATGCAAGATTAAAGTGTTGTCTGTGAGCATTTTACTATCGCCTGACACATTTTAGTATCGCCTATGCATGTTTCGTTATCACCTATAAATCTTTGGCTGTCACCTAGAAAACATTTCTCTGCCACTCAGAAAACATTTCTCTACCGCCTGGAATCATTTCTCTATCACCTTGACATTTTTCTCTATCACCTGTAAGCATTTAACTACCGCCTATCCATTTTCTGGTGTGGCCTGTGCATTTTCCAATGTCACGTATTAGCTGGACAATGTTGCTTTCGATTGTGTTTTTGCCTTAAATTCTTCACAGATTCATAAAAAAGAAAAAGTCAAACAAATCTTGAATGAAATAAGGGAAATGAACTTAGGTCCTAAAAGTCATTATCATTTTGAAAAACAAACACAATCTTGAATGATCTAAATTGGAAAGAACAAGCATCTCTATTCCCTCCTTTTCAATTCAAGAAAAGCACAAACTCAATCTTGAATGATCTAAAGGACAAAACAAAGCACTTCAAAGTTCTAAATCAACACGTAAATCTCAATCTTGAATGCTCAAAGGAAAGAACTTGCAATCACTCAAATCGTTTACCTTTTGAATAAAGAACAAATCAAACCTTAAGCACTTGTGTCTTCAATTTCAAAGTTCAATCAAACTTAATCAATTTGGGAAAAAGAACAACTTGCTTGATGTGCATCTAGGAGCTTTCATTTTCTGTAAATCCTGTTAAAGTAAGCAACGTAAAACATTTGGACTCGGACAAGTTCACTTGTTCTACTTTTAGCGAGGCCTGTCCAGGGAGAAAAGTGCTTCCTCCTCGAAGAACGACCTCAAATCGATATCCCCCCAGCTGATATATAAATAAAGTGAAGGCAAAAAGTACTCACTTATATCTCCTATTCCACGGGTGTTTTGTGCCAAATGCAAATGTCTAGGGACAAGTAAATATTCCTCCCCTAGCATTGTTGGCTAGGCTCTTAAGTGAGTCACAGGCGGTCAGCATAACCAGGTATGGAGACTGCATGGAACTATTAAAAACCTAATAAAATAGAGGCTACCTTATCTACATCTGAAAGTATCAAAATCCTTGTGCAAGGACCGATTCCAAGGGGTTTACCGGGTCACCTCAAGATTACTCACCATTTGTATTCCCTTCTAAGGGGTACCAAGTTGTGGGCAAGTGATTTTGATACTCACCTTCCTTAGGTAGATCTGTTTGAAGTGCTTGATAGTCAATACTCCGTGAAAACATTGTTGGAACATACACTTTCAAAGCTTTATCAGAGTCAGTTATCCTATTTGTATCCCACAAGGTTGCTTTGTCCTTTGTGGAGATTTCTTTTCCAAAAATCTTTGTTGCAATCTATCCTTTGCCATTGGGAAACATCAAATTGATCAACAAAAACCCAGTTTGAGATACTCAGAACATTTTTTTGCAGAGAAACCCTTGGAATCAGATATCCAAAAAGTCTCAAACCAACTTATCAAAATTTCCCCAAGTTATGCCAAATTTGATCAAACATCCAAAAGCTAAGTTGCCCAAATCCAAAGCTTATCAAGAGAAGAAAGTTGCAGAAAGAAACCTTAAGAGCCATCAATCCTCTATCCAAGCAACCCAAGCAGAAGAAAAATATCAAGAAAAGCTTGATAATATTGGCTATAATGCAAGAGTCAAACAATTTTCCTACCGATTCCAAGTGAACCATTGCTACATCAACCTTGAAAGAGAAGATTAGCTGGATCCATTGCATGTCCATTTTACCTTCAAATCTCAAAATCCTATCTCGGCAGTTCTTCATCCTAGTCTCATCCTAGTTTCATCCCCGCATCATCACCAAACCTTAGTTGCATTCTAGAAACCTTCTTAGTTGCATACACCATCATCTTCCTAGCAGCATCATAGATCATCCATCCCGGTTGCATTTGCATCATCCTTTTAGAGAAAGCATTGTTGCACCATCCTTCACCATCTTTCTATCAGCAATCCACAATTAGAGTCCCATATCCTTCATCCAAATCCAGCATCCAATATCCAAAATAGAATTCACCATCCTTTTGCGCCAAATCCAGAGATCCAAATCCATAAGCACTTAGTGTTCAAAACCTTTGAGTTGTTTCCATCCCTTATCCCAAATAAGAAATCATCTCCTTTTTGATAGAGCATTGTCTAAAGGAAATCCAACTTGTCCTTGCATAGCCTCATCATCTCAAGAAAGAGATTGGCTTGTATTGATAAGAATCCAGTTGACCGAAGATCATCAGTCTATCCTAGGTTGGCCAAATCCTATCACTAATCCTCCATTGGGAAAAACAATAGCTCATTGTTGACACTTAGTAATCTTCCACCAGCATCCCACCAATCCTCAACCCAATCTTGACCCAAATCAGAGCATCCCACCAAGCCTCCATCATCGCCTAGCTTTTTTTACCAAATCTACCACCGTCTCCCATCAATCTTCCACCATCCTTGATCCAAATCTAAGCATTTCACCAATCCTCGCATTGCATTCTAGAAATTCATCATCCTTAGAAGTTCCTTAAACTTGCATCCATTATCCTTTAGAGTCTTTCAAGAAACATCTTGCATCCATCTAAGCATCTGCATCTCCATGCCTATCGAGACAAGATCCGGATCTAAAAAAAGAAGCAACATGAATCCTTATCCAATCACCAGTTCTTCTAATCCCAACATTTTTACCAGTGCAATGATAGTCTATGATCCCCAAATACAAACTAGAAATACATGGGATGATCCCAATATCCCCTCAGCTCCTCTGGCAATAGAAACATTTGTAAATCATCTAGAGAATCCACTAGTAGTCAATGCACTCATGGCCCAAAACCAGAAAAGCATGTTCACTAACTTTGCACAAACACAGACTTCCATTCCACCATATCTCCATCCTCGCATTCCCATATACACTATCCAAATCCCAGCACAAGTATACTCTCCAGTCACCCAACCATTCCTTGATCCAACCTTGCAAACATCACAAGAAACCTCTGCCATTCCCCTTCTTCTGCAAGGAAGCTTTGCAAATCTTGTAACATAAGCTATAACACCATCTGCTCCATTCCCTATCACAGGTACTTCATCATCTGCCATGGCTGCTCAAGATCTTGCACAAATCCAACACTTGTCACAAAGTCAACTCCCACCTCTTACACAAGCCTTAACACAAGTAGTTCCACCATCTTCCATAAACCAAGCAGCACCTTTGACTTCGGGAGGGATGTAATCATCCTTCCCCTTCACTTCACAAGTGTCCACATCCACACCTTTTGTGCCAGGAGGGACGCAATCATCTTTTCCCTTCAAACCCCAAGCTTCAACATCCAGACCCTCATTTCAGGGATCAACGCAATCATTTCCCTTTTTCTCCCAACAAACCTCCACATCAGCATCATCTACTCTAGGGGCAATGCAATTGTTCCCCTTTTAAAATCATTAAACTTCCACATCACCCTTTTCAAGGGGAACACAAGTGTTCTCTTCATTTCCCCCCCAATAAGCATCTACCCAGGCACAAGCCCAGCAAAATGCCTTCACCACAGGGATGCCTTCCATGGGTTTTTCAAAACCACCATTCACATCCCAAACTCCCATCACATCTACCTTCCCAACATCCACTACAACACAATTCCCACCTCACACTAGTCCTCATTGGGGTCTCACTCAAGAAGACATGAAATCCTTTGGAATACCAACTCACTCTCCTACATCCGTATTTGCAAACCAACAAGCCACCTTCTCACAAGCAGCACAACAGCAACCATCTCAACCTCCCCCAACCTCATCCTTCATGAGCTATCTATTCCCAACACCTAATGATTTTTAGTAAGTTCCTCCACCTCCACAGTAAAGTTCATCCCATTTCGCAAGTCCTCCTACCCAGCCATCCTTTGCTTCAAGCTTCCCTACATCAGTTCCACCCTTAAGCAATGTGGAAATGCACCCAACCTATATCGGCCAACCACATAACCAAGTTCAACAAGGACCATCTCACCAACAAGCTACATCATTCCACCAGGCACCCCCACAATAACCATACTTTCAGTCACAGCAGCAAGTCCCGGTCATCCCACAACACCAGCAAGCAGTCTCATATCCATCACCGCAATATCCCCCTATGCCACATCCATAGTATCCTCCCCAACAAACATCACTCCAAAATCTACTCCAATCTACCTATCCTACTAGGCCATCTCCATATCCCACTCAATAGTACCCATCTCAAATGGGAGTACCCACTCAAAGACCCATCAATGCTGAATGGGAAGCCATGAAGAACACTCTTAAAGAGCTTCAAGCCAGTACTGAGAACAAAACATACAAGTTTGAGGAGGTGTGTCCTTATCTGTTTGACCGGTCCATTGCTGCTATACCTTTCCCCAAGCATTTTGAGACACCTAAGTTTGATAAATATCAAGGGAAAGGAGATCCAGTCAATCATATTAAAGAATTCTATATGGCATGCCAAGAAGTGGCTTATAGTGATAACTATCTCCTACGCCTATTCCCCAAAAGCTTGGGAGGGACTGCTATTGAATTATTCTACAAAATACCATGTGGGACTATCACAACCTTTGCTGAACTTTCTGAGAAGTTCATTGCCCCTATGCCCACAATGTTGAGAATGAGTTGACCTTGTTAGATCTTTGTAACTCAAAATAGAAAGATGGAGAAAGCCTAGCAGAATACTTGCAATGATGGTAGAACCTTACTACCAGGTTATCATACTAGCCACCTGAAAAGCATTTGACCAAAATCTTTATTGATAATCTGCATCCTAAGCTATCCCACTTCATGAGGATGAATTGTCTCCAAACCTATCAAGATATCAAGAATAAGGGGATAGGTATTGAAAAGGCCCTCCTAGATGAAGGCACAATCTGACACTTCAAAAATGATGCCCAAAAACCTAGCAATGATAAATCCCGTTACTGGAATCATAACAAGAACATTGTTACTGATGGAGCCACTAATACCAAGCATGTCCAATTTGTCATGGCTAGTCCTCCATCAACTCTTGCATACCAATAAAAACAAGCACCCATCCATCAGCAACCTCCTCAAGTCCGTCGGCAACCCACGCAACAATATCATTCTCAGAATAATCAGTAGAACTATCAGCAACCAGCCCATCAAGCTTATCAAGGTAATCCAAACAATCAAGTCAATGCCATCAATATTGCTCCCAAGCAGAACAAATCCAGAGCTCAAAATTATCCAAAGAAGACCTTCACACCACTGGGTGAACCTTTGGATGTTATATTTCATCGAATAGCCAAGGCCAACTTGATTACATATCCACCAATTCAGCCAGTTGATGATACCACTCCCAAGCCTGATTGGTACAAAGATCACAAGTACTGTGATTATCATCATGTCAAAGGACACACTATCCTGAAGTGTATGAGACTCAAAAACTATATCCAAGATCTCATTGATCAAAAAGAGATTCAAGTAGATACACCCGCTCAAGCCTCGCCAAATGACAATTTGCAAATTTATTAAAATATGTTCCCACAACACAATGCTAGGACCAACCAAACTAAAGCCAATCATCCCCAGAACCATGGCAAAGGTAAGCAAGAAGATCACACTACTACCTATATCAATTATGACAATATTGTTGGATGTATAACCCAAGTTGAGCCCATAGTCAATGCCATCCATGTCACAGGAGCAGATCATCAATGTGCTGTTACTACCTGCAGAGGCTGGATCACTGTTGTTGGTGCCCAACCAAGGCCAGCACATAATGCACACAATGCATAGTATAACCTCATAGAACATCTAGGGAACACACCAGCCCAAATATCCATCTTGGACCTTCTTTGCACCTCACCTCTCCATCAAGAGATCCTTAACCGAGCTCTCAAAGAAGGACATGTCCCCACAGACATTAACACCACCCAGTTTGAGACCCTTGTGGGACATCTATTTGTAACCTGTGCTTTATCCTTCAAACCATCCAACATGCCAGATGTTTCACCTGACCATACTCGCCCTCTCCGCATTGCCATCATGGTCAAAGACTTTGCCATCAAATGGGTCTTAATAGATAATGGCTCAGCCCTGAACTTGTGTACTTTGAAATTCATTCAGTAGATTGGGTTCACACTAGATGATATAGCACATGAAGTAATCACTATCAAAGCCTATGACAACTTGGAGCGTACCTCTGAAGGTACCATTACTTTTCCCATTCAGCTGGGCCTAGCAACACAGGATACTATTTGCCATGTTGTTGATCTTGACCTACCATTTAATATCCTCCTAGGTTGACCATGGATTCATTCCATTAAGGCTGTACCATCTACTTACCATCAGTGCATCAAATTTTTGCATCAAGGCACTGAGGTTACCATCCATGCTGATCCCCAACCCTTCGCATACTATCGTGTGATGGAAGCATCATTCCCTCACTCCACTCATTGTCTTGGAACTGACATTGGTACTTCTATTGCCAGCTCGTCCCAATCCCATTGCGATCCAGAAACCATTCTCACCTCCACCCTATCTTCCATCAAGATCAATAACTAGGGTTGTGGTGAATATAGCCTACATGATGCATTTTCCATAGGGGCCCTCCTGCTTGATCCACATACTCAAGGGCACCCAGATCACCAAAGCAAGCCTATTGAAGAGCATCATGAAATCAAGAGAATGGTACCTATGAATTTTGAATCCCATGGCACATTAAACAGTCAATAAATGGACCTTGACATCAATCGGTGGTTTTACAAAGATCCCTCACCACCTGACAAACAACTTCTGGGCTACTACAAAGATAAATACCCACAATCGCACAAGTACACTACTGAGCAATGGAAGTACCAAGGTGGTGGTCTAGGACCACAAGGTGGAAGCAAAGACCCAATTATAACATCCAAGAACCCACAACATCAGGGTCTTGGCTTTAATACCCCTTGCCTACATATACAAGGGCCCAATACCGCAACTGGAGGCACCAACATGACTATCATTCCCTTCTTAAATAGCCAGGATGACCTCGTAGAGATCAAAGACATCCTTGAAGAGAAAGAAATCAGATCCTACGATGATATCTTTGATGATGACACCCTCCTGGGGACTTTTGTCCTCTGACAACTTGCCATCAATCTCATAGAACTTCCCCTCACCCACCCTGAACTCATAGACTGGGACCAACCAAGCATTACACACATCGATGAGTTCCAAAGCATGGAAGCACTCCTAGAATTCATGGGGGCATCAGGCCCACACTCAGTTCAAGATTCAGAGTCAGCGCACATCTACAAGCTTGACACAGAAGGATACTTTAGAGAGGAGGCAAGTTTTAGCTACAAAAGAGAAATAGAAAGAGTAAAACATGAGTCCTTATGTGAAAACCCCTCTAGGGAACATTTTGATTCCAAAAAAGTAAAAATAAAGAGCGTATCTTCTAGTGAAAACTTGGCAATTCAAGCACTAGAAGATGAAGACTTGCCTCTTCCTCCCATCTAGGATTACAGACCTGAGCAGTCACCTATCATCATAGAAGAAACCAAGCCAGTCAACTTAGGTATAGAGGAATGTCCGAGGATCACCTACATTGCAGCCAACATGACAGAAGGTGAAGAAATGGCTTTCACTACACTACTTCAAGAAGCTACTATGAACTTTGCATGGTCATATGCACACATGCCTGGACTTGATCCTAAACTTGTTGTTCATCATCTAGCTGTGGACCCCAATGTTAAGCCAGTAAAGTAGAAGCTATGCAAAATGCATCCCAAAGTAGCTCTATTGGTAAAATCAGAACTAGAAAAGCTCCTGGCTGCAAAGATTATCAGAGCTATAGATTACTCAGATTGGATCTCCAACATGGTACCTATCACAAAGCCTTCTGGTGACATCTGAATTTGTACAAATTTTAGGGACCTAAACAAAGCATGTCCTAAAGATGATTTCCTGCTACCTAACATAGACATGATCATAGATCTTATAGCGGGCCATGAAATGTTGTCACTAATGGATGGTTTCTCTGGATATAATCAGATTCATATAGTAGTAGAAGACCAACACAAAATAGCGTTCACCACTCCATGGGGTACCTTTTGCTATAACATGATGCCCTTTGGTCTAAAGAATGTAGGAGCCACATATTAGAGAGTGATGATAGCAATCTTCCATGACATGATTCACAAGATCCTAGAGGACTATGTGGATGATATTCTTGCAAAATCAAAAACTCACCATGAACACCTTGACATTCTTGAGAGTGTGTTTGATTGCCTGCAACACTATGGGTTACGGCTCAATCCAAAGAAATGTGTCTTTGGTATTACATCTGGAAAGCTCCTAGGTTTCATAGTATCATGACGAGGCATAGAGATTGACCCTAAAAAGGTCAAAGCAATAACAGAAATGCCTCCCCCAAGAACACTCGGATAGCTCAAAAGCCTACAAGGAAAGCTTCAATCAGTGCGTCAGTTCATTTCTCAACTAGTAGAAAAGTGCCAACCTTTCATGCATCTTTTATGCAAAGACACAAGCTTCAAATGGGATCCCATATGTCAGAGAAGCTTTGATAAGCTCAAGGAGTATCTACCCAATTCTCCAATCCTAGTGCCACCAGTTCCAGGATGCCCTCTCATACTCTACATCTCAGCAACCACTACAGCACTGGGGCACTCCTAGCTTAGCATGATGATGAAAACAAAGAGAGATCCATCTACTACATTAGTCAAACTCTTGTTGGCTATGAGCTTAATTACTCACCCATGGAAAAAGCATGCCTTGCAGTGGTTTTTGCCACTCAAAAGCTTAGACATTACATGCTTAGTCACACAATCAGGCTCATTTCAAAAGTGGACCCCCTCAAATATCTACTATCAAAGACAACTCTCACAGGCCGTATGGAAAAATGGGTCATGATACTCAGTGAGTTTGACATCCAGTACATAGATTAGAAAGAAATCAAAGGGAAAGTCATTGCCAATCAGCTAGCAGAAGCACCACTGGTGGATGCTTATCCACTAATCATGGAATTCCCTGATGAACACTTATGTATGATCGAAGAGTAGCCCATGTGGAAACTATACTTCGATGGCTCCTACACATCACATGGATCAGGGGCAGGAATCCTATTCGTCACACCTCAAGGTGAATACATCCCAAAGTCATTCAAATTGGGATTTTCATGTACCAACAACATTGCAGAATATGAGGCACTCATCTTAGGTCTCAAAATAGCCATTCAATGGAATATCACAAAACTGCAAGTGTTCGGCGATTCACAGCTGATTATCAAGCAAGTCCTAGATGAATATCAGACAAAGGATGACAAGTTGCTACCTTACAAAGAACTCATAGATAGATTGAAAGAGAATTTCCTAAATCTACAATTCACATAGATACCTAGACTTCAGAACAAAGTAGCAAACACAATGGCAACTATTAGGTCCTTGTTAGAAATCCCACGCAATGCATCACAGTATGAATTCCTAGTTGAGCAGCTACATACACCAGCTTATGAGAATGCTGATGCTGAAATGGTGTGTGTCTTGGTTGGTCCCCAGTCCCCATGGTACCATGACATCCATGCATATCTAAAGAATGGTATCATATCTCCCCATCTCACCAATAGCCAATGCCAAAACCTTATTTGCAGAGCTTCCCGCTACACTCTTGTAGCCAACACCCTTTATTGTTGAGGGTATCACAATATCCTCTCTAGGTGTTTAGATTCAAATGAGGCCATCCTGGGTTTACAAGAGGTCCATGCTGGAATTTGTGGTTCCCACATGAGTGGCATGGTTCTAGCTAAGCAGTTTCTTCAAGTTGGGTATTATTGGCCCACCATGGAACATGATGCTTGCGAGTTTGTTAGAAAATGTTTACCATGTTAGCAACATGCCAATTTGATTCATGCACCAGCACAAGATTTGCAGCCCATTGCGCCACCTTGGCCATTTTCATGTTGGGGCTTTGACCTTGTTGGCTTAATCACTCCCCTTTCCTCAGATGGACACAAGTACATAATAACTGCCATAGAGTACTTCACCAAATGGGTTGAAGTGATTCCGCTCACCCTAACTATTGGCATCCAAATATCCAAGTTCATCCTTTACCACATCATTTGCCACTTTGGCATACCATCTACCATCTTCACTGACCATGGCACACCTTTTGAAAACCAGCATGTGGATGATCTATGTGCTAGACTCCACATCCATCACCATTTCTCCAGTCCATATTTCCCTCAAGGAAATGGCCAAGCTGAGGCAACCAATAAAACTATCTTGAAAATCCTCAAGAAGGTTGTCAATGATTTTGGTCGTGACTGGCACCTCCAAATTAATCTCGCCCTTTGGGCCTACCATACTTCTTATCATACTCCCACAAGCACCACCCCATATTCCCTTGTATATGGTGCCAAAGCCATTCTACCGATCAAGGTCAAGCTCCCATCATTGCGAGTCTCCATGAAGAACTACACCACTGATGAAGACTATCATGTGGCCCGTCTCACACAGCTAGACCTGTTAGATGAAAAGAGACAACAAGCCTATGATCACCTGGTTGCATACCAGAATTGACTCAAAAGGAGTTATAACAAGAAGGTCCATCCCAAACAATTTTAGGTCGGTGACATGGTCCTCAAAGAAAATCAGAAAGTCCAAGCAAATAGAGAAAAGAAAGGCAAGTTTGAGCCTACTTGGTTAGGCCCCTATGTTGTCACATCATGCTTCGGCTCTAGAGCTTATCAGTTATATACACCAGAAGGTGAGCCTTTGAATGATCCAATCAACATCATACATCTGAAGAGGTTCTATGCCTGAACCAGATCTACATATTTAGAAAATCCATAAAAATTGAAAAAAAGCGAAAAAGCAAAAAGACAAAGAAAAATAATTCGTCCAATGGTGAAAACTTGGCAATTCAAGTGCCTTGGACAAGTATGTTGGTGAAAACCTGGCAAACAGGTGCCATACATAGTGGACCGAGTCATTATCTATCAAAATCCCATTCCCCCATCCCAACATCTCAATCTTTTTTTTACCATCCCCATCCCCATCCACCATCCCCTAGCATTCCTCTTTTTCATAAATCCTCCAGCATATCCGCAATCCCACCTGCACATATCTTGTACCATATCTTGTACCATATCCTGTATATCCTATATAGTGAGATCTTCCTATCCCCAATCCTGAGCTTTTGTCCATATCCATTGTAAATATCTTCCTGTCCATTGTACCTATCCTTGTGTCTTGTTGTACATAGTCCTTGTCAGTCCTGTAGCAGCATTTGATCAGAACATTTTGTCCTACCCAACCTTGTACTTCAACAACATCAATTGTCAACTATTCTTGATCCCTGTGATTATTCTTTGACTTCATTTTCCCAGCGACCAACAACACTCATTCTCCCATCAATCAGCGGGTCCTTGAGGATGTATCCTTCCTCCTATCAGATCCAATTTCCACCAAGCACACCAGCTCCATGTCGATGCATCCTTCCACACATTCAGTCCAATCTTCCCACCATCACTCAAATTAGTCACATCAAATCTCTCTCCTTGGCAAAGGATGTCTTTTTGGAATTATCATTTTGACCTTGGATTTTTGTCCTTTGGGTCTTTTTAATCTTTTATAGCTTCTCGTTGTTCTCTACTCAAAGTCCCCATGATCCTTTATATCATGCTGCGCTGCAAATGAGGATAATCTGGGGCAAGGTCTTTTGATCTTTTGCTTCTACCTGTGAGTCAGTTGTGTGTTTGTGGTTTCTTCAGCATTGTTTCCACCATGCTTCCTTCGGGTTTCATGCGTGATGCTGGGGCAACCCTGCGTGTCTTTTTAGCATCAGTTCTCTGCAACGCTAGTGACAAGGCCTCGTGATCCCAGTATCCTTGGCAAGTCTCTAGCATTGCTCTATTAAACTAGGTTGTGCTCTCCACATTTGCACTTGGAGCTTCCCCAATCCCCTGCATCTTGCATCATATAGATTAATCTTTCATCTTGCATCTCTCATGTAACTGCATCCTACATTTTGCATTCCATCTCATCTTGCATTCACTCATCTTTTCTCTTGGACGCTTGGTTATTTATCTCCACTTCTTCCACGCTCCTTCCTTCTTTTTTTCCTTTCGAGAAAATTCCACAACATTTACTCCTTGCGTTATTTTCTCGAGGGGGCACCACCCCTCATTCCTCTAAATTCTAGCCTTGGGCATCTTATTTTCTTGTCTTTGACGCCATGCCACTTGCGGCATCACATCAAAGAGGGGCAAAATGTAGACACCTAAAAATCTTTTAAAAAATAAAGTATTTTTATTTTCTGAAAAATCTCTGATGACATCATCATTTATTAATTAATTAATTATTTAATTAATTAATTTATTTTTATGTCATTAAATCCCTTTACCTTAATTAAAAATATTTAATTAAGAAATCCCTCCCAAAAATATTTAAATCTTATTTGAACATTATCTCCTTATTTATTAATTATTTAATTAATAAATTGACCAAAAATTCCAAAATAAACAATTTATTTATTTTTTGCCCAAAACTTGGCCAATTTCCTTAAGACCACTAACCTCTTCCAAAATCTTCTAATCCTTCTTTAATTTTGATTAAAGGCTAATCCCCTCATTTCCTAACCCTAATCCCAACTCAAAATATTTAATTAAGATTAAATATTTAATCCTCATATTTGTTAAATTCATTTTAATAAATATTATCAAAACCTAAACCATGGAAATAAATAAATTTTTATTTATTTCCTAAAATCCATGTTTATCCTAAGGAAATTTTAAACTCTTCTAGAAAGTCCTAACCCTAATCCTAATCCTAATCCCCCCCCTAATCCTATCACATTCCCTAACCAAGGTTAGCCAACTCCTAAGCTTAACCCAAAGTCAACAAACTTCTAGATACTTCTCTTACATGCATTAAGTGCATTTAAAGCCATCCTTATCCCTCTTACATGCATTTATCATGCATTTAAGAAGCCCCTCACCCCTTTCTTACACCCTTTGACCTTAGGCACATTTCTCAAATTGTGAACATTCCTCCCATCTTTCAACCCAATGCCCTTGTGACACTTGTCACAAGGAGGTAGCCCTGAACTAGCACAATCCATGTGCTCCCCTTTGAATGAATCTTGGCCTCTCTTAAGGATTTTGATCTTGGCCATTCATTCCTCCTTCCCAAATCTTATAAATGCTCCTCCTTTCAAGAGCAAATTCATTAGCTTAGCTTTTATTTCAAGTATTGTTATCATGCCCATTTAGCTCTAGACTTAGCATAATCATCCTAATTTTGCTTACTTTCAAGCATTTTAGCTTATCATAATTTAGTAATAATGGATTAACATAGTTTATTTCATTATTTTTCATAAGCATAGCATCATCACATCTCTATTTGGCTTAAAATCAATCTTAGCATAAATCTCATGTAGCTTAATCTTCATTTCAGCATCATTCGGATCCTTGAGGCCTTAGGGGCAAATCAGGTGTTCTATACCTATTTTGTTCTATTTTTGGGGTTTTCATGGATCTCAATCCCTCCTAAAATGCATAAGGAGTATGCTCCAAGTGATTAGAGAGCACACCCACATCCCCTTACGCAAGAGCAAATCAAACAGTGCTTGGGTGCACCTGTTTTAGCTCAATCTGAGGTGGCTTAGTTTAGAGTTTTATTTGTTTTGCATTGATTTCATGCTTAGAATAACATCTAATCTTTGTTTGGCTTGAAGTCTTTCAAAGCAAGTACCCTCGAAAGCCTTGTCCACAACCATTATTTCTAATCATATATGTGCGCAACCATGTTCCCGCAACAACATGTGATCCTGTTAGATATGTGAACATATCATCATTTGTCATCAGTTGTGCAAGTTTCTACTTTCCTCATACACAACATGCTAACCAGTAATCTAATCTCTCATCATTCCCTTCTGGTGTAACCAATGCAAAAACATGTCCTGGCTATAGAAGATCTGAAAGATGGTTGTAGTCAAGTGAACAATTAATGTCATCATTTATTATAGAGATTGTGAGAGATAAAGGAGTAAGATAATGTGGAACCCATGTATCAACCCACTCACTTAACTCAAATTGATCCCAATCACATTGAAGACAACTCAAACAATAACAAGCCAACTCTCATGTCCAAATGGTCCATGTACTAGCATCTAAGCTTCAAAATGAATGCATTTTTGAAGAATCTTTCACAGTTTGACAATCCAACCTATATCCTGTTGTGCCCAAATCAACCAACAAAAAGCATCTATGCACCGTTGAATCAAGAGTCCCCCCTGTGACAATGTTGAAGTACACCAATCAACAATAGAACAGGAATCAATGAGTTTTGCACTTGAAATCCTTAGTTTCTTCTTAACTAGAGCTCTCTTTACACATGCACCTGCTCCATCATGCTCCCCTTTTCCATGACCGGCCTCAAAAAAACTCCAAATATGAGGTAAACCTCTCTCTACATGCATTCTACATAACCAATAAAATATACAAGCATTTTTTAATTGACCTATGCAATTATCTGACCAAATAAGATGTCTATCCATAGCAATGTTATTTTCTTGCACCCACTCAAAATAATTCTCAAAGAAACATTGGAAAAACTTGGATGAGTGCGATCTATCATCGCTCATATAAAAATGGTACTCTCTGATTATCTTCCAATCATATTCTGTACTATCAGGGGAATGTCTATATGTTATGTGCACAAAAATAGAAACCTAAATAGAATTGTAATATTGAGCTTGCAACTCGTTTTGGGGCTGCAATGTATAGTTCTTTGAAAAGTCAACAACTAATATAATAGTGCCAATCAGGAAAGTATCCTTACACATCCTGAATTGTTGATCCAACCACTGAGCCTTGTGACTATGCCTTACATACTTGTAAAAAATATTCTTCCTGAAATCTAAAATAAAATCAGCTACATTGCATTCTTTAGTAACCAAATCACATCTAGAGCCTTCACCTCCACTTTTTAATGTATATTTTGATGAACTACAACTAATTTAGAACTTGAATAGAGAATCTGTAATTCAATATTACTAAAGAGTTGTTGATTAGATATGCAAGATGATTAAATCAGTATTATGTTGTCATTGATGTCAACTAGCCCGACAACACTTATCTTGTAAGTTACTATATCGACACATCTAAAGAAAGGTGAAAGAGATGAAGAATAGATATATCTACATGAGGAAGATGTATATATCAAATGAGGATAAGGAATACACTGAGTAACTTGTTGATGAGTATATGACTTGATGAAATTGACTTTATTATGTTGCATTCATCTATGATGAAGAATAGAGCTGAAAGACACAAAGCAGTGTTGTTGATAAATAAAGAATTCTAGTATACACCCATGGAATATAGTGTATACTGAGCATAGTGTTAACCGAGCTTGTGTTCACCAATGCATTTCTTTGTTAACCGAGCAAAATATAAAGGAATTAAATGATCAATTTAGCCAATAAAGTGATGAGTTGTAAAGTGTATGAAATCGAGGTAACATATAAGGTTTGTTATGAAGATTGACGACTAACATAAATCAAAAGGATCTAATGAAGTAGATTGAAACGTGTTACTAACACATCAGCCGAGGAAGCTTAAAGTGAAAAAATCTATGAATATGATTAAGCGGCAAAATCTGATGGAGGAAAAAAAAATGATTTACTTGTCTATATAAGAGACATTGGTTTCATAGTTGAAACATCATCGGAAGAAGAAGATACTACAAATTTATCATGTGAACAAGTTTTCATGCATTCTGATCATACTAGTTAATAAGAACCAAGCTACAAAACAATTACCGAGCTATAGAGAGTAATTACCGATAGACAGTAAGTTGATATAGTATTGAATCTGAAGTGGTATATTGATCAAAAATATTTGAATGAGCTGAACATTGATCTGTAAACTAAAATTGAAGTTGTTTCAAGGTAGATCATTTACTGTTACATATTTAACCATTGTACATAGTCAAATCTCTTAATCTAGTGGACTATGAAAGTCTTTTGATGTTTCATTCATAGAATGAACATTGTTATCCTATCAACCCGAGAGTGACTGTTGGTTGGACGATAACTTTTGGTCTAAAATCCTCTAATAAGGTCACACCTAGTAGTGTGTTTGTAACCTTTAATAGGATTGGGTCTTCACCGACCTCACTTCAAAAGAGTGAACAATTTTGGGTTGCCGGTCCCAAGTGGTTTTCCCTTCATAGGGTTTCCACGTTAAATCTCTTGTGTTATGTGTTGATTGTGATATTTTTTTGTTATCATACTTTGCATATTACATGTTAGATTTTATCAGTAACTTTTATAATGTTTAGACTGACAATCGGTAAAAACATAGATAGTGAAAGTATTTTATGTTTACCGAGTAGCAGAAGGAGAGGAATTGTTTTGGATTATACATTTTGTTTTGGGACACTAGATAACTGATTCACCCCCCTCTCAGTTATTCTAATAATTGGTATCGGAGCATTGGTTGCTTAGAATAGAGTTTTAAGGACTCTAGCAAAAAGGTCTCAAGATGTATAAGAGGGAAGTGCAAAAGCTGAACAAAGATAACTTCATGGTATGGTAGAGCCGGATGAAGTTGCGCATATCTAGAATTGGGAATTCTACACTAGAACTGATGGAGAATGGCTACATTGAACCGACACTAGGTCCCTTAACTCTTGATCAACTGAGGGATAGACATGAACACAATATTACTATGATGGAACTTGTTGTTTCCTCTACCAATGCCAAATTTGAAGACATCAAGGGTTGTGATACAACTAAGAAGATGTGGGACAAGCTGACTCTAATATATAGTGGAGATTCAAATGTTAAGAGAGCCAGAGCAGAAAGCCTAAGAGGTCGATTTGATGATATGAAGATGAAAGAAGGTGAGAACATTGTGCAATAAACAAATAGACTAAAAGAGGTAGTACATGCTATTAGAGCATCTAGTGGAGTTATTGATGATGAAACAGTGATAAGCAAGATTCTCAGAACTTTGCTACCAGTTTATGCGATCAGGATCTCTGCAATTCATGAAACAAGAGCTACATCCAACCTTACTCTTGACACTCTAATCAATAATCTTACAACCTTTGAATTGAATAATTTTGACAACAGTGTTGTCCCTTCTGTTGAATCTACTTTCATGTCTTCTTTGAAGATTGGGAAGTCTAGTAGTAGGAATGATAAGAATAATGATAGTGATAGTAATACTGATGATGAACTTGATGAGCTTGAAGCTCTTATGGCCAGAAGGTTACCCAAAGGTAAGGGAAGGTATAGAGGCAAGTTACCCTTAGCATGTTTTAATTGTAAAGAAGTTGGCCACATCACTGCTAGATGTCCGAATAAGAAAGATGATGATATATCCCAAGACCAATCCAAAGGAAGCTACGGGAGAAGAGTCAACAGAGGCTACCAACAAAACAACAGAGATAACCAAGATAGCTATGACAAAGGGGAAAAGGTATATTACATAGCCAAAGAATTTGAATCTAAATTTGACACTGATGATGATGTAGAAGTAGTATTTGTTGCTATGAAAGATGATTCAGAGGAAGAAGAGAAACATGAAGAAATAACACTAATCTCTAAAGTAAGCAGAAATGATACATGGATCATAGATAGTGGTTGTACACATCATATGACTAGTGATATAGAGAAATTTGATCTACTTGATGAATATGATGGAGGATATGTTAGAATGGGAATGATGCACCTTGTATGGTGAGAGGTAAAGGTTCATTGATGATTAATGATAGAATAAAATGTGAAAATGCATATTGGGTAGATGGACTGAACTATAATTTGTTAAGTGTGGCACAACTGAATAACTTAGGCCACCAACTTTCTTTTGAGAGCAAAAAGGTAAGAATCTATGATAATGGAGGAATACTTGTCAGAACTGATACACAATGCAGAGGTAATCTATTTTATCTTGATATTGATCAATCTTCTTGTTTATTAATGAAGGATGAAGATGCATGGTTGTGGCATAAGAGGTTATGTCATGTGAATTTTGATAACATGATCAAGATTAATAAGAAGAAAAGAATTAGAGGGTTGCCTAACTTGTCAAAACCAGATCATGCTATGTGCCATGAATGTCAAAAAGGTAAGATGACTAAGTCTAGTTTTAAGAGAAAAGACTACTCAATAAAGAAGATACTTAAGTTGGTTCATACTGACCTATGTGGTACTATGAGAACTCAAAGCTATTATGGTGATAGATACTTTATTCTTTTTGTTGATGACTATACTAGACTGATGACTGTTATGTTCTTGAAAGAGAAATCTGAAGCATTTAAGATGTTTAAGTGGTATAAGTAAAAGGTAGAAAAAGAGACTGGAAAAGAATTAAAGTGCTTAAGATTTGATAGAGGAGGTGAATTTATCTCTGATGAATTTACTAATTTCTATAATGAGCATGGTATTAAGAGATAGGACTCTACACCGAGAACACCTCAGTAAAATGGGATTGCTAAAAGAAGGAACAGGTCAATCATTGACTATGCTAGAACACTGATGATACAAAAGAATGTTTCTCAGACATATTGGAGGGAAGCTTTTAGTATAGCTGTATATGTGCTTAACCAAGTACAACTAAAGAAGGACACCAACCAGACACCTTATGAGCTATGGTTTGGACACAAACCTACAGTAAGTTATTTCAAGATTTTTGGAAGAAAATGTTTTATTCTGAAAGATGAGAGAAATGGAAAATTTGATTCTAAAGGTGATGAAGGAATATTCTTGGGATATTCTACTAAGAGTAAAGCATACAAATCTGTGATAACTGGTCAACAAGAGAATAACCCCGAGCAACAAGAAAGGGAAACTGATGAACAAGACGGTGCTATTGAGCAAGCATATGAACCTGAACAGGATGAAAAAGAAAGAAGAAACTAAGTACTAGCTAGTTTTTTCAGAAGACATCATCTTGAGACATAAATTATTGGAGATAGACAAGTTGGAATAGAGACAAGAAGAAAAACAAGACAAGGTACATGTCTAGTTTGTGAATTTGAACCAAAAAATGTGAAAGTTGCATTAGAGAATGAAGAATGGGTTAATGCAATGAAAGAGGAAATAAAAAAAATAAAGAAAAAAAAAACTTGGTCCTTAGTACCCCGAACCAAAGATAAGAATGTTATCGGTACTAAATGGATATTCAGAAACAAGCTGAATGAAAATGGTGAAGTGACAAGAAATAAAGCAACACTGGTATGCAAGGGATATGCACAGGAAGAAGGCATTGACTATGGTGAGACATTTGCACCTATTTCTAGATTGGAAGGAGTTAGAATGCTACTTGCATATGCTGCACATAAGAAATTTAAGGTTTATCAAATGGATGTGAAGTTAGTATTTATGAATGGTATACTTAAAGAAGAGGTCTACATAAAACAACCTGAAGGATTCATTGATCCAGACAATAGAAACATGGTATGTAGATTACACAAAGCTTTATATGGTTTGAAGAAAGCACTGAGAGCATGGTATGAAAGGTTTCATACTTACTTGTTAAGTATTGGATTTGTAAGAACTAGTGAAAACAATAATTTGTACATGAAAGGTGATACTGATGACACTATTCTTATTGCTGAAATTTTTGTTGATGATATTATTTTTGGAGGTCAAGATCATGTATGTAAATATTTTTCTGATGACATGAGGAATGAGTTTGAAATGTCTATGTTTGGAGAGATTAAATTCTTTCTCGGATTACAAGTGATTCAACAGAGTGATGGGATATTCATCACACAGTCCAAGTACATAAAGGAAGTCTTGAAGACATTTGGCATGGAAGATGCTAAACCTATAGGAACACCAATGGTTACTGGAAGTAAACTAACAAAAGAAGATGAAACTACAGAGGTAAACCAGACACTTTACTGATCCATGATTGTTAAACTAATGTATGTAGTTCACAGTAGACCAGATATAGCACATGTTGTGGGAATTGTTGCTAGATATTCTGCTAATCCTAGAGAATCACACATGATTTCTACCAAAAGGATCTTAAGATATCTGAAAAAGATGGAGGATTATGGATTATGGTATCCTAAGGAAGGTAAGTTTGAGTTGAAGGTTTATACCGATGCTGATTGGGTTGGAAATGTGGATGACTAAAAAAGTACCACCAGAGGAGCATTTTTCTTTGGCGAAAGACTTGTAACCTAGACAAGTAAAAAGCAAGCTTGTATTTCTCAATCTATAGATGAAGAAAAGTATGTTGCTACTATTACTAATTGCTCAAAAATTTCATATATCAGGCAAGTGTTAGAAGGAATGAATGAGGTAATCACTGACCCAATGATTATATACTATGACAACACAAGTGCTATTAATATTTCAAAGAATCTAGTGATGCACTCTATGACAAAGAATATATCAGTTAAGTATCACTACTTAAGAGAACAAGTGCAAGAGAAGCCAGTGAAGTTATAATTTTTTACATCCAAAGAACAACTTGCAAATATCTTTACAAAGCCTCTACCAAAGGACACATTTGAATATTTGAGGACTAGACTTGGGGCCCGTCCCCTATCTATCGGTCACTAATGTGATCTGGATGTTGCATCAACCTAATATAATTAGATGATCACACATGTTGATGTAGCATAGTTCACACTTTGGATATTGTTCAAGGTTGTGATTAAGTTTGAAGAACTGAAATAGATTGGGATATCAGTATACAAAGATACAAAGATTGTACTAGACAATAGAGAGTTACTTAGCTACTACAAGAGTTGATTTTTTATTTGTTTCTTTGGCATTGTTTTCAAAGGGAGAGATAAATAATATGAAAAGGAAAAGGAGAGATATGCATTGATGAGAACTATCTAAGGGAGAGATAATCTGAAAGAAAGAAACATGAACAGGAACCTGAGAGCTAAAAATATTATATCTACAGAATGACAAAGTTGTATTTTATAATGTTGTTTAGTAATGTAGTGATTAAACATATTAAGCTAGGGAGAGCTTACACAACATTTGATTACAGAGTTGTAGAATATATGTTTGGTATGTGTATGGTACATTTCATATTACTTGAGTTGTCATCAATGCCAAAGGGAGAGATTGATGAACTACAACTAATTTAGAACCTAAATGGAGAATCTGTAATTCAAGATTACTAAGGAGTTGTTGATTAGATATGCAAGATGATTAAATCGGTATTATGTTGTCATTGATGTCAACTAGCTTGACAACACTTATCTTGTAAGTTACTATACCAACACATCTAAAGAAAGGTGAAAGAGATGAAGAACAAATATATCTACATGAGGAAGATGTATATATCAGATGAGGATAAGGAATACACTGAGTAACTTGTTGATGAGTTTATGACTTGATGAGATTGACTTTATTATGTTGCATTCATCTATGATGAAGAATAGAGCTGAAAGACACAAAGCAGTGTTGCTGGTAAATAAAGAATTCTAGTATACACCGATAGAATGTAGTGTATACCGAGCATAGTAGATTGAAACATGTTACTAACACATCAACCGAGGAAGCTTAAAGTGGCAAAATCTATGAATATGATTAAGTTGCAAAATATGATGGAGGAAAAGAAAATGATTTACTCGTCTATATAAGAGACATTGGTTTCATTGTTGAAACATCGCCGGAAGAAGAATATACTATAGAATTATCACGTGAACAAGTTTTCATGCATTTTGATCATACTAGTTAATAAGAACTGAGCTATAGAATAATTACCGAGCTACAAAGAGTAATTACTAACGAACAATAAGTTGATATAGTATTGAATCTGAAGTGGTATATTGATTAGAAAGATTTGAATGAGCTGAACATTGATCTATAAACTACAATTGATGTTGTTTCAAGGCAGATCATTTACTATTACATATTTAACCATTGTGCACAGTCAAATCTCTTAACTGAATGGACTATGAAATTCTTTTGATGTTTCATTCATAGAGTGAACATTATTATCCTGTCAACCCCAGAGTGATTGCTGGTTGGATGATAACTTTTGGTCTAAATCCTCTAACAAGGTCACACCTAACAGTGTGTTTGTAACCTTTAACAGGGTTGGGTCTTCACCAACCTCACTTCAGAAGAGTGAACAATTTTGGGTTGTCGGTCCCAAGTGGTTTTTCCCTTCATAGGGTTTCCATGTTAAATCTCTTGTGTTATGTGTTGATTGTGATATTTGTTTGTTATCATAATTTTCATATTACATGTTAGATTTGATCAATAACTTTTATAAAGTTTAGACTAACAATCGGTAAAAACATAGACAGTGAAAGTATTTTATGTTTACCGAGTAGCAGAAGTAGAAGAATTGTTTTGGATTATACATTTTGTTTTGGGACACTGGATAACTGATTCACCCCCCTCTCAATTATTCTAACATATTTAATGGTTTCATATACCTTTTTGTGGACAATTATCTTTCCAAAATCATGTTCACAGCCCTCATGAAAACATTCAACAAACTTCACTAGCCCACCACACTCTGAGCACTTGTCATTTAAGCAATCTTTTCTACAAAAGAAACATCCATCATATCTAGGACATAAAAAATGATCTAGTAAGTATCAAGATGATTTTGGAAGAGAACTCGCACCACACTCCTCCAACATTTCACTACTATGCAAAGTAGAATGAATGGATCGTAACAATTCATGGTGCATTGAAAACTCCACATGATATTTGCAACAACAAGTATTTCAAATCTTAAGAGGCACACAAAAAAAGGCTTCAGGGATTCAAAAGCTCTTTTTGATATTTGCAATGTTGGATGTGTTTCACAATTTTTTTGAACAACATTGTTTTTCTCACCTCCAAATAATTTTTGGGATGCTGGGTCCAGTCTCGAATGCCAATTCTCAACTTTAAGACATCCTTCACATTTGGTGACACTCTTGAGTTAGATTGCCAAAAAAGTTGAATTTGATCCTTCACAGCATTGGTACGCTTCTTATTACAACGTGAAAGTCTCCCACCATAAGCCCATGTATCATTTTGAAGAGGATCATCAAGTCTTTCTCTTCTTGCAAGTGCTCTATCCAAAGTTTTACGATTTAGATTCAAGTTGACACAAGTTTGTCTCATCAAACGAGCCTTTCTCAAATGATGACTTACTAAGGAGGTTGTAATAACCCTCCTAGCGGCTCTCTTATCTTTTTCCTTGGTAGTCTTCCCAATGGAATTGAGAGCACTAAAAAGATTTCTCACAATAATAGCATTCCGCTCCTTTTTCTTGTTCACACTAATCTTCAATTTGACTAGTATCCATCTCATCTTCTACATCTTTAACAATTGCACAAACATTTGACATTTCTCAACCAACATCTTTTGCCTAAACAATTGATCAAAAAGTTTTGAAACCCACAACCAAACAATTCTTTCTGATCTCTTGCCACAGAAATTGCTCATTATGTTCTCATCAATTTCAAGTAACCATTTAGTTCTTCTTGAAGGTCTCAATTTTGAAGTTTGTCTTTCTTCCTCCGTAGGGACTTCATTTCTCATATAATTTGGAGATGTGTAATGTTGATTTGCTTCTTCTGCACCATTATCATTGTCAATTCCTTCATATTCAATCGGTGGATTGTCATTGACAATGTCCACACTTCTATTGGCCACATCTACATGTTCATTTTCAAAACCTACATTTTCATCTTCAAATTCATGTTATTCACTTGAAACCACATTCAAAGGTGGGTCTATGTCAACATCTTCATTAATATTTAACATACCTTGTCTCTTGTTCTGATGGGCAACCCTATCCATTTCTCTATACACTTCAACATCTTCATTTGTGAGTCTCCTCTTCCGTTTATGCTTTTGACAACTACTACTCCCCATAGTTAGACCAAAAAGAAGATGCAAATACCTTTGGTAATAGAGAAAATCACCCAAAAAACATGAAATATTTTTGCTAATAGAGAAAATCACCACAAACAATGGTTTTTTGTCTTCTCATTGCAACTCAAATCCTATAATTTAGGAAAAACATGTGACTCTTTAGAGGGACCCAGAGAATCCGGTAAATAAAAGTGGATATCTAAAATTATCAAATATCTGATATTATTGGATATCCGACATCTCCCACCAAAATTTTGGCAAAATCTATCTCACTCTCTCTCACATTTCCCTCTCCTCTCTTTCTATCCTCTCTCCTCTCTCTCTCTCTCATCTAGAGAGAGAGAAAGTAGAGAGGAGAGAAAGAGAGAGAGAGAGGAGAGAGAGAAAGGTTAGAGAGAGAGAGAGAGAAATGAGAGAGAGAGAGAGAGAGAGAGGAGAGAAAGGGGTCATGAAGACTTCCTAGGGGCCCTAACATGTGATAAGGTGTACTAGGACCCCTAGGAAGTCCCCATGACCCCTTTCAACAAATTGTAACCCTCAAGTGTGTCCTAAGGGGTCCTACAGCCCCTTTAAACACACTTGAGTATTCAAATGTATCGAAAGGGGTCATGGGGACTTCCTAGGGGTCCTAACATGTGATAAGGCATACTAAGACCCCTAGGAAGTCCCCATGACCCCTTTTGACACAATTGAATGTTTAAGTGTGTTATAAGGGGTCGTAAGACCCTTTAGGACACACTTGAGGGTTCTAATGAGTAGAAATGGGTCATGAGGACTTCCTAGGGGTCCTAACATGTGATAAGGCATACTAGGACACCTAGGAAGTCCCCATGACCCCTTTTGACATATTTGAATGCTCAAATGTGTCCCAAGAGGTCATAAGATGCCTTAAGAAACACTTAAGGGATCCAATGTGTTGAAAGGGGTCACGAGGACTTCCTAGGGGTCCTAACACATGATAAGGCATACAAGAACCCCTAGAAAATCCCCATGACCCCTTTTGACACATTATAATGCTCAAGTGTGTCTGAAGAGGTCGTAGGATCCCTTAGAACACACTTGAGGGTTCCAATGTGTTGAAAGGGGTCATGAGTACTTTCTAGGGGTCCTACCATGTGATAAGGCATACTAGGACCCCTAGGAAGTCCCCATGACCCCTTTCGACACATTGGAACTCTCAAGTGTGTCCTAAGGGGTCCTACAACCCCTTCAAATAGAACTAAGCATTCAAATGTGTCGAAAGGGGTCATGGGGACTTCCTAGGGGTCCTAACATGTGATAAGGTGTACAAAGACCCCTAAGAAGTCCCCATGACCCATTTTAACACATTAGAACCCCCAAGTGTGTTCTAAGAGGTCCTATGACCTCTTTGGACACACTTGAGCATTCAAATGTGTCAAAAGGGGTCATGGGGACTTCCTAGGGGTCCTAGTACACCTTATCATGTATTAGGACCCTTAGGAAGTCCTCATGACCCCTTTTCACACATTGGAACCCTCAAGTGTGTCCTAAGGGGTCCTACAACCCCTTGGGACATGCTTGAGCATTTGAATGTGTCAAAAGGGGTCATGGGGACTTTCTAGGAGTCCTAGTACACCTTATCATGCGCTAGAACCCCTAGGAAGTCCCCATGGCCCCTTTCAACACATTGGAACCCTCAAGTCCATCCTAAGGGTACCTAGGAATCCTTAGGGCACATTTAAGGGTTCCAATATGTTGAAAGGGGTCATGGGGACTTCTTCGAGGTCCTAGTACACCTTATCATGCATTAGGACCACTAGGAAGTCCCCATGACCCATAGGAAGTTGTCATGACCTCTTTCAACACATTAGAACCCTCAAGTGTGTCCTAACAGGTCCTATGACCCCTTTGGACACACTTCAGCATTCAAATGTGTCAAAAAGGGTGATGGGTACTTCCTAGGTGTCCTAGTATGCCTTATCACATGTTAGGACCCCTAGAAAGTCCCCATGACCCCTTTCCACATATTTGAATGCTCAAGTGTGTCATAAGGGGTTGTACGACCCCTTAGGACACACTTGTGGGTTCTAATATGTCAAAAGGGGTCATGGGGAGATCCTAGGGGTCCTAGTATCCCTTATCACGTGTTAGGACCCCTAGGAAGTCCTCATAACCCCTTTTGACACATTGGAACCCTCAAGTGTCTCCCAAGGGGTTGTAGGACCCATTAGGACACACTTGAGGGTTCCAATATGGGGAAAGGGGTCATGGGGACTTTTTAGGGGTCCTAGTATGCCTTATCACATGTTAGGATCCATAGGAAGTCCTCATGACCCATTTTGACACATTGGAACCCTCAAGTATGTCCTAAGGGGTCTGATGACTCCTTCAAACACACTAGAGAATTTAAATGTATTGAAAGGGGTCATGGGGACTTCCTAGGGGTTCTAACATGTGATAAGGCATACTAGGACCCATATGAAGTCCTCATGACCCCTTTGGACACATTTGAATGCTCAAGTGTGTCCTAAGGGGTTGTAAGACCCCTTAGGACACACTCGAGAGTTCTAATGTGTTGAAAGGGGTTATGAGGACTTCCTAGGGGTCCTAACATGTGATAAGGTGTACTAGGACCCCTAGGAAGTCCCCATGACCCCTTTCGACACATTAGAACCCTCAAGTGTGTCGTAAGGGGTTGTAGGACCCCTTAAGACACACTTGAGGGTTAAAATGTGTCAAAAGGGGTCATGGGGACTTCTTAGGGGTCCTAACATGTGATACGACATACTAGGACCCCTAGGAAGTCCTCACGACCTCTTTTGACACATTGGAACTCTCAAGTCTATCCTAGGGGGTCCTACACACTTGATGGTTCAAATGTGTAGATAGGGGTCATGACGACTTTCTAGGGGTCCTAATGTATGATAAGGCATACTAGGACCCTTATAAAGTCCCCATGATCCCTTTTGACATATTGAAACCCTCAAGTGTGTCATAAGGGGTTATAGTACCCCTTAGGACACACTTGAGGGTTCCAATGTGTCGAAAGGGGTCATGGGGACGTCCTAGGGGTCCTAACACATGATAAGGCATACTAAGATCCCTAGGAAGTCCTGATGACCCCTTTTGACACATTGGAACTCTCAAGTGTGTCCTAAAGGGTTTGACAATCCCTTAGGAAACACTTGAGCATTCAAATATGTCAAAAGGGGTCATGGGGACTTCCTAGGGGTCCTAGTATGCATTATCATGCGTTAGCACCCCTAGGAAGTCCCCATGACCCCTTTCGACACATTAGAACCCTCAAGTGTGTCCTAAGGGTTCCTATGATCCCTTTAGACACACTTGAGCTTTCAAATATGTCAAAAGGGTTCATGGGGACTTCCTAGGGGTCCTAACACATGATAAAGCATACTAGGACCCCTAAGAATTCCCCATGACCCCTTTTGACACATTGGAACCCTCAAGTGTGTCCTAAGTAGTTCTACGACCTGTTCAAACACACTTGAGATTTTAAATGTGTCAAAAGGGGTCATGAGGACTTCATAGGGGTCCTAGTATGCCTTATCATGCATTAGGACCCCTAGGAAGTCCTCATGACCCCTTTCGACACATTGAAACCCTCAAGTGTGTCCTAAGGGGTCATAGGGACTTCCTAGGGGTCCTAGTATGCCTTATCATGTGTGTGGACCCCTAGGAAGTCCCCATGACCCCTTTTAACACATTTGAATGCACTTGTGTGTCCAAAGGGGTCGTAGGACCCCTTAGGAGACACTTGAGGGTTCCAATGTGTTGAAAGGGGTCATGGGGACTTGCTATGGATCTTAATATGCCTTATCAAGTGTTAGGACCTCTAGGATGTCCTCATGACCTCTTTCGACACATTAGAACCCTCAAGTGTGTCCTAAGGGGTCCTACAATCCCTTCAGAAACAATTGAGCATTCAAATGTGTCAAAAGGGATCATGAGGACTTCCTAGGTGTCTTAGTACACCTTATCACAGGTTAGGACCCCTAGGAAGTCCTTATGACCCCTTTGGGCACATTGGAACCCTCAAGTGTGTCCTAAGGGGTCCTACAATCCCTTCAGAAAAAGTTGAGCATTCAAATGTTTCAAAAGTGGTTATGGGGACTTCCTAGGCATTCTAGTATGCCTTATAAGGCATAAGAACCCCTAGGAAGTCCTTATGACCCCTTTTGACACATTAGAACCCTCAAGTCTATCCTAAGGGGTCCTACAACTCCTTTAGACACACTTGAGCATTGAAATGTGTCCAATGGGGTCATGGGGACTTTTTAGGGGTCCTAACGTGTGATAAGGTGTACTAGGACCCTTACGAAGTCTTCATGACCCCTTTTGATACATTTGAACCCTCAAGTGTGTCCTTAGGGGTTTCATGACCCCTAAGGACACACTTGAGGGTTCTAATGTGTCAAAAGGGGTCATGAGGACTTCCTAGGGGTCCTAACACATGATAAGGCATACTAGGACCCCTCAGAAGTCCCCATGACCTCTTTTGATACCTTTGAATGCTCAAGTGTGGCTAGAGGGGTCATAGGACTCCTTAGGACACACTTGAGGGTTCCAATGTTTAGAAAGGGGTCATGAGGACTTCCTAGGGGTCCTAACATGGGATAAGGCATACTAGGACCCCTAGGAAGTCCCCATGACCCCTTTTGAGACATTGGAACCCTCAAGTATGTCCTAAGGGGTTGTAGGACCCCTTAGGACATGCTTGAGGGTTCCAATGTTTTGAAAGGGGTTATGGGCACTTCCTAGGGTTCCTAGTACTCCTTATCATGTGATAGGACCCCTAGGAAGTCCTCATGACCTCTCTCTCTCTCTCTCTCTCTCTCTCAAATCTAGAGCCTTCACCTCCACTTTTTAATGTATATTTAATGGTTTCATATACTTTTTTGTGGAAAATGTACCTTAAATGTTCTTACATCAATTTTTATTCCATTGTTAGTTTCTAGAACAGATGATGAGCGTACGGTGGTTCTACATCTATGTGAAATTTCTTTTCGAGAGTTAAAAAATCAATTGATTGTTTTGAATCGAGGGAAGTCCATTGACATCTACGTATTCAGTATAGTCAAACTGCCAAAATTACAAGGAGTCTATAGAAAAATCCTATGCCAGATACTTTCAATAGGATTTGGGCTAAAACTGTATGTCCTCAAATCAACTGTGCAGGTATTTTTTTGAAATCATTTTGTATATCAAGTAATATAATACATACTAATATAAAAATTTATATTATAATATTTATGCTATGCTATTATTATTTAACATTAATATTTAAAATGAAATTAATATTAACATAAAATGAATACAAATTAATTTATAAGACAATTAATATTACTATTAAAAAATACATTTATTATGAAACTTGAATTTGGGAAAAGTGGGCCAATTGAAATTTCAAAATAGGCGGGCTTTTTTAGATATCTGATATTATTGGATATCTAAAAATATTGGATATCCAATTAGGCTTGGTATTTGCTTGGGCATTACCAAACGTGGGTGGTCAACCCTTTAGGTGTGTTTCAAGAGATAGTTCTTGATACCAAGACTTTGACCATGTAGCTGATGACTATTTTTTCACCCAAAATCGATGAAATGAAAAGGGTTTCTTAAAGACATTATCAACTTTCCATCAATATAATTGCTATCAAATTTCAAGTTCAGCAAGTAATTATTACTTATTTTTCAATTGAGTTATCTTTAAAGTTGTAATTAACATACTGATTGAAAACCAACTATAGCTGTCAAACCGTTTAACCTTTTTGAAATCCAAAACATGCATCACATTCTATGCTTTAGCTACTATAAGAAAATAAAATAAAATAAAATTTGTTAAAATTTTGAATTAGTTAAGGTGGTCAGGCATGAGAGTTTTTAATTCTGAAAAAGTTGTAGCAGAAAATTCATAATTAATTATTTATTTGACCAAAAATTACAAAAAAATATGTGTCACATCCAGGCATGAGTCTACTACTTATATCTAGAACCTGGGGAAAATATATCATCATTTGATTGTGATGAAGGTTGTTAGACATACACGTACTTTTTATCTTTTCCCTGAAATTTTCATAGTACTGCATTGAAATCTAAAATTTTGAACAATTAGACAAAACAATTTCAAACAAGGGCTAGTAGTTTAGAAACTACATTCAATTTCCTATAGATTCTACTATTACAACTTTTTCACATAAGGTTCATAAGATGTTCAACCTTTCATGTCAAGTTGACTAACCCTGATTTTCTAATTTTTCATTGCCACTTAAGGCCATAGTTTGGTATACCATGATCTTGCACATACCCATATGTAGAAGAAAATATGGTAAGTCTAATCTTAAACCTAAATTTAATGGACATTGCTTTAACTATAAGAAACATGGACATTAAACACATGAATGTAGGTCTAAGGTCAATGGTCCACCTACCTCACCAAAATTTCAAGGACACTATTTCAACTATCATAAATATGGGCATAGGGCATTTGAATGTAGATCTAAACCTAAATGGTCATCAAATGAACAAACTAAGTCACCTATGAAGAATAACTCATACAATTGGGATTATAACACTTGGTACAATTGTCATTACTGTGGAAAATATGGACACATTGGAACAAATTGTATGAAGATTCATTTCAGAGGTAAATCCAAAAGTTACATGAATGGAAGCATGGTATGTTACAAGTGTAACAAGATAGGTCACCTAAAGAAGGATTGTAGATCACCTATTCTGAGCATTGATCAAAATTAGAATGAAGATATCCATGAGAAATTGAGAAATCAGATAAATAAGACATGGAAGAAGAAAGAAGAAGAAATAAAAAGTGAAGCTAGTGCATATGAGGTCACCCAATCCGATGGATCAAGTGATCACACTTCTTCAAACTAAGAAAAGAAGGTATGTTTGGAACTAAGTATTACAATGCTTTATCTTACATCAATTGCTAACATAAGTTGAGTAAAAGTCCATATCTGCATAGATAAAGATGCATTAGGACATATCTGAGAAAAGTAGACTATTTCATTTTTATGCTGAGCATCAGTGTTTTGACCGAGTTATCAATGTATGCCGAGAACCTATGGTATTCGAGATGTGATGTACACCAAGCTGTGTCTGAATGGTTATATTGTCTGAGCTTGTGTTAGCTGAGGTTAACATAGGTTTTTTGAGACAACTATATTCCACTTAAAATTTTGTACAAAGAATTTATGAGGCCCTAATTCAATTTTTTGGAACCTATAAAGCGAAAAGTTTCCATTTTTTTCATTTCACCAAGTGGATTGAAATTTCTTTGAGCAATTCAAAGAGTGAGTAACTAGTTTATCAAAGGGAAATTCCAAATCTTTTTTAGCATGTTGTCGGTGAATCATTTGCAGAACACTTATGAGAAAGGTACCCTACCAAGCAATATTTCTCTTCAAAAATTTTAATTTAAAAATGGCATCATCATCATCTACTACAATGAAGAAACAAGGGATGGAGGTTTTCAATGCATAGTTGGTAAGGAATGAAGTTTGTAAGCCACATAAGTTTAAGGCAATCCTAGAGAGTGTTAGTGCTCAAATCTACAAATGCTTTCAAATTCATCAATATTTGATCAAGTCATAACTCCAATAATCCCAATAGATGCATCTATCAAAATGCAAGCACTAAGGTATTAAGGTTGTAAAACCTTCTTCACTTCGAGTATAAAACTTAGGTGGGTTTACCTTCTAAAGCTAATATTTCTCAGATAATCTAAGTTGAGTTTCACAATATGAATCAACTTCTTCACTATTGTGTTTTCCACTCCAAAATCAACTCAATAAGACATCACAACTCTTAATATAGCCCAAATTATCCTGATGCACAATACTACAGTGAAAATTATGAATGAGAAAACATGAAACAATGGCATAAGGATATTCATCCTTCTTCTTTTTATGAGTTTAAACCCAAGGAAGGATAACCTTTTAGAGATTCTTTAAAGCATTATAGTAAACATCCATGAACTTTTCATAGAATACTTCAAATAATGATTATGCAATAAAAGTAAAATTGATCAATTGTTTATATTTTCTGGTGGCAACAGATGCAAATATATCTTAAATGAGTGCCTTATCTATTGAGCAATAGAGTCAAACCCTACCTCCACAAAAATCTATCAAGACAACTATACTAAAACCCAAATGGAATTCCTGACATCCCATTCTTTTAATTCCCACACCTACTATCAAATTCATACATGGACCATTAATTCACAGAGACCTCCCTCAAGATTTTACTCTTCCCTTGAAAGAAACTTAAGTTTAACCCCTATATTCACCTTGTCAACAATGCATTGAAAAAGCCTTACAATTTAGATGCATAAGAAAACTAAAAAGTCCATACACAAAGACAACAAATAGAAGCAACAAAGTTCTGGTATCTTTGTATTAATATTCAAAATGTGTCAATATAGTATCACCATTACTTCAAAGAAATAAGGTTCTATATCTCAGAACTTTCTGATGGAATAAGGATGAAGTGACTAAGAGGGGGGGGGGTGAATCAGTCAACCATAAATCACTTAACAATTATTTATTTCCAGATCCCTTAGGATATCTTAATGAAGATTATCTGTTTAACACTCGGTAAATAGATTGCAGTGACTTTGTAGATGCAGAAAGTGTTAGTAAATTATCTTTAGATATTCATCAGCACTTGTATATGATTAAGATAGCAATTAAGAACACAAGAGACACAAGATTTAACGTGGAAACCCAATATGGGAAAAACCACCAATGTATCTAGATACTGATTTTCACTTTTCTGAAGTGATGCCCGGTTAGAAGCCAACCCGGTAAAAGGTTACAAAACACACTGTTAGGTGTGACCTTGTTAGAGGATTTAATCACCCTGTTAGGAGTGGCCTGGTAAGAGGTCTTGAGAACAATTCAATGGAATTGTCACCTTGTTAGAGGATTTACAATATGGCTGTTAAACCAACTCGGTTAAGAGATTTACAATTCATTGTTACAATGATAAGAAGGTAACAATGAAAATGACCTATATAATAATGCAACTACCTTGCTGATTACAGATCTCTGTTCTACATAAGTCTGATCCTTCCTGATCGAATATATCTCTGCTGCACCTCAAGGATATCTGATCATCCTTCACAATTTCACACACACCTTTTCTGCTTTCCTTCTATATATATTCTGCTGTGTTTCATTGTTTATTTTCACATTTGACCTTTTATTTATATGATTTTAGATTTGTCAAATCGACATTACTTAGTATAACAGTCAGCTAAATTAAGAAAACTTTATTTGCAAAAAACCTTCAAGGGCCGACAGTGCTCAGTGACCATAACTTTCTACAATCTTTCAGAGACCAAGGGAACTCGGTAAACACTGATAATCCTTCTTCTTCGATAACTGACTGAACTTGGTAAATACTAACTTTCTTTAATAACCGACTGAACTCGGTAGATGCTAACTTTTCTTCGACACCCGACTGAACTCGGTAAACACTGAATTTTCTTTGACGACTGACTGAACTCGGTAAATGTTGATTTTCTTTGATAACTGAGTGAACTCGGTAAGCACTAATATTACTTCCTAATAGACCGACTGAGCTCGGTAGGTACTAAATGTTGTGGATTATGACATAGTGTGACATCAAAGACAATACATAATTTGAGTAGCAATTTCCTTCAGATAATTGTTTCCAACAATCTCCCTCTTTGACATTGATGGCAACACAATATGTCATAGCATAAGAAATTTGAAAGAAATAGCTCGGTTTAGATTCAAATCTCCCTCTGTCAGCAAACTTCTTGCTTCTTTCTTCTGACAATTTGAAAATTTCTTGAAGTAATAGCAAAGACATAGCAAACACTCCCTCTTTGACAACACATGCCAAAGACAATTCACATATTACCGGTGTAAACTAATGTACCTCAAGTACTGATTCATATGCAATGATTCCTTGAATATGTTGCATCAACTGGTTGATTTTCAATCATGTTCTAGTTGATGCATCACTAAAATTGTATTTAGTGAGCCTCGGATAGGGGAATGACCCCTAACTTACCTCTTAGATACACAAATGCATCCTTAGGTAATGGTTTGGTGAAAATGTCTACAATCTGCTCTTTTGTATGAATATATTCTAATCTGATTTCCTTGTCCTACACCAATTCTCTGACAAAGTGATATTTAATAGCAATGTGCTTGGTCTTGGAATGCATCACTAGATTCTTCAAAATATTTATTGCACTGATATTGTCACAAAATATAACAACTGGTTCTTTGATTTCAACCTTCATACCTTGTAATAACTATTTAAACCAAACAATATTTGAAAAATTTACTGCAGCAACAACATATTCTGCTTCAGCTGTGGATTGAGATGTGCAATTTTGCTTTTTACTGGTCCAAGATACTAGTCTTTTTCCAAGAAAAAATGCTCCACCACTTGTACTTTTTCTGTCATCAATGTTCCCTGCCCAATCAGCATCAGTAAACACTTTTAAGTCTAGATTGCCTCCAAATTTATACCACAAACCATATTCTTCAGTTCCTCTTAAGTATCTTAAGATTCTTTTGATTTCCATCATATGATTTTCCTTAGGTTTTGCTGAGAATCTAGCTACTATACTGACTGCTAAGGCAATATCAGGTCTTGTATGTACTACATACTACAATTTTCCAATCATAGATCGGTATAAGGTTTGATCTACATCTTTTGAATCATCATTTTTGGTAAGTTTCAGTCCAGTACACATGGGTGTACCAACTAGTTTTGAATCTTCCATACCAAACTTCTTAAGTATTTCCTTAATGTATTTAGATTGAGTAATGTATATACCATTCTTGCTTTGCTGAATTTGAAGACCAACAAAGAATTTTATTAAACCAAACATAGACATTTCAAATTCTTTGTTCATTTTCTCTGAAAATTCTTTCCACTGATCCTCATTCCCTGTAAATATAGTATCATCTACAAATATTTCTGCCAATACAATTTTGTCATCTGGTCCTTCTTTAATATACAGATTATTGTTATCATTGACTCTTTTGAAATTAATCTAAATCAAATAGTTATGGAGTCTTTCATACCATGCTCTAGGAGCTTGTTTTAATCCATACAATGCTTTGTGTAACCTGCAGACCATGTCCTTTTTATCTAGATCAACAAAACCTTCAGGTTGTTCAATGTAGACTTCTTCATCAAGAATTCCATTGAGAAATGCAGATTTTATATCCATCTGATATACCTTAAATCCTTTATGTGCTGCATAGGCAAGTAGAGTTCTTACACCTTCTAATCTTGCAACAGGAGAAAAAGTTTCTCCATAATCTATACCTTCTTCTTGAGAATAACCTTTACATACCAATCTAGCTTTGTTTCTAGATACTTGACCATCTTCATTTAGCTTATTCCTGAATACCCATTTTGTTCCAACTACATTCTTATCTTTAGGTCTAGGTACAAGAGTCCATGTTTTGTTCTTTTGTATTTGTTCTAATTCTTCACTCATTGCTTCAATCCAACTTTCATTTTCCAATGCATCTTTGATATTTCTAGGTTCAAAATCAGTAAGCAAACATGTACCTTTTAGCTTGCTTCTTGTCATAGTACCATCTGATTTATTTCCAATGATTTGATCTGGTGTATGATGTCTTCTGACATATTTGGCTAGTGTAGGTTCCTTGCCTTTTGAATGATTCATGTTGTTGGCTTCTAGGATCTCTTCTTCAGATTGCTTAGGCTCGGTAGATATTTGCTCGATAGCTTTAGGCTGAGACTCGGTTTGAATTTATTCCTGTGACTCAGTTTGAACTTCTTCCTATGACTCGGTAACTGTGCTCGGCTCAGTAGATATAGTTTCCTCATTGATAGTTATGTCTGCCAATGTTTCAAGTTCAATGTAAACAAATCTTCTGTAGTTCTTAGGTTCCCTTTTGCTTTCTTCTTCAGTCTTTTCTGAAAACTCATCAAATTTTACATGTATACTTTCTATGACTTTGTGAGTAGATAAGTTTAGACATTTGTATGCCTTGCTTCTGCTAGAATATCCTAGGAATATTCCTTCATCACTTTTCACATCAAATTTATTTCTTCTGGATTCTTTTAAGATATAACATTTTCTACCAAATACTTTCATGTAACTTACATTGGGTTTATAGCCATACCATAATTCATAAGGAGTTTTGAATGTGTCTTTCTTCAATTGTACTTGGTTCAAGGTATGAACTGCAGTGCTGATAGCTTCCTTCCAATACTTTATAGCGATGTTCTTTTCTATCATTAGAGTCCTTGCACAATCCATAATAGATCTGTTTCTTCTTTCTGCTATTCCATTCTGCTCAGGAGTTCTAGGAGCTGATACCTGCCTTATGATTCCTCTTTCAATGCAAAAGTTGTTAAAATCATGGGAGATGAATTCACCACCTCTGTCTAATCTTAAGCATTTCAATCTTTTCCCTATTTCCTTTTCCACTCTTGCCAAATACCATTTGAACTTTTCAAATGCTTCTGACTTTTCTCTTAAATACATAACAGTCATCATTCTAGAATAATCATCAACGAAAAGAATAAAGAATTTATCTCCAGTATAGCTTTGTATTCCAATAGGTCCACATAAATTAGTATGCACAATTTCCAAAATCTCTTTAGACTCATAGTTCTTACTCTTAAAACTAGTTTTACTCATTTTGCCAATCTGACAATTCTTACATAGACCAGTATCAGGTTTCTTCAAAGTAGGAATGCCTCTAACCTTCTTGAATTTGCTTATTTTTATCATGTTATCAAAATTCACATGACATAACCTTTTTTGCCATAGCCAACTGTAGACTAGGATTTGAGAGTGCACCTAAACCTGTTTTGAAGGCCAAAGACAAACAAACGTCATAGCATATTATCAAATCAAATTTAAAGGTAAACAAACTAAAATCAAAGCCACCTCAGTTTAAGCTTAAAACGGATGCACCCATGCACCGTTTGATATGCTTAGATATAGAGGGATGTGGGTGTGCAAACTCAAGCACTTGGAGCATGCAAGATGGATGATTTGAGGATCAAGAAGACCCAAAATGACACAAAATAGGTATGAGGAACCTATTTTGCCTCAAAGGCCTCAAGAACACACAAATATGCAAAGCTAAATGAAAGAACTAAGATTAAAACAAGAAATGAATCTATGTTAATCCCATTAAGCTAATTTAGATGTGATTTAAGCTTGAAAATGATCTAAAAAAGATGAGTTTATGCTTATGCTAGAATGAAAATGGCATTATAACTTTGCTATTGAGTTTGAAAGTTGAAAGATGATTTGCCTTAGGAAGTGAGGGTATTTATAGGATTTCTAAGGCTTGGGGTAGGAGGAATGAATGGCCAAGATTAAAATCCTTAAGAGAGGCCAAGATTCACTCAAAGGGAAGCACATGGATTGTGCTAGTTCTCAGCCAATCAGGAGGTGACACATGTCACAAGGTGAGTGGATGAAGGGAAGGGCAAAGAGGAGTCAACAAAGGGGGCTCCAAGCTCATAACTCTCCAAATAAATGCTTGTAAGAGCAATGAATGGGCTTTAAGAGGCTTTGAAGACTTTGGGGAAGTAATAAATGCTTTGTGGTTGGGATATTTGGAAGGAAAGACTTTGCTTTGGTTTAGGAAAGTCTTAAGCTTGGTTAGGATTGCACAAAGGTTTAAGGGTAGGATTAGGATTAGAAAAAGGATTAGGATGGGTGAAGAGGGTGGATTTGAGAAGATTCTAGAAGAGTCTAGATTTCTCCTTAGTTTCATGGAATAAAAGTTATTCATTCCAAAAGCTTAAGTTTTAGGAATATTTATTAAAATATTTTCAATAAATATGGAAATTAAATATTTAACCTTAATTAAATATTTAACCTTGGGATTAGGGTTAGAAAAGATGGGATTAGCCTTTTAATCAAAATTAAGAAGGGATTAGAAGATTTTGGAAGAGGTTAGTGGTCTTAAGGAAATTGGCCAAGTTTGGGATAAAAAATAAATTAAAAATAAATTAATTTATTTTTGAAGTTTTTTGGTCAATTTATTAATTAAATAATTAATAAATTAGGGATAATGTCCAAATGACATTTTTAGGCTAGATTCCTTAATTAAAGATTTTTAATTAAGAGAGAGGGATTTAATGCCATAAAAATAAATAAATTAATTAAATAATTAATTAATTAATAAATGATGATGTCATCAAGGATTTTCAGAAAAGAAAAATAATTTATTTTCTGAAGGATTTTTCGGTGTCTACATTTTGCCCCTCTTTGATGCGATGCTGCAAGTGGCATGGCGTCAAAGACAAGAAAACAAGATGCCGAGGCTAGAATCAGAAGAAGAGGGTATGATGCCTGGGTGGACTAGAAGAAAGAGGAGATACATGCCCCGGTGGGACAAAATCATGGAAGATGTGCCCAGTGGGACAAGGAGAAAGAAGGATCATGCCCTGGGATAGAGTGTGCCCGGCGGGACGAGGAAGGAAAGGCCTAGGAAGAAAGGGGAGATAAATAACCTCACTTCTAAGAACAAATATGGATGATATGCAAGATGAGATGGAAATGCAAGATGCAAGATTAATCTATATGATAAATGCAAGGGACCAGATAGGTCCAAGTGCAAACGAGAGTGCACAACCTAGATTTAATATAGCAATGCTAGAGACCTGCCAAGGATACTGGGATCACGAGGCCTTGTCACCAGTGTTGCAGAGGACTGACGCTAAACAAACACACAGGGTTGCCCCAACATCACACATGAAGCGCAGAGGTGACATGGCGGAACCGATGCTAAAGGAACCACAAACACACAACTGACTCATAGGCAGAAGTGAAAGATCAAAAGACCTTGCCCCAGATTATCCGCACACGCAGCACACCGTGATATAATGAATCGTGGTGACCCTGGTGGGATAATGAGAAGCCAAAAAGATTAACAAGACCCAAAGGAAAAAAATCCAAGATCAAAATGATAACTCCAAAAAGACATCCTTTGCCAAGGAGAGAGATTAGGTTTGATTGATGGTGGGAAGATTGGTCGGACAGGAGGAATGATATATCCTCAAGGACCAGGATGGAAGATTAGGTCAGATAGGAGGAACGATATATCCTCAAGAACCCATGGGTTGGTGAGAGAATAAGTGTAGTTGTTCACTGGCAAAAGCTGAAGTTCAAGGAATAATCAGGATGAGCAAGGATAAGTCGACAATTGATGTTGCTGAAGCACAAGGCCCGAGTGGGACTAAAAGTTTTCTGATCAAATGTTGCTGCAGGACGGACAAGGGTTATGTACAACAAGGAGGAACGATATGCACAAGGGATATGTACAGAAGCTTAGGATTGGGGATAGGAAGATCACACTCAGCGGGACTCTCACTAGGACGGAGACAAGAAGGATAAATACAGGGAGGAAAGCGCTATACAGGAAAGAGATAAGGATATGGTACAAGATATGGTACAAAGCTTTGGAATAGGATATGGATTGCAGATGGGTTGGAGGAAGATGGAAGCTGAACGGACAACTGAATAGATAAATAGCCCAGTTTACTATGTTGGCACCTGTTTACCAGGTTTTCACCAACATACTTGTCCAAGGCGCTTGAATTGCCAAGTTTTCACCGTTTGGATGATTATTTTCTCTTTCTCTTTTCTTTTTTTGCTTTTTTGCTTTTTTGCTTTTTTTGCTTTTTTGAATGTTTTTGGATTTTCTGATATATGCAGGATCAGGTTCAGGCATAGAACCTCTTCAGATGGATGATGTTGATAGGATCATTCAAGGGCTCACCTTCTGGTGTTGATAGCTGATAGGCTCCCGAGCCAAAGGATGCGGTGACAACATAGGGGCCCAACCAAGTAGGCTCAAACTTGCCTTTCTTTTCTCTATTTGCTAGGACCTTCTGATTTTCTTTAAGGACCATATCACCGACCTGGAATTGTCTAGGATGGACCTTTTTGTTATAACTCCTTTTGAGTCGATTTTGGTATGCCACCAAATGATCATAAGCTTGCTGTCTCTTTTCATCTAGCAGATCTAGCTGTGTGAGCCGGGCCACATGATAGTCTTCATCAGTTGTATAGTTCTTCATGGAGACGCGCAAGGATGGGAGCTCAACCTCGATCGGTAGAATGGCTTCAGCACCATATACAAGAGAGTAGGGGGTGGTACCTGTGGGAGTGCGATAAGAAGTGCGGTAGGCCCAAAGGGCAGGATTGATTTGGAGGTGCCAGTCACGACCAGAATCATTGACAACCTTCTTGAGGATTTTCAAGATAGTTTTGTTAGTTGCCTCAGCTTGGCCATTTCCTTGAGGGAAATATGGACTGGAGAAATGGTGATGGATGTGGAGTCTGGCACATAGATCATCCACATGCTAGTTTTCAAAAGGTGTGCCATGGTCTGTGAAAATGGTAGATGGTATGCCGAAGCGGCAAATGATATGGTAGAGGATGAACTTGGATATTTGGATGCCAGTAGTAAGGGTAAGCGGAATCGCTTCAACCCATTTGGTAAAGTACTCTGTGGCTATTATGATATATTTGTGTCCATCCGAAGAGAGGGGGGTGATCAAGCCAATGAGGTCGAGGCCCCAACATGAAAAAGGCCACGGTGGTGCAATAGGCTGTAGATCCTGTGCTAGTGCATGTATCAAATTGGCATGCTGTTGACATGGGAGACATTTCTTGACAAATTCACACGCATCATGTTCCATTGTTGGCCAATAATATCCAACTCTAAGCAGCTGCTTTGCTAGAACCATGCCACTCGTGTGGGCACTGCAAATTCCAGCGTGAACTTCTTGTAAGGCCAGGACGGCCTCGTTTGAATCTAAACATCTAGATAGGACATTGTGATACCCGTGATGATATAGGGTGTTGGCTACAAGAGTGTAGTGGGAAGCTCTGCGAATGAGGTTTTGGCGTTGGTTATTGGTGAGATGGGGAGATATGATACCATTTTTTAGATATGCATGGATGTCGTGGTACCATGGGAATTGAGGACCAACCAAGACACACACCATGTCTACATCAGCGTTCTCATAAGCTGGTGAATGTAGCTGCTCGACTAGAAATTCATACTGTGATGCGTCTCGTGGTATTTCCAATAAGGATCCGATGGTTGCCATTGCATCTGCTGCTTTGTTCTGAAGCCTTGGGATCTGATTGAATTGTAGATGTAGGAAATGCTCTTTCAGTTTATCCACCAGTTGCTTGTAGGGTAGCAATTTGTCATCCTTTGTCTGATACTCATCAAGGACTTGCTTGATAATGAGCTGTGAATCTCCAAAGACTTGTAGTTCTGTGATGTTCCATTGGATAGCTGTTTTGAGACCTAAGATGAGTGCCTCATATTCTACAATATTGTTGGTACAGGGGAATCCCAACTTGAATGATTTTGGAATATAGTCACCTTGAGGTGTGACGAATAGGATTCCTGCCCCAGAGCTATGGGATGTGTTGGAACCATCAAAGTATAGTTTCCACATGGGCTGCTCTTCAATCATGCATAAATGTTCATCGGGGAATTCCATGATTAGTGGATAGACATCCACCAGTGGTACTTCTGCTAGTTGATCGGCAATGACTTGCCCTTTGATTGCTTTGCGATCTACATACTGAATGTCAAATTCACTGAGTAACATGACCCATTTTGCCATACGACCTGTGAGGGTTGTCCTTGATAACAGATACTTAAGAGGGTCCACCTTTGATATGAGCTTGATTGTGTGGCTAAGCATGTAATGTCTAATTTTTTGAGTGGCAAAGACCACTGCTAAGCATGCTTTCTCCATGGGTGAATAGTTAAGCTCATAGCCCACAAGAGTGCGACTGATGTAGTAGATAGCTCATTCTCTATTTTCATCATCATGCTATGCTAGGAGTGCCCCTAGTGCTGTAGCTGTTGTTGAGATGTAAAGGATGAGTGGGCATCCTGGAACTGGTGGTACTAGGATTGGAGCGTTAGCTAGATACTCCTTGAGCTTATCAAAGCTTCTTTGACATATGGGATCCCACTTGAAGTTGGTGTCTTTGCATAAGAGATGTGAGAAGGGTTGGCACTTGTCTGCTAGTTGTGAGATGAACCACCGAACTGATTGAAGCTTGCCCTGTAGGCTTCTGAGCTATTTGAGATTTCTTGGTGGAGGCATCTCTGTTATTGCTTTTACTTTTTTAGGATCGATCTCTATGCCTCGTCTAGAGACGATGAAGCCTAGAAGCTTGCCAGATGTAACACCAAAGACACATTTCTTAGGATTAAGCTTTAAGCCATAATGATTCAGATGATCAAATACACGCTCTAGGATGTCGAGGTGCTCATCTCTTGTTTTGGATTTTGCAAGGATATCGTCTACATAGTCCTCAAAGATCTTGTGGATCATGTCATGAAAGATTGCTGTCATTGCTCTCTGATATGTTGCTCCTGCATTCTTTAACCCAAATGGCATCATGTTGTAGCAGAAGGTACCCCATGGGGTTATGAATGTTTTTTTATGTTGATCTGCTTCCGCTATATGAATTTGGTTGTAGCCTGAAAAGCCATCCATTAATGATAACATCTCATGACCCGCTGTGAGGTCTACAAGCATGTCTATGTTTGGCAATGGGAAGTCATCCTTAGGACATGCCTTGTTCAAGTCCCTAAAATCAGTACAGATTCTGATGTCGCCAGAAGGCTTTGTGACTGGCACCATGTTAGAGATCCATTCTGAGTAGTCGATTGCTCTGATGATCTTAGCTTGGAGGAGCTTCTCAAGCTCTACTTTGACAAGCAATGCTACCTTTGGATGCATTTTCCTTAGCTTCTGCTTCACTAGCTTGACGTGTGGATCTACTGATAGATGATGAACAACAAGGTTTGGATCAAGCCCAGGCATGTGGGCGTATGACCATGCAAAGTTGATGATGGATTCCTTGAGCAAGGTACTGAGAGTGATTTCTTCTCCTTCTGTTAGGTTGACTGCAATGTAGGTGATCTTTGGACATTCTTCTGTTCCCAAGTTGATTGGCTTGGTCTCTTCTATGATGATTGGAGACTGCTCTGGTCTATAATCTTGGATAGGGGGAAGAGGCAAGGCTTCATCTTCTAGCGCCTGAATTGCCAGGTTTTCACTAGAAGATACACCCTTTATTTTTACTATTTTGGAGTCAGAATGTGCCCCAAGGGGGTTTTCACATAAAGACTCATGATGTTCTTTTTCTATTTCATTTTTGTGACTAAAGCTTCCCTCTTCCCCAAAATATCCTTTTGGGTGAAGCTGATAGACAGAGGTTGATGTTGGATCTTGATTGCTTACTGGACCTGATGCCCCCATGAATTCTAGGAGTGCTTGTGCACTTTGGAACTCATCGATGTGTGCGATGCTTGGTTGGTCCCAATCTATGAGGTCGGGGTTTGTGAGGGGAAGATCTATGAGGTTAATGGAGAGTTGTTGGAGAACAGAAGTCCCCACGAGGGTGTCGTCGGCAAAGATATCATCGTAGGATCGGATGTCTTTCTCTTCGAGGATGTCTTCGATTTCCACGAGGTCATCCTGGCTATTTGAAAAGTTCACGTTGGTCATGTTAGTGCCCACAGTTGTGGTATTGGGCTCTTGTTCAAGCAGGCGAGAGGTATTAAAGCCAAGTCCTTGCTATTCTGGATTCTGGGATGGTATGATAGGAAACAAGTTTCCATCCTCTTGTGGTCCTAGACCACCACCTTGATAGTTATAGTGTTCTGTGACATTTTTGTAGGGGATTGGGTATTTCTCTTTGAAGTACTCAAGAAGTTGTGTGTCACGTGATGGGGGATCTTTGTATAACCATTTGTTAATATCTGGATCCATTTCTTTGCTGTTGATGTTGCCATGAGACTCAAAAGTCATGTTTCCAATTTGCTTAAGCTTATAATGTTCCTCAACAGGCTTGTTTTAACAACTTGGGCGCCCTTGAGTATGTGGATCACGTGGAAGAGCTCCTACAACAAATGCATCACTGAGGCTGTATTCGCCACAACCCTGGTTGTTGATCTTGATGGATGATAAGGTGGAAGAAAGGATGGTCTCTGGATCGCGATGGGATCGGGATGAGCTAGCAATAGAAGTACCAATATCGGTTCCAGGACAATGAGTAGAATGAGGGAAAGATGTTTCCATCGTAAGGCAGTATGCGAAGGGGTTAGGATCAGCGTGGATGGTAACCTCAGTGCCTTGATGTGGAAACTTGATGCACTGATGGTAAGTAGATGGTACGGCCTTAATGGAATGGATCCATGGATGATCGAGGAGGATATTGAATGGTAGGTCAAGATCAACAATGTGGCAGAGAGTATCTTGCGTTGCTGGGCCTAGCTGGATAGGCAAAGTTATAGTACCTTCAGAGGTACGCTCCAAGTTGTCATATGCTTTGATAGTAATTTGCTCATGTTGTATGTCGGCCTCCGTGAACCCGATCTTCTTGATGAATTTTAATGTGCACAAGTTGAGGGCTGAGCCATTATCTACCAGAACTCGTTTGATGGCGAAATCTCTGACCATGATGGCAATGCGGAGAGGAAGAATATGGTCAGGAGCGACATCTGGTATATCGGATTCTTTGAAGGATAAGGCACATGCTGCAGATAGGTGTCCCACAAGAGTTTCAAACTGAGTTGTGTTAATGTCCGTGGGGACATGACCTTCTTTTAGAGCTTTGTCCAGGATCTGCTGATGGATGGGTGATGTGCGGAGCAAATCCAAGATAGATATTTGGGCTGGCATGTTCCCAAGATGCTCTATGATATTATATTGTGCTCTTGGTGCATTATGTTGTGTTGCACATGCATTTGATGCTGGCCTGGTGTTAGACTGTGCTGTGGATGCAGTAGATGTTGGCCTTGGAGGAGCAGCTGATCTGAGAGGAGCACCGACAATAGTTATCCTACCACTGCGGGTAGTTGCAGCACATTGTCGATCCGGCCCTCTGACGTGGATGGTATTGATGGTGGGCTCATCTTGGATGGGCTCAACTTGAGTTATGCATCCGACATACTTGTCATAGTTGATGTAGGCCGCTGTGTGATCTTCTTGCTTGCCTTTGCCACGATTTTGGGGCTGATTGGCATTGGCTTGATTCTTCCCGGTATCGTGCTGAGGGAACACATTTTGATATATTTGCAAACTGGCATTGGGTGAAGCTTGAGCTGGTGCATCGACCTGGATCTCCTTGCGATCAATGAGATCTTGGATGTAGTTCTTAAGCCGCATGCACTTCAATGTTGTGTGCCTCTTCACACGATGATAATCACAGTATTCATTTTCTTTATACCAATCAGACTTTGGTGTGTTGTCATCCTTCTGTGGGATGGGCGGATATGTGATCATATTTGCTTTGGCTAGCTGATAAAAGATCTGATCCAGAGGCTCACCCAAAGGTGTGAAAGTCCTCTTTGGATTGTTCTGATTGTTGGGCTTGTTCTGCCTTGGGGCAACGTTAACTGTGTTAACAGGATTGCCTTGACGTGCTGGCTGTTGCTATTGGTATTGCTGCTGATACTGTTGCACAGGTGGTTGATGAGCTTGAGGAGGCTGCTGATAAATAGGTGCTTGATATGCGGGAGCTGGTGGTTGCTGATAGATGGGCGCTTGTGGCGGTTGGTATGTTTGAGCTGGTGTAGGACTAGCCACAACGAATTGTACATTCTTAGTGTCAGTGGCTCCATCTGTAACAACATTTTTGTTACGATTCCAGTAACGGAATTTATCATTGTTGGGTTTGTTCTTGGAATCATCCTTGAAGTGACGAATAGTGCCTTCGTCTAGGAGAGCTTTCTCGATGCCTATGCCCTTGCTCTTGATGTCTTGGTATGTTTGGAGACAGTTCATTCGCATGTGATGGGATAGCTTTGGATGCAGATTATCAATGAAGATCTTTGTTAGATGCTTCTCTGGTGGCTGATATGATAACCTGGTTGTAAGATTCTACCATCTTTGCAAGTATTCTACAAGGCTTTCTCCGTCTTTCTGCTTTGAGTTGCATAGGTCTAGCAAGGACAACTCATTCTCCACATTATGTACATAGTGTGTGATGAACTTCTCAGAGAGTTCAGCAAAGGTTTTTATTGTCCCATGTGGTATTTTGTAAAACCACTCAACAGCAGTTCCTCCCAAGCTTTTGGGAAACAGGCGCAGGAGATAGTTATCACTGTAAGCCACTTCTTGGCACGCCATGTAGAACTCTTTGATATGGTTTACTGGATCTCCTTTCCCCTGATACTTGTCGAACTTGGGCATCTCAAAATGCTTGGGGAAAGGGATAGTTGCTATGGACCGATCGAAGGGATATGAGCACACCTCTTCGAACTTGTATGTTTTATTCTCTGTTCCACTTTGTAGCTCTTTTAGAGCATTTTTCATTGCTTCCCACTCAGCATTGAGTGGCGAGGGAACTGAGACTTCTTCTTGTGAAGGATGCTGTGGAACTGGATATGGCGCTTGCTATGGATAAATGGGTTGAAACTAATTTTGGGACAATGGTTGCTGGGGATATTGCTGGTGTGGCATAGGGGGATATTGTGGTAAATGATATGGAACCTCTTGATGTTGTTGGACTACTTGCTATTGTTGAACTAGCGGTTGTTGTGGGACTGCTTGCTGATAGTGGTCATTTGGAACTTGTTGTTGTAACTGATAGGTGGGAACTTGTTGTTGTTGGGGGATGATAGGGATTTGTTGCTGAGGCTGATAGTAAGGGACTTGCTGTTGTTGAGGAATGATGGGTGTTTGCTGAAAGGGGACATGTGGTTGCTATGGGGGAGGCTGTTGGAATGATGCTGCTTGCGGGTATGATGGTGGTAGTTGCTGAGGTTGGCTTTGGGTTTGGCTGATATAAGCTGGGTGCATGCCTACGTTACTTAGAGGTGGAACAGATGTGGGGAAGCTAGAAGCAAAGGGTGATGGGGTAAGATAGCTGGGGAAAGTTGGCTGTTGAGGTGGTGGAACTTGCTGGAAGGTATTTGGGATTTGGGATGAATAGCTTGAAGCCGGCGGTGGTTGAGGTAGTTGCTGCTGTGCTGCTTGGGTGAAGGTGGTTTGTTGACTTGCAACCATAGATGTAGGCGATTGAGATGGAATCCCCCATGCCTTCATTTCTTCTTGTGTAAGGCCCCACTGAGAGCTTGTGTTAGGGTGCACTGCAGCGGATGATGGAATGGTATGAGCAATGGGAGCTTGGGACACGAATGATGGTTGAGAAAAAGGAGCTTGTTGAGGTTGTGGTTGAGCGGATGCTTGTGAGGAGGAAAATGAAGGAAACACCCAAGAGAAAGATGAGGTTGGAATGGGAAGCGATTGCGCTAACCCCAAAGAACAAGGTACGGGTGCTTGGGGGGTGAAGGGTGACGGTGCTCCTTTGATGGTGAAAGGCATTGCTTGACTTGCGGATGGTGGTGAAGCTTTTGGTGTAAAAGTTTGCGGGAGAGGTGGAAGCTGACTTTGGGTTAAGTGTTGGATTTGGGCTTGGGCAGCCATAGCAGATGATGAAGCAAAAGGGGTATGAGATGGAGCGGATGGTGCTGCAGCTTGTGTTACGGGACTGGCGAGGCTTCCTTGCAAGAAAAGGGGAATGGTGGAAAGCTCTTGGGGTGTTTGCATGATAGGATCGGGGAATGATTGGACAAACGGAGAATACGCTTGTGCTGGAACTTGGATAGTTTTGATGGGGATGCGTGGATAGAGAGATGGTGGGATGGAGGTACTTTCTGGCAGGTAGTGAACAAACGTGCTTTGCTGATGTTGTGGTACAAGGGCATTGGTTGCTGGTGGGCTTTTTGGAGGATTTGCAAATGCTTGGTTTGCCAAGGGGGATGAAGGGATGTTTGGATCTTCACATGGGTTACTAGCTTGGATCTGGGGATTATAGGTCATCATGGCATTGGTGAAAAGGTTGGGATCAGATGAGGTTGTTGGTGGATAAGGATTCATGCTTCTTCTTTTCCGAGATCTGGTCTCAACAGGCATGGAGATGCAAGTGCTAAATGGATGCAAGATGTTTGGCTAAAAGACGTTGATGGATGCAAAGTTGATGAACTTCTAAAGATGATGACTTCTAAGATGCAAATGCAAAGACAGGGATCAAGATGGCGATGATGGAAGCTGGATGGAACTGATATGGATCAAGACGGTGGAGGAAAGATAGGTTGCTGGTGGAAAGCTGGTGAAAGATTACTGAGTGGTCAACAAATGAGCTCCTATTTTTCCCAAATGGAGGATCAGAGATATGATGGGGTCAACCTAGGATAGACTGATGATCTTCGGTCAACAAGTTTCTTATCAATACACTCCAATCTCTTGCTCAAGATGATGGCTATGCAAGGACAAGGTTTGATTTCTTTATGACAACACGTTGTGCCAAAAAAGAGGATGATGGTCTCTGATCTTGGATATAGGATAGGAACAACTCAAAAGGTAGAACACTAAGTGTTGGTGGATCTCTAGATTTGGAGCAAAAGATGATGGATCTGCTGGAAAGACATGGAAAGCTGATGGGGGGATGCTGGTGGAAAAGGTATCGAAGGTTGAAGGGACAATGCTCTATGCAAATGACAAGGATTGATTCTAGAATGCTGGTAGGAAGATGAATGCAAATGCAACTTTTATGATGTTTTGAAATGCAACTAAGGTTCTGATGCTGATGCAAAGGGTGAAACTAGGATGAAACTAAGATGCAAGGCTGTTGAGACAAGATTTCAAGATCTGAAGATGGAACAAGACATGAATAAGGAATTGGCTAATCTTCTGGCTCAAGGTTGACAAAGTGATGGTTAACTCAGAAATGGAAGGCGAACTGTTTGATGCGGGCATTATGGGCAATGTTCTCAAGTCTGGTTTGGGACTTCTCTTCTGCTTGGTTTTCTTGGATAATGGCTTGATAGCTCTTGGTGTTCTTCTTGATAAGTTTTTGCTCTTGATAGGCTTGGGATTTGGGCAACTTTGCTTTAGGATGTTTGTTCTTGCTGGGCATCACTTGGAAAAGAGGCTTCTGATTTTGAGGCAAAGGTTTCCAATGGCAAAGGTTAAAGTCAAAGCAATCTCCGCAAGGGACAAAGCAACCCTGTGGGATACAAACAAAGGCAACTGACTCTGACAAAGCTTTGAAAGTGTATGTTTCAACAAGTGTTTTCACGGAGTCTTTGACTGTCAAGCACTTCAAACAGATCTACCTAAGGAAGGTGAGTATCAAAATCACTTGCCCACAGCTTGGTATCCCCCAGAAGGGAATACAAATGGTGAGTAATCTTGAGGTGACCCGGTAAACCCCTTGGAATCGGTCCTTGCACAAGGATTTTGATACTTTCAGATGTAGATAGGGTAGCCTTTAGTTTATCAGGTTGCTAATGATTCCGTGGTGTCTCCATACCCGGTTTTGCTGATCATCTATGACTCACTTAAGAGCCTTGCCAATTATGCTGGGGGAGAGGAATGTTTACCATCCCCAGACATGTGTTTGGCATGAACGCCCAGCGATTAGGAGATGTAAGTGATTCTTTTGGTATTCACTTATTTGTATACCGGCTAGGGGGGATACCGGTTTGAGGTCATTCTCCGAGGAGGAAGCGCTTCTCCTTGGATAGGCCTCGCTAAAAGTAGAACAAGTGAACTTGTCCAAGTTCAAATGTTCCACGTTGCTTACTCTAACAAGGTTTATGCAAGAATTGAAAAACTCCTACATGCACATCAAGCAGATTTTGTTCATTTTCCCAAATTTAAGTGATGTTTGAACTTTGAAATGAAGACACTCATGATTAGATTTTGATTTGTTCTTTTCCTCAAAATGTAAATGAATTGAATGTTTGCAAGTTCTTTCCTTTTGTGCATTCAAGATTGGATTAGCGAGTTGATTTAAGAACTTTGAAAAAGCTTTGTTTTGTCCCTTAGATCACTCAAGATTGAATTTGTTTGCTTGCTTTGGAATTTGAAATGAGATAGGGAATAGAGTTGTTTGTTCCTTTAGTGCATTCAAGATTTGGTTTTCTTTTCAAATTGACAATGACACTCTAGGACCTAAGTTCATTTCTTTAAGTTTCATTCAAGATTGAGTTTGACCTTTGCTGTAATAAAATAAATGAAAAAAACCAGTCTTAAGCAACTCAAGACAAAAACCAAAAGCGACACTGTCCAGCTTATAGGCGACGCTGAAAAGTTCAGAGGTGACATTTAATTCCTACATGCGACATTCTGTACCTCAAAAGGCGACAGATAAAAAATCAGAAGCGTGATTTCTTTTGTTATAGGCGTGATTTCTTTACAAACAGGCGACAGAAGAAGAATTCTGGGACGTAACAGAAGTTATCGATCACAAGAAAATCTCAGTTATGCAGGCGTTAAAACAGAGCTCATAGGCATCATTTCTTTCCTCAAAGGTGTGATTTAATTGCATGAAGGCGTGACTGAATTCTTTGTAGGCGACATTTCTTTTGTTGAGGGCGACATTTCTTTGTTTGAAGGCGACATTTAATTTCTGTAGGCGTCATTTCTTTTTATGAAGGTGACATTTCTTTATTTCCTGCAAAATACAAGCATATAAAGTGTAATTTCATCAAAATGATTGTGGTTTGAGTCCCACCGGGCGTGCCAGAATGTAGACTAGGATTTGAGAGTGCACCTAAACCTGTTTTGAAGGCCAAAGACAAACAAACGTCATAGCATATTATCAAATCAAATTTAAAGGTAAATAAACTAAAATCAAAGCCACCTCAGTTTAAGCTTAAAACGGATGCGCCCATGCACCGTTTGATATGCTTAGATATAGAGGGATGTGGGTGTGCAAACTCAAGCACTTGGAGCATGCAAGATGGATGATTTGAGGATCAAGAAGACCCAAAATGACACAAAATAGGTATGAGGAACCTATTTTGCCTCAAAGGCCTCAAGAACACACAAATATGCAAAGCTAAATGAAAGAACTAAGATTAAAACAAGAAATGAATCTATGTTAATCCCATTAAGCTAATTTAGATGTGATTTAAGCTTGAAAATGATCTAAAAAAGATGAGTTTATGCTTATGCTAGAATGAAAATGGCATTATAACTTTGCTATTGAGTTTGAAAGTTGAAAGATGATTTGCCTTAGGAAGTGAGGGTATTTATAGGATTTCTAAGGCTTGGGGTAGGAGGAATGAATGGCCAGGATTGAAATTCTTAAGAGAGGCCAAGATTCACTCAAAGGGAAGCACATGGATTGTGCTAGTTCTCAGCCAATCAGGAGGTGACACATGTCACAAGGTGAGTGGATGAAGGGAAGGGCAAAGAGGAGTCAACAAAGGGGGCTCCAAGCTCATAACTCTCCAAATAAATGCTTGTAAGAGCAATGAATGGGCTTTAAGAGGCTTTGAAGACTTTGGGGAAGCAATAAATGCTTTGTGGTTAAGATATTTGGAAGGAAAGACTTTGCTTTGGTTTAGGAAAGTCTTAAGCTTGGTTAGGATTGCACAAAGGTTTAAGGGTAGGATTAGGATTAGAAAAAGGATTAGGATGGGTGAAGAGGGTGGATTTGAGAAGATTCTAGAAGAGTCTAGATTTCTCCTTAGTTTCATGGAATAAAAGTTATTCATTCCAAAAGCTTAAGTTTTAGGAATATTTATTAAAATATTTTCAATAAATATGGAAATTAAATATTTAACCTTAATTAAATATTTAACCTTGGGATTAGGGTTAGAAAAGATGGGATTAGCCTTTTAATCGAAATTAAGAAGGGATTAGAAGATTTTGGAAGAGGTTAGTGGTCTTAAGGAAATTGGCCAAGTTTGGGATAAAAAATAAATTAAAAATAAATTAATTTATTTTTGAAGTTTTTTGGTCAATTTATTAATTAAATAATTAATAAATTAGGGATAATGTCCAAATGACATTTTTAGGCTAGATTCCTTAATTAAAGATTTTTAATTAAGAGAGAGGGATTTAATGCCATAAAAATAAATAAATTAAATAAATAATTAATTAATTAATAAATGATGATGTCATCAAGGATTTTTAGAAAAGAAAAATAATTTATTTTCTGAAGGATTTTTCGGTGTCTACACCAACTTTCTTCAATTTGAGCAACAAAACATGAATATTCACTAAGATCAAGATAAAATAAGTTACCTTTTGTTTGTTTGCCTGATCCAATGAGTTTTCCTTTTTCATCCAGCAGTCTTGCTTGACCATTCATGAATTCAACCTTGAAACCAGTATTGATTAGCTGTGCTACACTTAGAAGATTATGTTTTAGTCCTTCAACCCAATAAGCATTATCACATATGAGTTCTTTGGTTAATGAGATTCTTCCTTTTCCTTTTATACAACAAGGTTCATTGTTTCCAAATCTTACATTGCCACTATCACAGTCTTCTAGGTATTCAAATTTTGTCTTGTCACCAGTCATGTGGTGTGAACATCCACTATCTATTATCCATATATCATCTTTTCTTATATGAGAAATAAGTGCCATCTTATCTTCATCATCATCAGATTCATCTTTTATAGCAATAAAGACAATTTCTTCTTCACTATCATCAGAATCTTTAGCCATAAAATATGTTTTCTTACCTTTATCCTTGAATGATTTGAAATTATTTTTGCCACAGTACTTGTGACTTCTCTTCTCATCCTTTACTTACTTTTTTGGGCACCTAGCTGCAATATGTCCAATTTCTTCACATGAAAAACAAATTAAAGGAGTTTTACCTTTATATTTACCTTTCCCTTTAGAGTACTTCTTTGCAAGTAATGCTTCTACAATTTCAAGATCACTATCAGAACTTTCTTCTAATACTTCTTCACTTTCTAACTAAACTTCTTTTATTTTCTTGTTCTTCCTTAGTGAAACCTTGGCTTCAAATGCTAACTCAATATTTTTGGAACTTGGAACATAGTTGTCATAGTTGTCTAATTCAAAGGCTGTCAATCTTCCAACTAAAGCATCCAAAGTTATATTGTGGTTTGTTTCACATCTTATTTCTTGAATAGCTGATACTCTTATTGCATAAATAGGGAGTAATGTTCTGAGTACCTTACTTATAACAGTTTCATCAGAGATTGTTCCTCTAGAAGCTCTAATTGCACTGACACTTGCTTTGATTCTTTCAACATATTTTGCAATGTTTTCATCTTCTTTCATATTCATTTTGTCAAACTATCCTCTTAGGCTTTCTGCTTTGGCTCTTTTCACATTTGCATCACCACCATATATTTTCTTCAGTGCCATCCACATTTCATATGCAGTAGTGCATTCTTTAATATCATCAAATTCTTCATAGCTGAGAGCAGATGCAATGTCTATCATCATGGTGTTATGAGTCTTTTTCTCTGCAATGTCTTCAACAGTTAATGCGCCAGTAGGAACTGTGTATTCTTCATCAATGTATTTGCATCTTGAATCACCAATGGAAGCCAGATGAAGTCGCATGAGACCTTGCCAAGCTGAAAAGTTATCTCTGTTGAGTTTCAAAATTTTCCTCTTGTAAGACATCCTGATCTTTAGCTTAGGTCCTTAAAACCCTTCCTGCAAGCACCAACAGCTCTGATACCAATTGATGGAATAAGGATGAAGTGACTAAGAGGGGGGGGGGGTGAATCAGTCAACCATAAATCACTTAACAATTATTTCTTTCTAGATCCCTTAGGATATCTTAATGAAGATTATCTATTTAACACTCGGTAAATAGATTGCAGTGACTTTGTAGATGCAGAAAGTATTAGTAAATTATCTTTAGATATTCATCAGCACTTGTATATGATTAAGATAGCAATTAAGAACACAAGAGACACAAGATTTAATGTGGAAACCCAATATGGAAAAAACCACCAATGTATCTAGATACTGATTTTCACTTTTCTGAAGTGATGCCCGGTTAAAAGCCAACCTAGTAAAAGGTTACAAAATACACTGTTAGGTGTGACCTTGTTAGAGGATTTAATCACCCTATTAGGAGTGGCCTGGTAAGAGGTCTTGAGAATAATTCAATGGAATTGTCACCTTGTTAGAGGATTTACAATATGGCTGTTAAACCAACTCGGTTAAGAGATTTACAATTCACTATTACAATGATAAGAAGATAACAATGAAAATGACCTGTATAATAATGCAATTGCCTTGCTGATTACAGATCTCTATTCTACATAAGTCTGATCCTTCCTGATCAAATATATCTCTGCTGCACCTCAAGGATATCTGATCATCCTTCACAATTTTGCACACACCTTTTCTTCTTTCCTTCTATATATCTTCTACTGTGTTTCATTGTTTATTTTCACATTTGACCTTTTATTTATATGATTTTAGATTTGTCAAATCAACATTACTTAGTATAACAGTCGGCTAAATTAAGAAAACTTTATTTGCAAAAAACCTTCAAGGGCCGATAGTGCTCGATGACCATAACTTTCTACAATCTTTCAGAGATTGAGGGAACTCGGTAAACACTGATAATCCTTCTTCTTTGATAACTGACTGAACTCAGTAAATACTAACTTTCTTTAATAACCGACTGAACTCGGTAGATGCTAACTTTTCTTCGACACCTGACTGAACTCGGTAAACACTAAATTTTCTTTGATGACCGACTGAACTCGGTAAATGCTGATTTTCTTTGATAACCGAGTGAACTCGGTAAGCACTAATATTACTGCCTGACAGATCGACTGAGCTCGGTAGGTACTGAATGTTGTGGATTATGACATAGTGTGACATCAAAGACTACATAATTTGAGTAGCAATTTCCTTCAGATAATTGTTTCCAACACTTTCTTTACAAAATGTATCCACCTTTAAAATGAGCAAAAACTTTCTATATATACCCACAACCATCTTGGAATCCTCAAAGGATGCAACAAGCTTTGGATGGCTGGGAAAAGATCTTACACTAAAAACAAAAGTACAAATTGAAAGATATTTGACTATGACAACAAAATGTAATTATCCACTTCTCAACAATTTGGCAGGTGGCACCTTTGTCTAAGGATATTTCAGAGCAGTTGCTAAATTTGTTGCATGAATGATGACCGCCATCTGGCTAACTTACATCATCCTCTGTTTGACACATTCTCTCCCTCAAATTCTGGATCAGGTGTCATATGCACTCTGTTCTTCTTCCTCCTCTGTAGTCTGAGCAAATGGCTTCTTCTTCTTCTTCTTTTTTAATTTGTCCCATGCCGCTACATCATCATCAGATGACCAGTTGTAATTTTGCAGCTCCTATAGTGATTTGATCTGCTACTCGCATGTGGAATCAGTTATATTTTTGGCCTCTGCTACAAACCGTATGCAATGATTCTCAATCTTGAAAAGACTATCACTAATATTATTACATCTCTCCAAGTCTAAAGCCTTGTCATCCTTTAGGAAAGCATCCTACTTAATCACTAATTGATCCATTGACAACTTCCATTCTTCCAACTTAACCACATATCCATTGTCATCATAAATTGGAGGCAAATATTTGCTATACTCTTTATCAAACATGGCCAGCCTAGCCTTTACTTGGTTTGAATTTCCTTTGAAAAAATTTGAAGCAACACTTATTAATCCAATCTTCTCAAAAACCTCACTTACTACTTTAGGAACATCTGACCTGTATTCTTGCAAATCATCAAGTTTGTCAAATAATGCATTCCTTCCTAACCATGTACTGAAAAGTGGCTCCAAGGTGACTAGATACTCATTCACCTTTTCATTAGTTTGATGTAATAGACTGAGTGATTTATGGACTGAATCCATTCTTTCCTTTATTTTACCCTGTCTATATTGCACAATTCTTGCTATAGTGTCAAGAGATGCATCCAATTTTATATTTTCCAAATCCTCAGCAGGTTTATCAATAACTTCTACATTTAACTGAGGAGGGACCTCAACTTGCAAAGGAAGGGGATGAAATATCTTTGAAGCTTCTTCAAGCCTAATTTGCATCTTTGCCAACTCATCTTCCAGCTGTTTGATTTTCATCATCTTCAAATCTCTATCCTTAGCCACTATGCTTGCATTTTCAAATAACTTGGAATATCTCTTTGACAACTGCACCATCTTGGCTTCATTCAAGTTAGCCCAATGAGTTATTTCCTTGGAAACCTCAAGATCAATAGTATTTTGTACAGTCTAGATAATCTTGTTCCCCTCCATACAGTCTTCTATACTCAACAAAGATGGCTTTTTGGCCTTAGGGGTAATTGACCACATTGCAATAGCCTGGTTCTTTTGGTCATAGCCACTTCCTCTAATCATATCTCCAATATGAACCTCATAGGATAGGCTACCCTATGGTTGTTTCCTTATCTGATCTATAATAAAGGTAGAAGTTAGATCCCACCCCAGAGTTAGTAGCATTCCACTTGCTCTGACCATCTCTTTGGCTTTATCCACAATTATGGGATCAAGGCTAGGATCATAAGAGGCTAAAGCCCTCATAATATCTTCACTTGGTTCCACCCCTTTAGGCATGGCCTTGGCTACTTCTTACTGCTTATTCCAGATAAGAAAACTCTTGAATTAATCACTTTTGATGAATTGGTCATCAGTTAGAAACTCTTCTTGATAAACCTCTCTAATATCGTGTCCCAACCACAGGGACTGCTCCTCATTCTCCTCATTAGTAGCCACTTTCTTGCCAACTCTTATTATCTTCCTTAATTGGTGATGATAAGCCCTATCACCTAGCACAAGAGTAGATGCTCTGTGAATTACTCTATTTTATTTTCCTTTCCTTGAAGGCTCTCCTTCCTCAAGTCTTTATTTCTTCAAAGGTGGCTCAGGGAGATTCTCTATTTCTGGTTGGTCTTGAGTAAGATCAACAATTGGTGGATCCCCAACTTGTGGTGGGATTTCTCCTTCTTTTGATCTATCAAAAAACTCCTCATACTTAGAGGATGAGTAATCCCTCTTTTGCTTTGGCTTCCTTTGATCAATTAGTTTCTCCATTTTATTTGACAGAGTGTCATACATCTCTATCTTCCTATCAATTCTTTTCAGATAAGGGAGGTCAGGGAAAAAGCCCTCAAAAGGAATCTGAGCTTCCTTCAACTATTTTGCTAATTCCTTTAAGTCAAAAAACCTATGCCATCTCTTAGTGACCTCATCCTTCTCTACAATGTTCCTAATTATATCTTCCTCATCTAGGCCCTCATGTTCCCTATTAACACCAATATTAGGAATGTAAGTCATCCTAGCAGTCTTGATAAAATCCTCAGGATCCACATGTCTGCAAGTGCAAGAAACCATCTTGAATTGATTCAGCCAAGTAGTAATTTGGGAAAATGCCCTCTTTCCAATCAGGAAGTCACCTATTTTGAATTGCCTAGGTGTGAAAGTACCCTTCCTGTGAGGGGCCAAGAGCTCTTTATCTGTCCACATTAATTGCCACACAAATTCTAGGGAAGCATGTTAGAAATAGGAAATACTGAGAGGGGGGGTGAATCAGTATTTCACTAAAAATTTCTTTTGCCCACTTATGGATATAACAGATTACTTTAGTGCATACAAAGATTATCAAGCTGATTAACAAACATAGCAGTAAATAGAAAGAACTCATAACACATCATATGTTGTCGAGGAAACCCTGGCCAAGGGAAAACCCCAGTGGGGATGGTACCCACAAAGATCACTAATCAAAAGTATCTTGTTAGGGATATTGGACCCTGTTAGGAGTCAATTTACAATATATAGTAGATCTGTCCTAGTTAAAGGACTTTAGGCCTTGTTAGAAGCCTTAACCCTGTTAGGAGTTAGATTACAAAACCTGATCACCAACTAAGCTCACTTCCCAAATAGGTAATACAAAATGTTTCTGACTATAATATGGTACTACTTACAACTTTTCATCAATAGCCTTTGCTGCTATCACAATAAACAACTATCGTAAGTTATCTTTTCTTTCTTTTTACATATCACTTCTATCTTTCATTACATTTCAAGTATGCCTAATATATGAGTTATTAAAGATAATAACTTTACATGGTTGGCTTCCAAAATCTTTATCCAAGAGTAAACATCTAGGATTTTGTCCCTTCATAATGTTAAGTCATTATTTTGACAAGCACAAATAATCCCTTAACTCTTTCGCTAAAACTATCTCCAAAACTATTCTGTTTGCAAAAATTATCTTCGGTAAACTTTGAATAAATTTGTTCGTACTACTCCAAACTTTATGTGCACTAAGATGGGGTATCCTCATACTCTATAGAAGCTTTAGTTAACTGTGTAAACAAAAATATTTCTCTAGTAGACGTAGCCAACTAAATCTTCATCGGGTGCTCTGTCAGGATCACTGTATCCATACTTAGACAATTTCTTTCTTCAACTTGCCATACTTGCTTTCCAGATTTTGCACTCTCAATAGAGATCATATGTTTCCATAATGACAACATCTATGCATCCACATTATCCAAATTGCCAACAATCTCCCCCTTTGTCATTGGTGGCAACATATGGGAAAATTGGCTAAGTGTGCAAACAAAACTTCAAAAACACTTATACAAAATTGTAGCCAAAATTTTATACAATATGTATACAATATCATGCTCCATAGAATAGCTCCCCCTATGAGTATCCTTCCTCAACATATATTCAATTTTCTTCTATCTCTCCCCCTTTGACAACAATGACAAAGATAGGGTGTACAAAAATTTCAAAAACTTTATACCTTATTATCAGTTATTGCAAAGCCGGTAGGCTTGCAACACAATCACCAAACTCTAACTTCCAAGATTCAAAATCTTTCTCCCATATCTTCTTGATGGATTTAGAAACATTGAGTAGAGTACTCAACTTGTATGCTGCTGTCTGACAAGCTTGCAGGGAATTGAAGCTAAACTTTTGAAATGATGTCTTTGCTGAAAGACACTGCTCAATTTGATCTTCAACAATTGATATCTTGATTGAGACATGCTCTCTCAAGATGTTAACCCTGATCATCTTTTTGTTCTTCTCCTCTGCTAACATTTTGATTTCATCTTTCAATTTCCTTATGCTCTTCTCTACAGAACTTATCTTGACATTAGGGCTTGTTAAGGTGTTTGTCTCAGCTGCAATAGCATCTAACTTCTCTCTGATCTTCCTATCCTCTTCAACTATTAGGATTTTTGATTTAGTGCATTGTATGTACAAATTCTTTCCTGTCTCAAAATGTCTCCTCAAATTCTTTATGCATACATCTAAACTACCAATATCATTTCAAATATTTACACTTAAAGTTTGTTGCATTTCTGCTTCAAAGTCTTCCTAAACTTTTATTTTAGCAATATCCTTCAAGTTAGAAAATTTAGAGCCAAAAGAATTCATTACTGATTGAGCTTTCTCAAGTGGATCTGATTCAGATACCTTAGTGTTGATCACACTCTCAAGTTTCTCTGTCAAAACTCTAACTTTGCCTTCAAGGTCTTTCACCTTCTTATTCTTTCCAATAATTTTATTCAGAGATGTGATGAACTCAAGCTGATCATCATCTTAAACTTCTTTTCCAAGGTCTTCAAACATTGAGCCAATATGCCTCTTCTTATTGTCAGGTGCACTAATGTCTTCAACTAGTATAGAAGGTGCACTAGAGGTAGTGGCCTCTGTCAAAATTTGTTTTCCTTTAACTGACTGCTCTGCTGGAATTGATTCTGATACAGTTGGTGCTTCCTCTGCCTCTTTATTCTTCTCTGATTCTGTGACCTTTTCTTGCTCTCCCAAAGCCAAATTGTCAACAATGTTTCCTAGATCATGAAATACTGCATCATCTGATTCTAGAGTCACTTTGGTGCCTTCAATATCCATTGATTCTTTGCCAATATTGATATGTGAAGAAGATGGAACTTCTTCAATACCAACTTCCTCTACATGCAGTTCCTCTGATTGCTTCTGTTGAGGGTCTGATTCAACATGATTTTCTGCAACTATATCTGCAAGAACTTGCATTACTGCTTGCTCTGTCTCTTTCTGTACTTCCTCCTTTTTGCCTCCCATTATAAGGATTGTTCTTCTCTTAGTTCGCAATAAAGTTCCAAGAGACTTCAAGAATTTCTTCAAATGATCTTCATCCTTAACTTCACAAAACTATCTAATTACATGTTCTCTCATCTTTATTTCCTCTTCTTGTGCTCTCTATTTTCTATTCACAAGTCTATTATACAAATCTTCTAGGATCTTACCATGAATAGTGCTAAGTTTCTTATCTGCCATAATCATGTGTGTAACCATTGCATTTTCAAAGTTCAATCTGTCAAATGATCCATATAGATCATAGAATTTATTCAACTTAGTGAAGTCTCCATGCTTCAATATATCTTCATTAACTCTTTCAATTCTTGGTTTCCAAGTTTTCTTCTTGATTGAAACTACATCATCATCTTTAATTACTACTACATTTCTAGGTATAGGCGGTACAACCACTTTCTGTCTCTTACCGGGTCCTGTTGCACTCACTTTTACTCTTTTTCTAGGAATAGGAGAAAAAGATTTATCTCCTTCATCTTTTTCAGGTACTTCAACTTTTACCTTAACTTCAATAGGATCAATAGGATCTGCACTTGATGTCTCAGGTGAAATTACAAGATTTTCACTTTGCCTCAAGGCATCTGTAGTCTTCTTAGCTATGTCAAACTCATGACTTGACATACCAGATTCTTTCAATATTTTCTTCATAGTAGATTCAACTCTCATACTAGATTGCTTCTTTTCTCTCAAACTTATTGCAAAGTTGAAATTCTCTTCATAGGCTCCAAACTTGTTTGCATGACCATCCTGTTGGTACTCGAAACTACAAATTGAAATTCCTATGGGTTTGCCTACCCAATGGTAAGAAAGCCAATTGCTCCGGCCAACTAACAGGTTTTAGCCCTTGGGGAATGACTAAACACCTCTGCAATTCAGGCTCTGCAAAACCTAGGCTGGTAAGCCTTTTCCTTGAATCCTGTCTTCAACTTCCAAGAAATTTTAGTAACAGATAAAAAGATCCTTCAGTTGCTAATCATTTCAAAGCTTGGCAAAATGAACTTGAAAAGCTTATTAGAACTGATAATAATTGATCATAAAATAAAACTGTAATATATTATTGAAATGTTAATGAGTGTATAAATAAATTGATTGGATAAATCTTCACAGCAAAGCAAATCAAAATCAAATGATTGTATTCCTGTATGCAATAATAGACTAGTGCCTTGTTTCCTATTGGGCAATAGAGTCAATATCATCCAACCCTAATGTGCAACCTTAGAGACCAATTCGCGAGGAATTAGTCACTTCATATAATCAATAAAATAGATATATAACTTAGAAAAAACTCTAAGCTATCCAGAATTCCCTCAAATGACAGACCAATTGATTTATGCATCAATCCAAAGGATTTAACCATGCAAGATGAGCAAATAAACTGGAAATAATCGCAAAGAGTTTGACTCAGAAATATATATATTAAATGATTATGATGAAGAAGTTCTAAATGATTTATCTAAGGGACTGATTGTAAATGATAAAAATCTATTTGCAATAAGAGAACAGGTCTACTCATATATTGATAAAGGAAAATATTTACAAAAGTTTGGGTTGCAGTGCTGATCAGAAATTCCTGTGTAATAATAATATTTTCTCTTCCTTCCTCTACATCAACCTTGATACCCTTTAAATAATATTTTATTTAACGGGTGCAACAAGCGAAGGGTTGATGCAACGTTTCAGGAATAACAGATCAGCAACTGAACCAATTAAAATTACAAAGAAGAATGAATTAATCATTCGTAATCAATATTTTATAATTTGGAAAAAATAAAATAGGTCCAGCAAATATAATAATTATTTCTACATATTCAAAAATCTTCATGCTTTGATGTTTCCAATTTTGATAAATAAATCTTCAACATATTTCTGCAAAAACCAATTAAAATAATCAATTTCTTAATTAACAAAATTTTAGTAATAATAATATGCACAAAATAAAATAAATTAAATCCTATAGTATTTGACTATATGTTTATTAAAAATCTATGATTTTAGGTCAAATATATTTCTATTTCGGTCATTGACACGGTTGCAAAGTATTAAAATTTACCGCCCTGCAAAATAAAAAATAACATATTAAAATTTAAACATAAAATATTGAATTTAACATAATAAAAACAAAACAATAATACATGAACATTATATTCCCTAAGTCCAAGCGGTAATAAATCATAAAACATTAGGGTTTTTTTTTAAAAAAACTTCCCTGTCCGCTTTATTAAAATACTTGCTCAATTAGACACGCGTCGCTACGTCGCTAATTCACAAGGCTTCATGTCAGACCATGCGAACTAACGACGACCGTCGGATCTTAAGTCTCGCTTCCGCTTATGAAACTCAGGCCCATATGCACACATCATCCTTTGTCAACCGATCAACGGCCGCTGACTAGACTTAAGGGTTCTGAGGTCGTGGGACCGGTGACGCACGGTGAGATCGCGTAGATTCGTAAAGACTTTGTCAGACGATCGCGAAAGCAAGACAGTCGTTGGATTTTCAAGGTGGGGACAGCTGCTTCGACTGGGCCCAAAGACACGTGAAAGACCTCGTAAATTCGCATGGCTCTTGTCAGAGGTCAGCGAAATAGCGAGAATAGTTGGATTGTCTATTAAAAATCTCATTGGGCCCGCATGACATGTCACTCATCGTCCGCCAAAAATTTTGAAGTCATGGGACCTTTGTACACATGTCATAACGTCATGATTTTGCATCCGTTTCTGTCAGTGCTCGCGAAAGTAAGACGTCCAATGAATACGCCACGTTGGATGGTCATTCCTCTGGGCCCACGGGGCTATTGACTTATGTGGGGACCGGTGTATATGTGGCAGGATCGCGTAATTTCGCATAGAACATGTCAGGTGATCGCAAAACAACGACAGCCGTTCGATTCTCCCTTGCTTATCGATAAACTTTCATGGGTCTCGCTTGAATAAAAATTTTCTGCGCTTAGGTTAAAATATTTATTAAATGAAATAATATAAACCGCTTAAAACTTTTAGAAAGTATAATGTTTTAAAATGAAATTTTTAAGAAACCCTAATTAATTTATTTAATTGAATAACTTCTAAACTATAATAGGTAACAAATTGAACTTTTCACCATATGTTTTTTATATGATAAGGAATATAACGACACAAAAAATTATGATAAAAATATTAAATATTAGGGAAAATAAAACTTATATAGAATACTTCCCTGATTGCCTTTTAGGTGTTCAAAATTTTATCTCAACATTTGTGCAACACCAGTGGCTCTTTCTGGGGGATGTGTATTTACACCTGAATACAGCAAGATCCTAGCTATCTCTGGAAAGCAGACCATTAGAAATAATAAAAAAAATAAAAAAAAGATATGAAACAATACTAAAAGGAAAAGAATGAAAAAGGTATTAAGAATAGAAAGGTTTAAGAAATTGACCATGCACTGGTAATTCATGAACATATCCTTCCAGATCCTGTAAAAGATAAGAATTCTCACCTCCCTTACCTGTGATGATAAATGGACCTACCCATAAAGCATCAAATTTGCCGTGTTTTCTATTGTCTTGATCTTTAACGTTCCATCTTAACACTAAATCTCCTTCTTTGAATTTTCTGTCTCTGGCTTTCCTATCAAATAAATCTTTAACTTTCTGTTGCAATGCAATATTCCTCTCTTGTGCCTGGTTTCTTTTTTCATTTAATTCAGTCAACTCATACAATCGATCTTCCATGAAATCAACCTCTTCCCATTGTTCATCATTAATGAATTTGTATACTGGTAACAAATTATTCAAAGGCAAATGAGCCTTCTTCCCATACACCAATTCAAAAGGAGCAAAACCAGTGGACTTCTTTATTGTGATTCTATCAGCCCATAGTGCTAATGGTAACTTTGAATCCCAGGCTCTTTTATTATTATCTAACATTCTCTTGATAATTTTCATAATATTTTTATTGCTAGATTCTGCTTGACCATTACCTTGAGGATGGTAAGGAGATGAATATGATATCTTGATGCCATATTTCTCATTAAATTGAGTGAACTCCTTAGATCTGAAAGACATAGCATTGTCACATACAATTTTATGAGGAACTCCAAATCTAGTCAATATGTTTTCCATCAAAAATTTTATCACAACTTTTGTAGTGGCCTGTCTGGTTGGTATAGCTTCCACCCATTTGGTGAAATAATCAGTAGCCACCAATATCCATTTATGTCCTCCACTAGAAGCATCATTGATTTCCCCTATGAAGTCTATTCCCCACATCTGAAATGGTTCTTCTGTATTCATAGGATTAAGAGGCAAGGCACCATTATATTTAAGTTTTCCTGAGAACTTCTGACATGTTTCACATTTCTGAACATATTCATTGGAGTCCTTAAAAACATTAGGCCAATAATATCCAGCATTCAATATCTTATGTGCAGTGGTCCTAGCTGAAAAATGTCCTCCACACTGACCATCATGAAGCTCCTTGAGTACTTCTTTACTTTGAAACTTGTCTAAACAAAAGAGAAGAATACCATCCATATTTTTCCAGTATAAATCACCTTGAATTATAACATATTTAGATGCTTTCAATTTCAATGTTCTTTTCTGATTATCATTAAAGTTTTCAGGACATTTCATGTGCTTAAGAAAATAAACAATATCAGTATACCATGAACACATCTCAATGCTAGTTTGTATTTTACTTAAATCCATATGATTAACCTGCAAGGCATCCATATTAGATTCTGCCATTAACTTAGCCAATCCTTGACCTCTGATAATCTTTGTAATTTGTATTTCTATATCAAACTCTTGAACTTGGTTAATCCATCTGCACCTCTTGCCAGTAGCTTCTGATTGTCTGAAAATATCCTTAACTGCTGCATTAGGAACATATGCTACAATCTTTGCCCCAACCAAATAAGGTCTAAAAGATTTAACTGCCTTAACAAGAGCATAAGCCTGTTTTTCATTAATATCATAATTTAATTCAGAAGCCTGCAAAGTTTTGCTAAAGAAAGCAACTGGTTGTTCATATCCTTCATCATTTTTCTGTAATAAAACAGCAGCAATAGTATAGTATGAAGCAAATGAAAATAACTGGAAAGGCTTGCTATAATCAGGGGACTTTAGGACTGGTGCCTCTTTTATTGCTTTCTTGATATCAACAAAAGCTTCTAAGGCTTCATTTGTCCATTTTATATCTGCACCCTTCTTTAACATAACTGCAATTGGTTTAATTATCTCAGAGAAGTTAGGAACAAACCTTCTAACAAAATTTATTTGCCCAAAGAAAGATTGAATCTTTTTGACAGTTTTAGGAACTTCTATTTTATCAATTGCAATAATCCTTTCTGGATCTATCCTTACTCCTTCCTTGGATACAATATGCCCTAATAATTTACCTTCTGTAATAGCAAATTGGCATTTTTTAGGGTTCAAAGAGATCCCATATTCAAGAGCTCTTTGAAATATCTTCTCTAGATGTTTGCAATGATCCTCAGCCTTCTTGGAGTAAGCAGTCAAATCATCTTGATATATAACCATAATTATGTCAATGAAATCTTTAAATGCAACATCCATTGCCCTTTGAAAGGTAGCTCCTGCATTAGTTAAACCAAATGGCATTCTAGCATATACATATGTGCCCCAAGGTGTAGTAAAAGCTGTTTTGAATTGTTCCTCTTCTTTAACTTTTACCTGATTATATCCCGAGAAACCATCCATCATAGATAATAATTCATTTCCTGTGACTTTCTGCAATAATGCTTCCATGTTAGGTAATGCATAATTATCTTTTAGTGATGATATATTAAGATTTCTAAAATCAACACATAGTCTAATATCGCCATTCTTTTTTCTCACAGGAACCAAATTAGACACCCATGTAGAATGTCTTATAGGCTTAATAATACCGGCATCTCTCATTTTAATTAATTCTTCTTTCATTTTGGGAGCAAGTGTGGGATTTATAGGCCTTTGCCTTTGTCTGAAAAGTTTAGCATTAGGCTTCAAAGGAATCTCATGCTGAAATAAATCTTCACGGTAAGCTTTGAGGTCATCATATGACTAAGCAAAAACATGTCTATATTTCCTCAAAAGTTTGATAATGTCTGATCTTATTTTAGGGGTCAACTTTTTTCCAAGAAAAATTTCCCTGGGAGCTTCTTCACTTCCTAAATTAATCTTTTCAGTATCAACTTCTTTGCCATTATAATCTTTTTTATTATTTATAGCATCCTTATTATCAAATAACCTTTCCATTTCCACCAGGCCTTGTGGAACTTTATTTGTTTTAAGCTGAATAATCTCTTGCCCATATAATGATTCTTTTCCATTAGTAACTTCAACATGTGCATTCAAATCAATTAAATGGTCCTCATATTCTTCTTCACATGCCAGAAACTTTATTATATCCCTATCATCTTGAAAAACTTGCCAATTATTTATGTTGTCAGGAACAGCCGACCTGGTCTTAATTTCAACCTGTACTATATCTTCACAAGGAATATTATTATGCTTTAAAGCAAGGTTAGCCATAAAATCTGCAAGAATATTTTCAGATCTATCTATCCAATTTATGGAAAAGGCATCAAAATATTCCATAGAATCCCATACTTCATTTTTATATCATTTAAGAAGGGTTTGTTTAGTAGCAAATTTGGATTTTACTTGGGATATGATTAATTCAGAATCACCAAAAACACTTAAGCATTTTATACCATATGTACTTGCTATTTTTAATCCAAGTAAAAGGGCCTCATATTCAGCCATATTATTAGTACAGTTAAAATTTAAAAGAAAAGAATATTTAAACATTCTTTTATCGGGGGCAATAAAAATTATACCAGCTCCGTTACCTTCCTTGCAACATGCTCCGTCAAAATACATCTTCCATATTGCATTATTAGTTAAATCCACATGTATTTTAATGGGATCAGTATTTACCATAGCATTTTTAGAAATACTTACTTGAAAGTTATCCATGTCAGAATGGAAAAAATGAGTAACTAAACTCGGATCCACATCCTCAATAATATAAGAACTTCTAGCTTCCCTGTCAATTCTTACATTCCTGCCATTCACTGGAATAGACGCATAAGATAAATCTAATTGAATGCTACCTCCTACCAAATTAGACCATTGTCTGGATAAAAGCATACCATAATTTGCTGGAACATCAACCACATTGATATCCATTCGATAAGAAATTTCAGGATATATAGGAAATTTAAATTCAACATTTTTCATAATTCCTATTACAGGGACAGATCTATTATCCATGGCATAACACTGACCAAATTTAGTATTTACATCCATGCCTAATTCTTTCATTACATCTTTTGGCATAATATTCACAGCAGCACCAGAATCTATCATGCAATTCTTTATTAATTTATTATTTATCAGGAGAGTGAGATAAAAAGGATCAATTTGATCTCCATTATTGCTTAAAGAAGTTCCTAGATAAATAGCTGGATTTTCCTTTACTTCCTGGTTAAGATCTTCTTTATTACCTACATTAGACAATATTTTTAATGCTTCATTTTTACATTCAGGAATTTTAATTATTTCAAGTAAAGGAACTGATATTTTAATCTGAGATAAAGCATTAGTCATAAATGAACAATTATTTGGAGAAATTATACTGACCAAATTTTCCTTTGCTATCTTTGGATGGTCCAGAGGTTCTACCTTTTTGTCCTGAGCAATACCTGGCTGGCTTGATTTCCTTTGATTGTTCTTATACTTCTCTTGATCTGCATTGATAATTCGGTTCCTTAATTGATAATTACTTTTTGCTTGCTCCACTGCTGCTACTGTATATGCTTTTCTTTCCTCTTCTGTTGATTGTCTGATTCTAGGCATATCTTCCTGATTACTTTCATACTGATATATTCTATTCTAATCACCATGATTGACATATTCATTAGAAGAACTTTGATCATCATAAGACCACATAGGACTTGTAGATAAAGTATTTATTACAGGCCTTTGATTGTCATGATAATTTTCATCTTCTTGCAAACTCTGGGCTACTATACAATATTCAGCAGAATGAGGCAATTTGCAAGGCTCACACCAAGGCTGATCATCCACTAAATGATTATTTTTAATTAATGGATCAGGAGTAGATAATTCTTTATTCACAGGCTTCCCATCTTTCCATTCTGTTTTGTATGGCATATCTTGTAATCTGTATTTATCATTTCTGTATGGTACCTTATTACTTTGGTTATACCTGAAATTATCCCTACCATTATTAACTTGAAGATTTTTCACCATATCCATTAATTTATCAAACTTATCTTCTTCTTTCTGCTGTTTAGGTTCCTTGGGATTGAACAATTTGCTATCATCTCTTTTAGTAATTATACCTGCTGCTCTTCTATTATTTTCAATCATCATTGCAATCTTAAGAGCATGTGCCAAACTTTGAGGTTTATGAGATCTTATCTCATAATTGGTTTTATTATGAAAAGCACTCATATAAAAATTTATCAAAAAAGCATCAACAGGCTGAATTTCTCTTGGGATTTTATTTAAAACCTTATTAAATCTTTTATTGAATTCAGCCACTGTTTCATTTTGATTCTTTTTCATACTTGTTATTTCATGGGAAGCAAAAGAGGTTTCATTTTGATTACCAAATTGTTCTGTAAACTGATTTACAAATTCATCCCAACTTGAGATAGATCTATCTGGCAAACTCCTAAACCACTCAGCAGCATCTTCTATGAGAGATTGAGCAAATAACTTCATGTAAACATCTTCATTAAACTCTTCAAATTCTTGTATAATACTTTTCAAGTTTATACAATGATTTTCAGCTGATTCTATTCCATTCCCTGAGAATTTTGGAATAGCTTTCCTTAATTCTTTAGTTATATCATTTGGGAATCCTCTTATGCCACAAAAATCTAATTGCCTGTATCTATCTGAAACCATAGGAGCTCTGTAATTATTTACATTCTGATTAAACCCATTTCTCTGGTTTTGATTATTATTTCTTACTCTCTGATTATTCCTTAACCCAAAATTCTGATTAATATTATTATCCCTCTGATCAAAATCTTGATTCCTATTATGAAATCCACTTTGTATTCTACCATTATTCTGTCCCAAGTGAGACTTATCATGGTGTTCTCCATTGTTACAATTCCCACCATAATTTTTATTATTTCTTTCTTCTTTATCTCTATCATATGGCTCAAACAAAGGATTATTACAATCACTAAAACCAATTCCATTATTTTTTCTATGAGGAGGAAAGTAAGCTGGATTTGCATTACCTTCAATAATAGAATCCTTCATTGGAGATTTAATATCTTCTCTTTGTATTCCCATTTTCCTCAATACTTCAGGAGGCTGCCTTTTCAAAGCTGCAATCATATCTTCATCTGCTTCACCAGCCTCAGCCATTTCCTGGAACAAAATATCCCATTTTTTAATTCTTTCTTCCTTTTTCAAATCTTTGGAATTTGATTCATTGTGAATCCTATAATTCCTTGAAGATAGATTACAATCTTCATTTTCTTCTTCATTATTTTTAAGGCTTGGGATAGGAGACTGTTCACAAGTATATATTATATCATCTTTGTCAGAATGAGTCATCTTTGATGGCATTTTGGAGTTTGTATTCTTTTTTACACTCCAATCCAATTCAAGGTGATTTGGTTTCAAGGATCTTCTACCTTTCATGAAAGAACCTTGACTAATAATTTTTTACTTCAAAAACTTTGTGTAGAGTCGCCACTTTCCTCTTGGAAAGAATAAACGTTTATCTGGATATGTCCTCCCCAGCAGAGTCGCCAATCTGTTGGTACTCGAAACTACAAATTGGAATTCCTATGGGTTTGCCTACCCAATGGTAAGAAAGCCAATTGCTCCGGCCAACTAACAGGTTTTAGCCCTTGGGGAATGACTAAAAACCTCTGCAATTCAGGCTCTGCAAAACCTAGGCTGGTAAGCCTTTTCCTTGAATCCTGTCTTCAACTTCCAAGAAATTTTAGTAACAGATAAAAAGATCCTTCAGTTGCTAATCATTTCAAAGCTTGGCAAAATGAACTTGAAAAGCTTATTAGAACTGATAATAATTGATCATAAAATAAAACTGTAATATATTATTGAAATGTTAATGAGTGTATAAATAAATTGATTGGATAAATCTTCACAGCAAAGCAAATCAAAATCAAATGATTGTATTCCTGTATGCAATAATAGACTAGTGCCTTGTTTCCTATTGGGCAATAGAGTCAATATCATCCAACCCTAATGTGCAACCTTAGAGACCAATTCGCGAGGAATTAGTCACTTCATATAATCAATAAAATAGATATATAACTTAGAAAAAACTCTAAGCTATTCCAGAATTCCCTCAAATGACAGACCAATTGATTTATGCATCAATCCAAAGGATTTAACCATGCAAGATGAGCAAATAAACTGGAAATAATCGCAAAGAGTTTGACTCAGAAATATATATATTAAATGATTATGATGAAGAAGTTCTAAATGATTTATCTAAGGGACTGATTGTAAATGATAAAAATCTATTTGCAATAAGAGAACAGGTCTACTCATATATTGATAAAGGAAAATATTTACAAAAGTTTGGGTTGCAGTGCTGATCAGAAATTCCTGTGTAATAATAATATTTTCTCTTCCTTCCTCTACATCAACCTTTATACCCTTTAAATAATATTTTATTTAACGGGTGCAACAAGCGAAGGGTTGATGCAACGTTTCAGGAATAACAGATCAGCAACTGAACCAATTAAAATTACAAAGAAGAATGAATTAATCATTCGTAATCAATATTTTATAATTTGGAAAAAATAAAATAGGTCCAGCAAATATAATAATTATTTCTACATATTCAAAAATCTTCATGCTTTGATGTTTCCAATTTTGATAAATAAATCTTCAACATATTTCTGCAAAAACCAATTAAAATAATCAATTTCTTAATTAACAAAATTTTAGTAATAATAATATGCACAAAATAAAATAAATTAAATCCTATAGTATTTGACTATATGTTTATTAAAAATCTATGATTTTAGGTCAAATATATTTCTATTTCGGTCATTGACACGGTTGCAAAGTATTAAAATTTACCGCCCTGCAAAATAAAAAATAACATATTAAAATTTAAACATAAAATATTGAATTTAACATAATAAAAACAAAACAATAATACATGAACATTATATTCCCTAAGTCCAAGCGGTAATAAATCATAAAACATTAGGGTTTTTTTTTAAAAAAACTTCCCTGTCCGCTTTATTAAAATACTTGCTCAATTAGACACGCGTCGCTACGTCGCTAATTCACAAGGCTTCATGTCAAACCATGCGAACTAACGACGACCGTCGGATCTTAAGTCTCGCTTCCGCTTATGAAACTCAGGCCCATATGCACACATCATCCTTTGTCAACCGATCAACGGCCGCTGACTAGATTTAAGGGTTCTGAGGTCGTGGGACCGGTGACGCACGGTGAGATCGCGTAGATTCGTAAAGACTTTGTCAGACGATCGCGAAAGCAAGACAGTCGTTGGATTTTCAAGGTGGGGACAGCTGCTTCGACTGGGCCCAAAGACACGTGAAAGACCTCGTAAATTCGCATGGCTCTTGTCAGAGGTCAGCGAAATAGCGAGAATAGTTGGATTGTCTGTTAAAAATCTCATTGGGCCCGCATGACATGTCACTCATCGTCCGCCGAAAATTTTGAAGTCATGGGACCTTTGTACACATGTCATAACGTCATGATTTTGCATCCATTTCTGTCAGTGCTCGCGAAAGTAAGACGTCCAATGAATACGCCACGTTGGATGGTCATTCCTCTGGGCCCGCGGGGCTATTGACTTATGTGGGGACCGGTGTATATGTGGCAGGATCGCGTAATTTCGCATAGAACATGTCAGGTGATCGCGAAACAATGATAGCCGTTCGATTCTCCCTTGCTTATCGATAAACTTTCATGGGTCTCGCTTGAATAAAAATTTTCTGCGCTTAGGTTAAAATATTTATTAAATGAAATAATATAAACCGCTTAAAACTTTTAGAAAGTATAATGTTTTAAAATGAAATTTTTAAGAAACCCTAATTAATTTATTTAATTGAATAACTTCTAAACTATAATAGGTAACAAATTGAACTTTTCACCATATGTTTTTTATATGATAAGGAATATAACGACACAAAAAATTATGATAAAAATATTAAATATTAGGGAAAATAAAACTTATATAGAATACTTCCCTGATTGCCTTTTAGGTGTTCAAAATTTTATCTCAACATTTGTGCAACACCACATCCAACTCACACTTTAACAATCTATTCACATATCCTACTGTTTCTACTTTTGATATTTCATAGCCAAGAGGGTTTATGAATTCCATTCTAGGCTCAACTGCTTCAATGTAGGTGAAATCAGTGTCAACCATAAAACAAATGTCATCTTTATGCTTTTCAACTAAGGATTGAGGAATCCTTGATTTGTTCTTAACAATATTCTGAAAAGTCTTCAATACAAGCTTCACACTGTCATTAACTTTATCAAAAAGGTGCTTCATGTAGACTGAGTTTATTCTTTCCATTATGTTCACATTGTCACTCCAATCAACTGTGTAAGGAAATCTTCTCAAAATATGGAAAAACATATAGGTTATCAGAGATGAAAACCTAAACTATGTGTACTTAGCCTTCTTAATCTTTTCTAAGTTCTCAAATAATTGAATTTTCAAAATTTCACATAGGTCTACTGGTTTCTTCTCAACACACATAAGATAAGCTACATGAATCATTCTTATATCCATGTCATCTTCCCTTGAACTACCATAGAATTTAGTTGTTAGGATCTTGCAAAGGTACCTAACATCATCTTGCTTAATCTTACTTATCACAATTCCTCTACCATTATAACTAGATCCAGTGTTATCTAAAACAATCTTTCTCATGTTCTTTTCCTTCAGTGGAATCTCTCCAACTTTTGATAATCCAGTAACTTCATGAATTAGGTCGGTAGTTATATCAATAACTCTATCCTCCATCCAGAATTTCCCATTGTGGATTCTACTTAAAATGATCTTGGTACATTCCTCATCATTGAATTCATACTTCATGGAATATTTGATAATTTCATTGTTCTCTAGGTGCCCATAAGCTAGATTAACTGACATGTCTTGATTGTACAATTTCCTGTAATCATCACTAAAATTTGCATCTCCCAAAGTTTCAAACTTACAACCCAAATATCCTTTAACATTCTTAATGTGCAATACTCCATCTGGTACAGCTGATAATGCTAGACTGTCATCAATTTCAATTGGTTCTACTGGTTCTTTCTTAATCTTTGGTCTATTCTTATCCTTAACATTATGAACCATAGAAATATCCATCTTATCAACTGATTAAAGATCAAAAAATACCTCAACTTTGCAAATCTAGGGTTTCGGTATGATCGTCGTTGCAAACTGCTTCCAAACTTCTTCAAATCATCCTCAACTCACTTTTCTTCTTTCAAATCTCTTTTCAATCACTTTATAATCATAATAACTTCAATTTCAACCTTATAACACTTCACATTAACTCAATCTGACATCACATTCATTCATTTTGCCGCTAAAACCTCAAAAAGCTAATTCTACAAACCTGCAACCATAAAACTTTATGCGACCTCGCAAAACACAATATTTTCTTTTGCACACTTAACCATAGCATTAGTACAACATAATAAACCTATATCTAATTGTGCAAAACTTAACTCATTCAAATTCCTAATCTACACTAATCCTAAGTCCTAAACTATAGAAACTTACATAATTTAAGTACTTAAAGAAGGGTCAGGTAAAGATTCATCCTTACCATTGGTTACATTACCTTTCTGACTACTTTTAGCACTGACTATACCTCCTTGATCTGTGCCTTTGTCAAATTTAACTTCATCTATATTGCTACAGCAACCTTTCTCTTCATTTCCTGCATTTTCATTCCTTCTTGCATTGTTCCTAGGGCTAGGGTTATGATGATAACCTCCATTGTTCATTCTGCAAAATCTTGTTGAGTGTCCAAACTTGTTGCATATCTGACAAATGATTCCATTGTTTCCAAATCTTTGTCCTTGCTGGTTAATCTGTGACCTGCAATTTCTAGCAATATGTCCTACTTTGTTGCATCTAAAACATACTACCACTTTTCTTTGATTCATTTCTTCAATAGATTTCTTATTTGCATTGTTAGTATTCCCAATCATTCTATCATAATTATTCAAAATTACTTTAGGTCTTTTACAATCATTAGCTCTATGTCCAAAACTATGACAATTATAACAATGTCCATTAAAAGGTTTAAATTGCTTACTTGTACAATCTCTCTTCATATGCCCAATAGTATTACAAGCAAAACATCTACCTTTGAATTCTCTTTGCATACCTTTAGATGATTCTTCCTGTTTTGAGTCTTCTTACTTTGATTCTTCTTTCTCTCTAGGTGGTTCTTCTTTAGGTGGATATTCCAATGTGTTCTCATCTAGCTTTATTTCCTCCACACTTTCAGATGTCTTCAGATCTGGCTTCTTACTTTCATGGTTTGTTCTAAACATACTATATCCAAATCCAGTCCTATCAAAGAATGGTTCTTCAAAAGAAATTTGTTTTTTAGTCTTATCACTTTTTGAATATAGCCTTTGAAGTTGTTGTTTAGATTGAGTTAATTCACCTTTCACAATTTTATTATACTTCTCAAGTTCCACATACTGCACTTTTACTTTTTCAGATTCGGATGTTTCCTTTTCAAGTCTTGACCTCAGATCTTCATTCTCAATTTTCAATTTTTCATTATCAATTCTCAAATTTCCATCTTTCATACTAAGCTTCAGATTTACTATCTTCAACTCATGCTTAAGGATCTCATTTTCTTTTTCTAATTCATCACAATCTTCAACAAGCATATCAGATTTCTTTTTAGATTTCAGATCTTCAATCTTACCTTTTAATTTGTCAATAGCATTCTTTGCATCTTCATATTTTCTTCTTAAGGAGTTTCTTTCATCAGTAAGCATATCAATCTATTCAACAGCTTCTTCAAGATTCTTTTGAAGTTGATCCATATCCATAGAGATCTTACTCAAGCTGCTAAGCTTTCCTTGAATGTTCCTTCTCTGAGTAACTGTGCTCTGATACCAATTGTTAGAAATAGGAAATACTGGGAGGGGGGGTGAATCAATATTTCACAAACTTTTTCTTTTGCCCACTTATGGATATAACAGATTATTTTAGTGCATACAAAGATTATCAAGCTGATTAACAAACATAGCAGTAAATAGAAAGAACTCATAACACATCATATGTTCTCGAGGAAACCCTGGCCAAGGGAAAACCCCGGTGGGGATAGTACCCACAAAGATCACTAATCAAAAGTATCCTGTTAGGGATATTGGACCTTGTTAGGAGTCAATTTACAATATATAGTAGATCTATCCTAGTTAAAGGACTTTAGGCCTTGTTAGAAGCCTTAACCTTGTTAGGAGTTAGATTACAAAACCTGATCACCAGCTGAGTTCACTACCCAAATAGGTAATACAAAATGTTTCTGACTATAATATGGTATTGCTTACAACTTCACATCAATAGCCTTTGCTGCTATCACAATAAACAACTATCGCAAGTTATCTTTTCTTTCTTTTTACATATCACTTCTATCTTTCATTACATTTCAAGTATGCCTAATATATGAGTTATTAAAGCTAATAACTTTACATGGTCAGCTTCCAAAATCTTTATCCAAGAGTAAACATCTAGGATGTCATCCCTTCATAATGTTAAGTCATTATTTTGATAAGCACAAATAATCCCTTAACTCTTTCGCTAAAACTGTCTCCAAAATTGTTCTGTCTGCAAAAACTGTCTTCGGTAAACTTTGAATAACTTTATCCGTACTACTCCAAACTTTATGCACATTGAGATGGGGTATCCTCATACTCTATAGAAGCTTTAGTTAACTGGGAAAACAAAAATATTTCTCCGGTGGACGTCACCAACTAAATCTTCATCGGGTGCTCTGTCAGGATCACTGTATCCATACTTAGACAATTTCTTTCTTCATCTTGCCATACTTGCTTTCCAGATTCTGCACTCTCAATAGAGATCATATGTTTCCATAATGACAACATCTATGCATCCACATTAGCCAAATTGCCAACAAAGCAACCCTTGGAGGCACAAATTTTGGTAATAAGTGTGGGGGTTGAGGACAACCATAAGCATTGAAAATTGTGGAGTTCTCTCCTAAATAAAAATCACCCCAATTATGGTTTCCCTCCCATTTGTCTTCAAACTACTTAGGTCTTAGGAGTTTAAGCACCTTTGTTGGTAACGTAGTCACATTGATGCCTAACATCTTTATAATAGTTAAAACTATGAAATTCTGAAAAACACAGTAATCTACCTAATTGGAAGTAGTATTCCATAATCTTACCCATAACTATAGTGGGTTATGTTGATCTTTGAAAGTGAATCTTGGCTTCAACATTCTCAAATCAAAACTATTAATGTTGAAAAATAGAATCAAATGCATCAACATGGAGTAGTGCAAGAATTTGATGGGTGCCTTACTGTCTCTAATACCTATTAATCCTTCATGCATCCTATCAGTCACATACTATATGTAGTCATAATCAGTGCTCACTAGGGAATTCTGAATATCTAAAATCATCATTAGGAGATCAGCTAGCAACATTTCTTCATCCCCATCTATTCCTAGAACTCTACACAACCCATAGCAAGTTTGCTTCATATAATGATTAAGGGATGAAAACTGGTAAGGGGCATTCATGTTAGCAGGGAGAGGAGCTATATATTTACCCTGTTTTGGCATGTGCTTCACCATTTGGTCTTTTACTGACCCTAAATTATTTTTATACCTCTCCCTCTCTTGGTTCAAGTCAATTTTAGTGGAAGAGGATGTGTAAAAACTAAAAGCCTTCATAAAAGAACCCCTGTCAAGAGTAACCAAGGGTGACTGGTCCTCTTTCCTAATTGTCTTAGAAATGGGATCATAGCACCTGGCTAAAGCAACAATTAGGTCTACATCTAGGAAAATATCAATGACAACCAGCTTCCCTAAACCCAGAGTCGATCCATTGCAAACAAGAACATGCTGATGAAGGGTGCTCCCCTTAATACCACAAACACATAATAGAAATAGAGAAACAACAAAAATAATATGCAAGAATAGAAAATTGGCTTCTTATTATCTCCACAAATGTGGAATTACAAACTTTCAGAATTATAATATGCAAAGCCACATGGGCATTCCCTTACAATATTCTATAGGACAAAGCCTCGAATCAATACCCAGATCTACTACCCAGAACTGCCCTAGACAACACTACGGGCCTTCTTTATATAGGCAATTTCCACTGCCTGAGAAGGTTCTAGAAATTTAGCCCTTAGGGCCGACTAAACTTAGAATTATTTTATTTTACAATTTATTACATCAAAGTCAGCTCAAAATGAGTTTTGAAACCCAAACAGAAATTTTGAAGAAAAATTATTTTCTGCCATTTCAGGTGACCCAACTTCCGAAGACCATAAGTCATCGCCCATTGACCCGATTGGCTATTATAACCCCATTCTGGAAATGCCACGAAGCACTCTACAAGCTTAACCAATGCAAAGTGCTTGTCACCCAAATTTTCAACCTCATTCGGGGCCTCTAAAGCCTTCAAAACTGAGTTTGAAGTTTTTGTACCCTGCTGCCAATACCGAAAATCTTCAATATCTTTAAAACTACACCTGATCTAGCCATGAAACTTTGTTGGCAGGCTGATATGACTGAGATGAACCTCCATATGTAAAATTAGACATTCTGAGATCGTAAGACCAACTTACTAAAAATAACAAGTTTCCATAAATAGCAACTCTACACAAGATAGCCCTTACTGAATACAAAAATAAAAATATTTTTGGGTGATGCAAGATTGCTCTTACACCCAGGGTAATTTGAGAAGTGACCCTGTCATGACTCAGGTGTGCAAAGGAAAACCAAGATGGTTAACCTCCTCCTTTGTTAGCCATGATGAATCTTCAACAGGTCATCCTTTCCATTTGACCAAATACTCTTCATATGTCCTGTTCCTTGTGCTTCTGCCAACACGACTGTCTAGTATGTCTTCAATCTCCTTGATATTTGAACTAGTTGCTAGAATACTCCACTATGCTGCTGCAACCTCATCTTGAACACCTCCTTCATGATACTCTATCAAATTTGAAATGTTAAACACTGGTGAAATATTCAGCTCAGTAGGCTATTCTACCTCATATGCATTTCCTGAATCATGCTTCTTCAGTATCTTACATGGCCCAAACTTCTTCATTTTCAACTTGTTATATGTACCAACTGGAAAATGCTCCTTTCATAAATGAACCATGACTTCATCTCCAACCTGAAATTCTTTGTCTCCTTTTCTCATCTGCCTTAGCCTTATACTGCACATTCATCTTGGTAATATGCTTTCTCACCTCCTCATGGATGTTCTTCAAGTATTCTACAAAATCCTCAGCTTCAGCACTACTTATTTCTCCTTTATTTATCTTTCTCAATTTAGATACATTTCTTGGACTACTTCCATATATAATCTGGAATGGTGATTTACTAGTGCTCCTATTGACAGAATTATTGTATGCAAATTCTACTTGTGGTAAAATCAAATCCCATCCTGTTGGCTTATCTCCAACCAAACATCTCAGTAGATTTCCCAAACTTCTATTCACTACCTCTGTCTATCCATCAGTCTGTGGATGATGTGATGAACTGAACTTCAAATCTATCTTCAACTTCTTCCATGATGTACGCTAAAAATATCCAACAAACTTAGTGTCTCTATCTGAAACTATGGTCTTTGGCAAACCATGTAGTCTCACCACTTCTCTGAAAAACAATTCTGCTACATGAACAACATCATTAGTCTTTTTGTAGGGAATGAAATGTGCCATCTTTGAAAATCTATCAACTACTACAAAAATTGAATCATGTCCCCATTGTGTCCTCGGTAAACCAAGAATAAAGTCCATACTGATATCCTCCCAAGGCTTCTCTGGTATAGGTAATGGTTGATATAACCGTGTATTCTGTTTCACTCCTTTCGCCATCTGACATACTCTGCAACTCTGTACAAACTTCTTCACATCTTGCTGCAATTGTGGCCAATAATAATTCTCACCAACCAAAGAAAGGGTTTTATCACGACTAAAATGTTCAGCCAATCTTCCACTATGCTTGTCTTTGATGAGATTCTCCCTCATAAAACTTCTTGGAATGCACAACTGGCTTCCTCTGAATAGCATATCATCCTGGATGATGAAATCCAACCATTTTGTCCTATCTAGAGTAACAGGCTCTTTACAAGCTTTCCAAGCTCCACCAAAATTAGGATCCTCTAGATACAAATTCTTGAGTTCCTTGAACCCAACCACCTTAATCTGCATCTCTGTCAGCAATAGTTGCCTTCTGCTAAGAACATCTGCAACCCTATTAGACTTTCCACTCCTGTGTTTCAAAACAAATGTATAACTCTATAAAAACTCAACCCATTTCAAATGCCTTTGATTCAACTCTCCTTGACTATTCAAATATTGCAAAACTTGATGATTAGTATACAAAACAAACTCCTTAGGAAGAAGATAATGTCTCCACTTCTTTAATGCCTGAACTATAGCATAAAATTCCTGATCATAAATAGAATACTTCCTCTTGGCATCATTTAACTTCTCACTGAAATAAGCAACAGGTTTACCTTCTTGGCTCATAACAGCTCCTATTGCAGTACCACTAGCATCATAATCTACTTGAAACACCTTATTAAAATCTGGAAGTGCTAAAACAAGTTGTTCTGTAACTTTTTGTTTTAACAATTGAAAACTTTTTTTTGCCCCATTAGTCCACTTAAACTCTTTTCTATCCCCTCTCATTGTTTCAGTCAAGGGTCCACAAATACTGCTAAAATTTCTGATAAACTTTTTTTAAAAGCTAGCCAAACCATGAAAAGATCTTACGTCAGTAGCACTCCTTGGAGTAGGTCATTCAAGAATAGCCTGTACCTTCTCTGAGTCCATTTTTAGACCTTCTGCTGAAACTACAAATCCCAAATACACTAACTCTTTCTTCACAAAATTGTACTTCTTCAAATTAATCAATAATTTCTCATCTCTTAGCTTCTCAAACACCATACAAATATGCATCATATGTTCCTCCAATGTCTTGCTAAAAATCAAAATATCATCTAGGTAAACAATGACAAACTTACCCAAAAATTCTTTCAGAACCTCATTCATGAGCCGCATGAAAGTGCTCGATGCATTGGTTAGCCCAAAAGGCATGACTAACCACTCATACAGTCCTTCCTTTATCTTGAAGGCAGTCTTCAATTCATCTTCTTCTCTGATCTGAATTTGGTGATATCCACTCTTCAGATCTATCTTTGAGAAATACACAGCTCCACTCAAACAGTCCATAATATCATCCATTCGTGGTAATGGAAACCTATACTTGATTGTGATCTTGTTTATTGCTCTCGAATCTATACACATCATCCATTCTTCATTCTTCTATGGTGCTAATACTGCTGGTACAACATAGGAACTCAAACTCTCTTGAATCAACCCCTTCTGCAATAACTCATGTACTTGTCTGTTCAATTCTTCACTTTCTGCTGGTGTCATTCTGTGTGCTACCTTATTTGGCAAACTAGCTCCTGGAATCAAATCCATTTGATGACTTATCTTCCTTACCAGTGGTAATCCATCAAGTACATTATCAGTTACAATATCCTAAAACTCATTTAACAAATCTGTAGCCTCTACAAGTACATCCTCTACTTCTTCTTTACCAACTTTTTGAATTAAAGAAAAACACACATGCTCATGCCACATACCATCTAGGAATTTTCTTTCATCAACAAATGTTATTCTTGCATTACCACATACCTTTTCTTCAGTCTCCTTCAATGGCTTTAGCTTATGTCGCACTTCATCCTTTGTCAGGGAATAGGTATTTGCATGATCATCATGTACAACACATCTGTCAAACTACCATGGTCTACCCAACAACATATGACATGCATCCATAGAGATGATATCACTTAGTACCTCATCTTGGTACCCACTAATCTTGAACTTTACCAGACACTGTTCATTGACCATGACCTTGTGGTCATCGTGCACCCAAGCAATTTGATATGGATGTGGGGGTTTCTATCTCTTGAGCTTCAACTTTGTCACCATCTCTTCTGACACCAAATTGTTAGTGCTTCCACTATCGATAATCACATCATAATATTTACCCTCACACTTGCATCTAGTGCGAAACAGGCTCCTCCTTTGTTCAGGTTCATTCTCACCACTCAGTAAGACTCTTCTATTAATTAGCATTTCTCCTCTTTCAGCATTTTCAGAATTTGATGATCTAGCATCTTGATGCAGGAGCATCCTGGGTGTAAGAGCAATCTTGCATCACCCAAAAATATTTCTATTTTTGAATTCAATAAGGGCTATCCTGTGCAGAGCCGCTATTTATGGAAAGTTACTATTTTTGGTAATTTTCGTCTGTGCTCAGAATGATCTAATTTCTTTCTTGGAGGTTCATTTTGGTCATATAAGTCTTCCAGTAAAGTTTCATTTCCAGATCAAGTGCATGTTGGAAGATATTGAAGATTTTCAGTATTGGCAGCAGGGCACAGAAACTTTGAACTCAGTTTTGAAGGCTTTAGAGGCCCCGGATGAGGTTGAAAATTTGGGTGACGGGCGCTTGCGCGGGTCAAGCCTGTAGAGCGCTTCGTGACATTTCTGAAATGGGGTTATAATAGCCGATCGGGTCAACTGGTGATGACTTATGGTCTTCGGAAGTTGGGCCACCTGAAATGGCGAAAAATAATTTTCTTCAAAATTTCTGTTCGGGTTTCAAAGGTTATCTTGAGCCGACTATGATGTAATAAAATGTAAAATAAAATAATTCTAAGTTTGGTCGGCCTTATTGGCTAAAATTCTGGAACCTTCCCACGCGGTGGATAATTGCCTATATAAGGAAGGCTGTATTATTGTCTTAGGCAGTTCAGAATAGTTTTGGGTAGTAGATCTGGGTAATAGTTCGAGGCTTTGTCCTACAGAATATTGTAAGGGAATGCCCATGTGGCTTTGCATATTGTAATTCTGAAAGTTTGTAATTCCACATTTGTGGAGATAATAAGAAGCCAATTTTCTGTTCTTGCATATTGTTGTTGTTTCTCTATTTCTGTTATGTGTTTGTGGTATTAAGGGGAGCACCCTTCATCAAGTGGTATTAGAGCAAGAGTTCTTGAGTGTGTAAACAGATCGCCGACTGTGAGGCAGTTTGCACCAGGACCGTGGCTAGGGTTTCAGCGTGCATCGTGAAAATGCCTCCACGAAGAGAACGTGGCGGAAGAGCTGGTGTTGTAACACCTAAGGTTAGAGAGCTGCAGAGACAAGTGCGAGCATTGCAAGAAGAGATTCATAGAGGAATGAATCTTAATGTCAGAGATGAAAGTGAGGATGAAGCTGAAGAAGAATATCAAGAAGGAGAAGCTAAAATTGTGAACCAGGAGGAAGAAAGACGTTTTCGGGCGATTTTCAAGATTGGGAAAAGACCTAAGATTGAAGTTCTTACATTTTCTGAAAATTTTAACCCAGAGGAATTGATCGACTGGATCAATGAATGTGAGGAATATTTTGAGTATGAAGATGTTGAGGATCCTGATAGGGTCAAATTTGCGAAGGCCAGACTGAAAGGTCATGCGAAGATCTGGTGGCAAGAAATTCAATTGGAGCGAAATAGAAGAGGGAAAGATAAAATCACAAGATGGGATCGAATGGTGGATAAATTGAAGCGACAGTTCATTCCTGTTGATTATGAGCTTGATCTACTAAAGAAAATGCAAAGTTTGAAGCAAGCAGGAAGATCTGTTCAGGAGTATACAGAGGAGTTCTATCGACTTCTCATCAGAACAGGCCATGCAGAAGCTGATAAAGAGAAAGTTGCCCGATACCTTAATGGGTTAAGGCCAAGCATTCAGGAGGAGCTGAATCTGGTTCGAATGAACAGTATTGAAGAGGCATACCAGTTTTCCCTAAAAGTGGAGGAAAAGCTGAACAAGAAGTTTGAGAGCAGACAAAACGGAAGAGGTCGCGGTGGACGATCTGGTGGACGGTCATATGGTGGCCGAAATGAAGATCCGAAAAAGAAGGATGAGGCCAGTAGCAGTCAAAATCAGCGAGGAAATAATTCCAATCACTTCCAGGATCAGAATAATAGAGATCAGAGAGGAAGAGGAAGAGGACAAGGATCTGGAAGAGGTGGCTTCCGTGGAACATGTTTTCACTGTGGAGAAGAAGGTCATAGGGCATTTGAATGTCCTCAGCACCAAGGCAGAACAGACAGGAGAAATGAAGGCCAGGCCAGAGTTGCACATGTAGATGAAGATGCCAGATCATCAAATTCTAAAGATGTTGAAAGAGGAGAAACATTGATTAACAGAAGAGTCCTGTTGAGTGATGAGAATGAACCTGAGCAAAGGAGAAGCCTATTTCGCACCAGGTGCAAGTGTGAAGGTAAATGTTGTGATGTGATTATTGATAGTGGAAGCACTGACAATTTGGTGTCAGAAGAGATGGTGACAAAGTTGAAACTCAAGAGACAAAAACACCCACATCCATATCGAATTGCCTGGGTACAGGATGACCACAAGGTCATGGTCAATGAACAATGCTTAGTGAAGTTCAAGATCGGCGGGTACCAAGATGAGGTACTATGTGATATCATCTCTATGGATGCATGTCATATGTTATTGGGTAGACCATGGTAGTTTGACAGATGTGCTGTACACGATGGTCGTGCGAATACCTACTCCCTGAGAAAGGATGGAGTGCGACATAAGCTAAAGCCATTGAAGGAGACCGAAGAAAAGGTATGTGGTAATGCAAGAATAACATTTGTTGATGGAAGGAAATTCCTAGATGGTATGAGGCATGAGCATGTATTTTTTGCTTTAATTCCAAAAGCTGGTAAAGAGGAAGTAGAAGATGTTCCTGTTGAAGTTGCAGATTTGTTGAATGAGTTTCAGGATATTGTATCCGATAACGTGCCTGATGGATTACCACCAGTTAGGAAGATCAGTCATCAGATGGACTTGATCCTAGGAGCGAGTTTACCGAATAAGGCGGCGCATAGAATGACACCTGCAGAAAGTGAGGAGTTGAACAGACAAGTACATGAGTTGTTACAGAAAGGATTGATTCGAGAGAGTCTGAGTCCCTGTGCTGTACCTGCGGTATTAGCACCAAAGAAGAATGGAGAGTGGAGGATGTGTACAGATTCCAAAGTAATAAATAAGATCACAATCAAGTACAGGTTTCCATTGCCACGAATGGATGATATTATGGACTATTTGAGTGGAGCTGTGTATTTCTCAAAGATAGATCTGAAAAGTGGATATAATCAGATTCGGATCAGAGAAGGAGATGAATGGAAGACTACCTTCAAGACAAAGGAAGGACTGTATGAGTGGTTAGTCATGCCTTTTGGGCTAACCAATGCATCGAGCACTTTCATGCGGCTCATGAATGAGGTTCTGAAAGAATTTTTGGGTAAGTTTGTCATTGTTTACCTAGATGATATTTTGATCTTTAGTAAGACATTGGATGAGCATATGATGCATATTCGTATGGTATTTGAGAAGTTGAGAAAAGAGAAATTGTTGATTAATTTGAAGAAGTGCAGTTTTGCGAAGAAAGAGTTAGTGTATTTGAGATTTGTAGTTTCAGCAGAAGGTCTAAAAATGGACCCAGAGAAGGTACAGGCTATCCTCGAATGGCCTACTCCAAGGAGTGCTACTGAGGTAAGATCTTTTCATGGTTTGGCTAGCTTTTACAGAAAGTTTATTAGAAATTTTAGCAGTATTTGTGGACCATTGACTGAAACAATGAGAGGGGATAGAAAAGAGTTTAAGTGGACTAATGGGGCAGAAAAGAGTTTTCAATTATTGAAACAAAAAGTTACAGAACAACCTGTTTTAGCACTTCCAGATTTTAATAAGGTGTTTCAAGTAGATTGTGATGCTAGTGGTACTGCAATAGGAGCTGTTATGAGCCAAGAAGGTAAACCTGTTGCTTATTTCAGTGAGAAGTTAAATGATGCCAAGAGGAAATATTCTGTTTATGATCAGGAATTTTATGCTATAGTTTAAGCATTAAAGAAGTGGAGACATTATCTACTTCCTAAGGAGTTTGTTTTGTATACTGATCATCAAGCTTTGCAATATTTGAATAGTCAAGGAAAGTTGAATCAGAGGCATTTGAAATGGGTTGAGTTTTTGCAGAGTTATACATTTGTTTTGAAACACAGGAGTGGAAAGTCTAATAGGGTTGCAGATGCTTTTAGCAGAAGGCAACTATTGCTGACAGAGATGCAGATTGAGGTGGTTGGGTTCAAGGAACTCAAGAATTTGTATCCAGAGGATCTTGATTTTGGTGAAGCTTGGAAAGCTTGTACAGAACCTGTTACTCTAGACAGGACGAAATGGCTGGATTTTATCATCCAAGATGATATGCTATTCAGAGGGAGTCAGTTGTGCATTCCACGAAGTTCTATGAGGGAGAATCTCATCAAGGAGAAGCATAGCGGAGGATTGGCTAGACATTTTGGTCGTGATAAAACCCTTGGTTTGGTTAGTGAGAATTATTATTGGCCACAGTTGCAGCAAGATGTGAAAAAGTTTGTACAGAGTTGCAGAGTATGTCAGATGGTGAAAGGAGTGAAGCAGAATACAGGGTTGTATCAGCCACTACCTGTACCAGAGAAGCCTTGGGAGGATATCAGCATGGACTTTGTTCTTGGTTTACCGAGGACTCAGCGGGGCCATGATTCAATTTTTGTAGTGGTTGACAGATTTTCGAAGATGGCACATTTCATTCCCTGCAAGAAGACTAATGATGCTGTTCATATAGCAGAATTGTTTTTCAGAGAAGTGGTGAGACTTCATGGTTTGCCAAAGACCATAGTTTCAGATCGGGACACTAAGTTTGTTGGATATTTCTGGCGTACATTATCGAAGAAGTTGAAGATAGATTTGAAGTTCAGTTCATCACATCATCCCCAGACTGATGGACAGACAGAGGTGGTGAATAGGAGTTTGGAAAATTTGCTGAGATGTTTGGTTGGAGATAAGCCAACAGGATGGGATTTGATTTTACCACAGGCAGAATTTGCATACAATAATTCTGTCAACAGGAGCACTGGTAAATCACCATTCCAGATTATATATGGAAGTAGTCCAAGAAATGCATCTGAATTGAGAAAGATAGATAAAGGAGAAATAAGTAGTGCTGAAGCTGAAGATTTTGCAGAACACTTGAAGAACATCCATGAGGAGGTGAGGAAACATATTAACAAGATGAACACACAGTATAAGGCTAAGGTAGATGAGAAAAGGAGGCATAAGGAATTTCAGGTTGGAGATGAAGTCATGGTTCATTTGCGGAAGGAGCGGTTTCCAGTTGGTACATATAACAAGCTGAAAATGAAGAAGTTTGGACCATGCAGGATACTGAAGAAACATGATTCAGGAAATGCATATGAGGTAGAATTGCCTAGTGAGCTGAATATTTCACCAGTGTTTAACATTTCAGATTTGACGGAGTATCATGAAGGAGGTGTTGAAGATGAGATCACAGCAGCACAGTGGAGATTCCAGCAACTAGTTCAGACACTAAGGAGATCGAAGATATACTGGACAGTCGTGTTGGTAGAAGCACAAGGAACAGGACATATGAAGAATATCTGGTCAAATGGAAAGGACGACCTGTTGAAGATTCATCATGGCTAACAAAGGAGGAGGTTAACCATCTTGGTTTTCCTCTGCACACCTGAGTCGTGACAGGGTCACTTCTCAAATTACCCTGGGTGTCTGATGCAGGAGCATCCTGGGTGTAAGAGCAATCTTGCATCACCCAAAAATATTTCTATTTTTGAATTCAATAAGGGCTATCCTGTGCAGAGCCGCTATTTATGGAAAGTTACTATTTTTGGTAATTTTCATCTGTGCTCAGAATGATCTAATTTCTTTCTTGGAGGTTCATTTTGGTCATATAAGCCTGCCAGTAAAGTTTCATTTCCAGATCAAGTGCATGTTGGAAGATATTGAAGATTTTCGGTATTGGCAGCAGGGCACAGAAACTTTGAACTTAGTTTTGAAGGCTTTAGAGGCCCCGGATGAGGTCAAAAATTCAGGTGACGGGCGCTTGCGCGGGTCACGCCTGTAGAGCGCTTCGTGGCATTTCCGAAATGGGGTTATAATAGCTGATCGGGTCAACTGGTGATGACTTATGGTCTTCGGAAGTTGGGCCACCTGAAATGGCGAAAAATAATTTTCTTCAAAATTTCTGTTCGGGTTTCAAAGGTTATCTTGAGCCGACTATGATGTAATAAAATGTAAAATAAAATAATTCTAAGTTTGGTCGGCCTTATTGGCTAAAATTTTGGAACCTTCCCACGCGGTGGATAATTGCCTATATAAGGAAGGCTGTATTATTGTCTTACGCAGTTCAGAATAGTTCTGGGTAGTAGATCTGGGTAATAGTTCGAGGCTTTGTCCTACAGAATATTGTAAGGGAATGCCCATGTGGCTTTGCATATTGTAATTCTGAAAGTTTGTAATTCCACATTTGTGGAGATAATAAGAAGCCAATTTTCTGTTCTTGCATATTGTTGTTATTTCTCTATTTCTGTTATGTGTTTGTGGTATTAAGGGGAGCACCCTTCATCACATCTTCATCTACATGTGCAACTCTGGCTTGGCCTTCATTTCTCCTATTCGCTCTGCCTTGGCACTGAGGATATTCAAATGCCCTATGACCTTCTTCTTCATAGTGAAAACATGTTCCACAGAAGCCTCCTCTTCCCGAACCTTGTCCTCTTCCTCTTGCTCTCTGATCTCTATTACTCTGATCCTGGAAATGATTGAAATTATTTCCTCTCTGATTCTGATTACTATTGGCCTCATCCTTCTTTTTTAGATCTTCATTTCGGCCACCATATGACCGTCCACTAGATCTTCCACCATGACCTCTTCCATTTTGTCTGCTCTCAAACTTCTTGTTCAGCTTTTCCTCTACTTTTAGGGCAAACTGGTATGCCTCCTCAATATTGTTCACTCAAACCAGATTCAACTCCTCCTAAATGCTTGGTCATAACCCATTAAGGTATCAGGCAACTTTCTCCTTATCAGCTTCTGCATGGCCTATTCTGATGAGGAGTCGATAGAACTCCTCTGTATACTCCTGAACAAATCTTCCTGCTTGCTTCAAACTTTGCATTTTCTTTAGTAGGTCAAGCTCATAATCAATAAGAATGAACTGTCACTTCAATTTATCCACCATCTAATCCCATCTTATAATTTTATCTTTCCCTCTTCTATTTCACTCCAATTGAATTTCTTGCCACCAGATCTTCCCATGACCTTTCAGTCTGGCCTTCACAAATTTGACCCTATTAGGATCCTCAACATCTTCATACTCAAAATATTCCTCACATTCATTGATCCAGTCGATCAATTCCTCTGGGTTAAGATTTCCAGAAAATGTAAGAGCCTCAATCTTAGGTCTTTTCTCAATCTTGGAAATCACCCAAAAAAGTCTTTCTTCCTCCTGGTTCACAATTTCAGCTTCTCCTTCTTGATATTCTTCTTCGGCTTCATCCTCGCTTTCATCTCTGACATTAAGATTCATTCCTCTGCGAATCTCTTCTTGCAATGCTCGCACTTGTCTCAGTAGCTCTCTAACCTCAGGTGTCACAGCATCAGCTCTTCCGCCACGTTCTCTTCATGGAGGCATTTTTGCGATGTGCACTGAAACCCTAAGCATGGTCCTGGTGCAAACTACCTCATAGTCGGTGATCTGTTTACACACTCAAGAACTCCTACTCTAATACCACTTGATGAAGGGTGCTCCCCTTAATACCACAAACACATAACAGAAATAGAGAAACAACAACAATAATATGCAAGAACAGAAAATTGGCTTCTTATTATCTCCACAAATGTGGAATTACAAACTTTCAGAATTATAATATGCAAAGCCACATGGGCATTCTCTTACAATATTCTATAGGACAAAGCCTCGAATCAATACCCAGATCTACTACCCAGAACTGCCCTAGACAACACTACGGGCCTTCTTTATATAGGCAATTTCCACCGCCTGAGAAGATTCTAGAAATTTAGCCCTTAGGGCCAACCAAACTTAGAATTATTTTATTTTACAATTTATTACATCAAAGTCGGCTCAAAATGAGTTTTGAAACCCAAATAGAAATTTTGAAGAAAAATTATTTTTCACCATTTCAGGTGACCCAACTTCTGAAGACCATAAGTCATCGCCTGTTGACCTGATTGGCTATTATAACCCCATTCTGGAAATGCCACGAAGCGCTCTATAGGCTTAACCAATGCAAAGCACCCATCACCCAAATTTTCAACCTCATCCGGGGCCTCTAAAGCCTTCAAAACTGAGTTTGAAGTTTCTGTACCCTGCTGCCAATACCAAAAATCTTCAATATCTTCAAAACTACACCTAATGTAGCCATGAAACTTTGCTGGCAGGCTGATATGACTGAGATGAACCTCCATATGTAAAATCAGACATTTTGAGATCGTAAGACCAACTTACTAAAAATAGCAACTTTTCATAAATAGCAACTCTACACAAGATAGCCCTTATTGAATACAAAAATAGAAATATTTTTGGGTGATGCAAGATTTCTCTTACACCTAGGATGCTCTTGCATCACATGCTTAATCCTATTTCCATAAAAATAACTAAAGAGAGTATAACCTGAGCAACCTGGTGTGACAAGATCTCTGCACTGGCCTAGAAAATCCTTGAAAACATCATCCATAGCTCTCTTATTCTGATTGGAACCAGGCAGCAACTTCATGAATTCATCTGAATAATTAGGCTTACTCTTGTCATCGCCACCTTTGGATTTAGCTTCGCTACTGGATGAATCCATGCTCAATTCTGGTTGATTCACTCTTCTCTAATGATTGCTCTTAATTCTGCAGACTTGATTTCTCTTGGCACTTTAGCAAACACAATTCTCTTCAAATGACTTGAACATAGAAAATAATGAATTCAGCTTATTTATTAATGCACATCAGACTTGTACAACTACCACAATTTTTACAACTCTATCCTTAATTGCTCTCTCATTTAATTTCACATATCACCAGTTTTCAAATTAGAGCTAGTCGATGTTTGGATGTTGACAGATAGATTAAAAAACTTGAAAACAAGACAAAAAGGAAATGATTATAGTTTTGTACTTAAAAATTCTATTTACATCATGAGACCCTCCACTGATACATGATTGGACAGTCGATTGCCTTTTCCTCCAGCTCAAAAGTGTACTTTATCCATGTAGCAACGGTCTCTACCCTTTCCTTTATTACTTTTTCTGACTGGGCCTATTTACGAGAACTAGCGACTGAAAGCTTCGCTAGTTCACTAATTACACTATTAACCCTTTGTCATATTATGAGAACTAGTGACCAAAGGATTCGCGGGTTCTCAGAATGAGTCCCTTAACTCATCCTTGATTCAGTGACCTAGCGAACAAGGAAATCATGCCCAAGCAATTGACTATAGTCATCATTTGGAGAACTAGCGACAATGGCTATCTCCCATTCTCTTAATGTCCCAGCTAACTGTCAAATTTCTTGGAGACTTTGCGACTGAAGAGATCGTGTATTCATTTAATGAAATACTTAAGTGCATGTATATTGAGAGAATTGGTGAATAGTTTACTCTCTGAGTTGTTGAATCTTTCCTTAACCGCCATTTACATACTGAGATTCTAGATCAACCGTTGATCTTGATATTAATCAATGACTATCACCAATTCACTGAAACAATATAAACCTTAGCCATTTGATTACGAGACTCAACAAACCAAGCATTCACTAAATCTCCCAATACTTTATTCATTGATAATTTCATTACGCGATTCAGCAACTGAAAGCTTAATACTTTGTTAACCCTTTGATTCACCCATTCACCAAATGCTTCTAGCCTTAACCAATTCTTTTAAGAGAACTTGCGACTACTTGATTTGCTGAATCGCTAGACCATTTAGAGCTTCACTAACTTATTCTGAGAATAAGAGAACAAAGAAAACATTACCTTTGCCAAATTTATCAAGTCAAATTGTCAAATCCGCCAAATTTAAAGGATAGTAACACAACTACTTAGTTTCCCAATCGCCAAGTCAAAATATGTAAGACCCACTGTATTCTGAGATTAAAACATAACCATTGATCTTGTAGATCATCAACGGTGTTCGCTAGTTCACTAGTTGATATAAACTTTGACTGCCCAATTCTAAGAATGAGCGATAACCACCATGCTAAGTCACTGAGAGTTTACATGAGACCACCAGATATTAAGAAAACAAGAGACTACATACTCACTGAATCGCTAATACATCATGGCTTTTATGCAAGATCGATGGCTAGTCTTATGATCACATAAACTTGAAAGATCCCACACAAACATAAGACAACCGTTAGATCTTTCCTCCATCATTGATTCCTCATACAGTCGGTCCCACTTAACTTTTAAACACTAAGAAACCATCACTTATGTACACCTGTCACTGCTCCCACTCCTTCTGAAATGCTATGTTATAAAGTAAAATCAATGGCCAGTCTTATGATTGCATAGGCTTGAAAGATCCCATGCGATTATACAACAGTCGTCGATCAACTGAAGATTCCAAGATTCAAAGAACACCGAAACATTTAGAAAGATAAGGGCTTAAGGACTTAGGAAATATTAACATCACCAGGCCTTTAGACTTAGGGAAAAATTAAAGATATGACCTTCACATGGTGAGGAAAAATAAAGCACATGCCTTTTAGGAACTTAAGTGACCGGAAAAGTAATGCTGAATTATAAGAATTAGGGCTGTTTTGAGGGTTCTCACATGAATTTCAGATTTTTTAAGGGCAAGACCTAGGGTTCTCAAACTGGGTTAAAGCAATTTTGATGAATTTTAAGAACCCTTGACCAGACAAAACCCTTGCAGGGAGATTAAACAAAAATTGAATAAAAACCTCAGAAAACTAAGAATATACCCAATAGAGAGCGCGATCAAAGGAGATCTTACTAGTGCTCTATCCTTGATTTTGGAGAATGTGTTGATAATGAATGACATTAGGTCTTGTTATATGTGAAAAATCAGAGAGATTGGAGACTATGAGATCAAGGAGGCATATGAAAAGTTGTGTGATAATGGTGTGTTGAAGTCAGAATATAAATCAGTTGTCGAGAAAGGGTTAGTTCATGCCCTAGATTTCCCACATAATTTTAAAGTTGAATCGATAAAAATTGTATTAAGTTGAGTGCATGATATGCAATTTTGGCTAGAAGATGGACCAGTTAAGATAACAAAGGAAATGATTAATCGAGTAATTGGATACCCTACAATTCAGGGAAAAAGAATAATGAAATGTGCAAGCAAGGAACAAATTTAGGAGAACACACAGATAGTTTGGAACAAGCATGGAATGATGATTTCCACCATCACTAATCCAAAGATTGACTTTGCAGTTAGGGTTATCTCACACAAATTCTACTAATCTAGTCATTTGGATGGTGTCCTATGTATGGCAATGGACTAGGCATGGAAAATCATCAAGAAGGGACACACTTATGATCTTGCTGAGCTGCAACAGACTTAGCTTTTTGAGAACCTAAACTCAATCTTCCATGCAAAGAATTCTATGTGTAAGTTTGGTTCTTTTCTCATCTATATATTCTTTTATATTCAGAAGTGTTTTCCTACTGTTGGAGGTGTGATATGGGATAAGAAGAAACCCATTATAGTTCAAATTAATGAGTTCATAGGTCAGATAGGAGAAATTTTTAATGGTGTAATGGATAATTATTTCATTGAGTTCAAGAAGAAAATGAGGAAGAGGAGTAGAATCTCTATGTCTTTAGTTGAGAAGTACAGTCAGGATGTATGCTTTCTAGTTGACATAGACTTCACCTATGCACAAGCAGTTTTACCAAGGGTTTCATGGCTAATGCCATTATCTTATGAGGTAAATATTGATGAGACTACAATTGTTATAACAACCCTTCTAGCTGAAGAAATTTATGATAAGGCACCTTATTTTGAAACATGTGAAGAAGCCAAAGCCAAAATAACTATGAGATTGAAGGCTGCAACTATAGAGAGAAAGAGGAAGAAAATTGTGAAGAATCTGGTGAAATTTGTGGAAGAAATAGAGAAAAATGCACCACTTGAATTAACCCAAGGACTGGGAGAAGATGAAATAAGTGATCATAGTGAAAGTGAAGAGGAAGAAGAGGTAGAAGTAGAAAAGAAGAAAGGCAAGAAGATAGTACTTGCCCAGCCCACACCATAAAAGGTACAAAAACCTAAAGTGACATCGACACCTATGCTTAGGCCTAGAAAAAGGGTAGCCTCTTCAACTGCCAAGACACAAAAGAAATCCCTTTCATCAGGAAAAAGAAAAGTTGTTAAGCCTAAGGTAGTGCCGACTCAGGCAAACAAAAGGCCTAGAAGGAAACTTATTCTAGAAAAAAAAGACGATGAGGAAATGAAAATTGATGAAGAGGTGAAGAAGAAGATTGCATTATAGAATGTAATACCAAATGTGGGTGAAATATGCCACACTATCACAAGCTCTGTTGGACTTGAAGATATGAAGGAATTAAATTTTGGGAGCATGAGTATAGGAGATACAAAAAAAGTTGAAGAAGCTATTCTTGAAATGCTTTGCATCTTCAAGATGTTATCTATACAGTTATAAAAATGGATTCCTAAAGAGTTGTGCAACAGAGTTTCCCAAAAATTGGAATATGCTCTTTTTACCGAGAAGGAGATAAGAGAGAGCACGTTAGCTCAAGTTTCACTAGATCTCACCCCTACAAATATCAATAAAATTGTGGAACAATAGGAACAAATTAATTCCCAAACAAAGAGCTTATTCTATCCTACAACACAAGGTTGAGGATGTTGTGCAGGAAAGTTTGAAGAATTGGAAAATAGTTTTTGGGTTGTTAATTGACAAAGATGCAAGTAAATCTAAGGATACTAAGCCAGATAATGTACAAAATGCAATGGAGTTACCTATTCAGGAGACATAAGCTCCTAAGGAAGAGAAATGTTAGAAAGTATTAGAAGTAAGCAACAAAAAATCATCCTACATCTGTTGAGGAATCATAACAAGATAAAGGAGAGTAGTCTAAAGTAAATGTATCAATTCCTCATGTGGAGGATAAGGGAAAAGACAAAAAAGACAAAGCTATTGATATACAAGATCCTAAAGAATAAGAGGTAATACACGATCTTGTACAAATGCTGAGTGAGAGTACACCAAAGAAGAAAATACTAAAAAAGAAGGAAAAAATCTCTTCACTGGAGGTAACAATTAACAAATTTATTGTCATTCTGAAATGGGATTCCGATAACTTATCTTATGAGAAGATGAAATACTACAAGATCTATTGAAAAGAAAAATTAGGGAGGAAGAACTATGAAGGGAACATCAGCAAAAGCAAGTCTTGTATGAAATAAAAGAAATATTTATTGATGCTTTTGAGTTATTTGGTGTAAAAAATTTTGATTCCATACTAGAACAACTTGTCCATATAGTCAAGAAAGTGACTAATGAAGATAGCGGAGCCAATGATAAGTTGTTGTAGTGGTCAAAATGAAATTTTGAGACCAAGATGATGGATAAGATATCTATCGAGATTGTAGTAAAATAGGTAGCACTTTTTGCTTTGGTAATAGAGTCAGAAGAAGTAGTTGTGAAGGCACAATATCTACTTACCAAACTATGCAATGTAGAATAATTCACACAAGATAACCAAGGGTTGGTAGATAAACTACAACAAGAACTTAAGTCTAGTAGTCAATCTTTAAGCTTGGATGCTGAAATCAAGTTCTAAACATTATGCCAAGCTTATGAATACACAAGGAAGGATAGCCAAGTTGATGGCTAATGATGGTAAGATAAGGGCTTGTCTACTCTCTATGAACACAATCTTGACACCTCATTTGGAGCCATTCAATGAGAGTTATCCAAGGGTAAGGACTTAACACAAAAAGATCCAAATTTGTCTACCATCGAGAGCCTAGTCAATCTAGCTACCAAGCTAGAAGTGCAGTTAGAAGTTTTGAACATTTCTACAAGAGGATGAGAAACTGCACTGCATATGGTTATGATGCTGTACAAACCATTTTTGGAGAAATACTTCACGATCCCCACTCCAAAAGAAATTAGGCATGCCAAAAACAAGTGGGAAATTAAGTGACATGACATGTTCAGGCACAAAGGGAAGGTAACAAAATTTTGTATGTATATATATCTTAGCGGGGAGTATTCTGCTAATACTAAGTACTTTGTAAATACTCATGTAATGTCATGACAAGGTGTTTTTGCCACTAATGTCAAAGGCGGAGATTGTAGATCTCTATAGTTTTGTTGAATATTAGTGACTCACACTTATTCATTATCTAGGAAATGATGGTTGGTCATCACTGTGACTAAGTATAGGCTGAGTTAGGTAATGTATACTTACCGAGCAGTAGTACTACCAAGTAAATCAATGGTCACTATGTATCTTTGTATTAGCCAAGTTAAGTTTTTTTCGAGCTATGTAAGTATGAATACCGACCGACATAGATATTAGCAAATGCTGAGTACAATGAATGCCAAGTATCAAGGACATTATTTGCCGAGTTAGCCACAAATGGCATATGAGTTTATTATGGCACAATGATCAAGGTAAAATGTTTTGGCCAACATTCATGGTTTGTATTTTTTTTGTTGATTAAATCACGGAGGTGATTATGCACCTATTTTGTAATCATTGATCCCTATGCAACACTTAGAGCCAATCAGAAATTAGTAAAGCTTAAGTGGCAAAAAGAATAAATTTAGATCGTAGATCTTGAATCATGAATATGTTTAGTTGTCTATATAAGGATAAGATCTGAACCCTAAAATGTGTTAAGGAAGAGGATGCGAAGGGAATCAAGGAATGAATAGTGAAGCATTCAGATAGAGTTTAGTGACCGAGTTAAGCAGTGAAAGATAGAACTAAGATAAAATTGATAAAAGAGATCAAAACAATACTGTAAGGATAAGATCTGTAATCAACATATAGTACAAACTGAAGGATCAGGTATTGAGACATTCTAACAAGTGTATCAGGGTAAATCTCTTAAATGATTGGTTTTAACAAACCTATTGTAATCTCTTAACCGAGTGCGTACTTTATTGTGAGTTTTAAATCCTTTAGCAAGGTAGATTGTATTGTTTATAGCTGAATGTGGACCTCTAATCCAGCCATATACACAACATAGTCATTGCTCATTCATCAAATTATGAAGATGAGTATGAATTACTCAATTCACAAGATTCTATTGATTTGACCTGTTGCCTTCTAATTAGTTGGGGGTGTTTGAATTACTCTCAGAATGAGAGCCAACAACCAAAAGACCAAACTAATATGAAGGATTTTGAAAGCTTGAAAGATAAATGAATTGCAACTAATCTAAGATGAATATGCAATTAATCTAAGAAAGAAGTGTAGATTTTAATCTAAGAACTTGAAAAGGATATGAGAGTTAAAATAATAACAATAAGCAAACTAATTTAATATGAGAATGCAATTAACTAGCAATGGAAATTAAACTAATGAGCAATAAAAGCTTGGAAATATGAAATAATTGAGACTAAATTTTACTATAGTTTAGATACTCTCATAGTTTCCTTTTTCTAAAATGAGGTAGAAGGTTCATAATATAGAAAATCTGGGAAGAGAGGATGAAGATTTTCTTGAAATGAAATGGTTGACTCTTTATTTCCCATTGAGACAAATATTGAGGAATTACTTAATTAAAAGAATGAATTATTGCCACATATGGGTGACCCTTCGAATAATTTGAATTATTAAATCCAAATAAGATAATCCATTCAAATAACCAAATAATATTAATTCCTTTTATGTGTATTAGCTGAAGGGGGTGAGTTTAATTTAAAGCACTTAGGACTTTAGAATTAAATCAATTTATCATAGGGATTATTTATCTAATAAATTCTAATACTTAGGAATTAATTATAGTGTAAGATTAATGTAATTTAGGGTTTTTGCAATTGACACCAAGTCAAATAAAGTCAGGTAGGAGAGAAAAAATTGCCCTAGTAAAATCGGACTTTAATGATGTAAAATTGAAGAAAATGCACCAAAATTGATTGAAATTATAAGGTGCCAATTTTGGGGTATTACATTTTCCCCTCTTTGAATTGATGTGCGAGCAGCATGTTGATTCAAAGAATAGTCTAATGTGACGGATGAAGTTTTAGGATTATCCTCAGAATGAAGCTTAACCCTCGGTAGTCAAAGTTAGGATTCCAAGACACCAAAATAGATCAAATTGCAGAACCACCTCTAGAACGAGGCATGATTCTCTGAATTCTAAGTTAGATTGTGAAGACAACAGTCTAATGACAACTTGAGAGGAGACTGGAATCAGGGTTAGATTGCCCCAATGCCCATTGATTGAAACAGATGTAGATTTAGGACTAATATCCAAAATTAGGGTTAGATTGCCCTAATATGAAGCTTAGCCCTCCGAGATCAAGGGTTAGATTGCCTAGATAATGGTCTAAAAGATATTTCGAGAGCCATCTCTAGAACAAAGCTTGACTTTTAGGAATTAGGGTTAGATTGCCCCAATACCTAATGAGATTTCGAGAACCATCTCTAGAACAAAGCTTGATCCTCGAGGATTTGAGTTAGATTGCTCAGATACCTAAAAGATAGATGACAAGATGACAAGATGTGAGGGCATGAAGATGCCACTAGTGAAGAGATGC